>JZKD02S1079000.1:378467-394606 GCA_000966675.3 Picea glauca | reverse complement strand
CACGGCCTACAAATCATCGCCAGCTTAATCAACCCAAATCTGGTCATCGTCCCTACTCATGTTCGCAGGAAAGCTAATCAAGTGGCTGATGATCTCGCCAACTTGGGGGTCAACTAGAGAGGCCCAGACCTTCAATGCAATGCAACCCAGGATCAGGATCACCCCATTCTACAGCAGTGTATTCGCAAAGCTGGAATGGTCGATTCCTCCCCGGATGGGGTGTCACAAGGCGTATCGTGGCAAGTGGCGGTTGAGGGTACTAGGAGCCGTGGTATGGACACGCATGCCAGGCATGTGCCAAGGCCCGTCACCCCACCCTGTATTTAATCGCATCAAATTCTGATATGAAGGGCATTTACGTAGGATTCCTTTCACTTCACATTCAAATGTGTTGGGCTATAATGGCGACGGTAATGTTATTCGGGCTCATTCCGCCGAAGCTCGGCAGTCACCCTGCTTGTTTCCCCTGGTGTGAGCAAAAGCCCCTCCCCCCCTGTTACTCTTTGACCTTCGATCCCTCTGCACTTCCTATCGACTGCTCCATGCCGAGGCCACGAGGAAAACCACAGCGAGGTGCGCCGTGGAGGCCTCGACGTCCTTCGCTCTCCTCACCAGACACTTCCTCCGATGATTCTCAGCCCAGCCTTCAAACAGTTTCATCCCCTGTAAATCTGCAGCCTCCGCATTTTGGCTCCATGGCCATTATCCCAACTTCTTCAATTACTCTGCATCGGCTTCTCCCCAACCCCGGACCCTCCCAACCTCCCGCCAGCAACTTGGGCCATGGCCAAACCTCTCAGAGTCAATCCAATTCGCTAGCAACAGGCATCCCGGCTCCCTTTGACAAAGCACAACTCCGGGACAACTTAGCCACTCTGTACACCCTGGTATTTGAGCTAAGGCAGGAGGTTGCAGACTTGCACTTTCGGGTGGAGGTCACGGAGATTAAGGTGGTCGACTGTCTCCAAATTCTGGCATCCTTGCGCGATGCATTGTTTCCAAATTCTGACTCAGAGGTCGAAGACGAAGACCCCGGAGTCGAGGGATATGGAGTCCTGCATCCTGAGACGAGCACACCAGGCAAGCGCAAGGAGGAGGCGATGCAGGAGGACAGTGCCACTGCAGCTGTGCGCACTTAGAAGCAAGACGAGACTGGGCACTATGAGCATGAACCTATGGATCCTCCAGCCACTTGGCCGACCTACAAGCTAGGTGTCTAGGCTTACTTTGCTTAGTTTCCAGGTGTCTCAATGTCTAGGTCCTATAGGAATGCAACAGACAAGTTATGTTCTCTTTATTTTGCTTATGGCTTAATAGCCCAACTCTAACGGGCCGGATGGACTGGTTTCCTCCGTGATGGGGCAGTCCAGTAACTGTGGCCTGTATGACTTGGCAATGTTGACCTAGTTTTTTTGGAAGCTTCTAATATAGTAATACTTTTATTTACAAAAAAAAAATCATCAAAATCAACCACTACCCACACATTACTTCAATCATAAAATACATTCAAAAGTCGTGTTTCACTGTTACACTGTTACTACAATTGGGCCTATCATTTAAAATGCATGATATTAGTTAAACATACATAGTGGACAACCAACCCAAAAAATCCATATTTAAATTGCAAAATCCTTCACTCGTCATTTAAACAGACAAACAAAAGCCACCATTCCAACACATGCTATGCACAAAATAATTCAAACATGCAAGTGTAACTCTGTGACTGTACAATCCCAATTCAACGTGACTCTAAATAATAAAAATGTTGGGTTTTCCATCCAACACAACAAGGTAGAAACAACATGCTTGACTTCATAATATAAATAATTGAATTGCAACAAAGTCGTACTTAAAACTCTGTGACTATCTCTGAGTGCGCAACCCAAAATTATTCATATCATAAGCAGAGGGAAGCCATACCTCAAACACCACGGTTTAACATTCCTATTTGAAAATTCTAATAACACAGTCACAGTATCATTTAGTCAACCAATCGTGTCAATCTATCAATTTAATACAGTATTTCTCAGATTAATCCAACTGCAATAAAAAACATGTTGTGTAAAACTTCGGCTCATCCTTTATGGTGCAATCAAATATCCGTAAAGCAAACAATGGATGGAATTTCCATCATGATACTGATTTCCATAACCATTTGGCCCAAAAAAACTCATAGTTGCAATGACCATTTATTCGTGGTGTAGGAACACCACACATACAAATGCATTATGTGTGTACATGATTAAACAATTGTAACCAATGCCAAGTTTAACATCCCAATAATCTTCAATGCAAAAGACAGTGACTATGTATCAACCCCAATCTTCAATGAACCAATTCAATGTTGAGCCTATACTTGGACTGTCATAATAATCAACAACCGACATAACATGTTGTGGCAACCACACATACCCATGCATCGACATGAAGCGAGGCTGTGAATTTCTCAATTAAAACAATACTGGGTTATCAAACACAAGGAGAGAGACTGTGTATTTTGAACTGTCCAAATAAAAATACAGGGTTTATCCATTGTAATAACACATGTAGTGACTAGATACCAAAACCAAAATGATTGTCACATGACCAACTGGGCGAGCATGTACTCAATTTTGTCGACAATATGCAACCATCCAACAATAACCAATAGTAAACATGAGAGACCACGTCGGTATTCTCTATCAACCCTCAAACCTATAGAGTTAAGGGTTTTCTCTGTGGCCAACATAGGGAGACCAGGGCTAACTCTTCTCTATGTTGAAAACCTCCAAGACCAACAATGTATACATAGATAACACCACAACTTATTATGTGGATAGTGTGATGAAAACCTGTGACATGAGAGGCTATAACAGAGGAGTGAGGCTCTAATCCAGCCTAGTAATGATACTTAACACACGCAGGGTCTAACCCTCGTGGCTCTCCAGTCAAACAACCACAACGTTGATGATGCAAGAGCATTGCCAGCACATCAAGCGAGCCAACAGAAGCGAAAGATAGTTGGACAGCGCCAGCACAAATTTTGAAAACACCTTGATATTGTTGTGCAAACATTAATGTTTGGATTTAATGAAGCGCACTTTGTATAATGTAATGGACCTTGAGCAGATAGCTCTCGTCCTTTAGGTAGATAGTCGGAATTTAATACATTTAATGAAGTTAGATAGAAATTTAAGTCTATATTTGATAGCTAGAGTTCGAGAGGGAAAACGGATATAGACACCCTCCTTTGTACATTGTAACATAGAGTAGCATTCAGAAGAAGCAAGAGAGCAAGCAGAGAAGTGTATGAAGAACACCCATGTACAGTCATTTGAATTAATAGAAGAAATCTTTGATTCAAACTCATGGATTGTGTTGTTTCTCTGTGTACTGAGGTTATGCTCATGAATGTTTGCTTCATGTTATACATTTTCTTTTATATGTTGTGTATGTGATTTCATGGTTGAATTGAAGTCTGGAGGAAACAAGGAATTAGTTTCAATTGTTTCTCTATTCTGAGCCAGATAATTCCTGCAAGGAGTGCAGTCGAATTTGTCCGCAAGGAGTGCGTTGACAGAGGGCTTCAGATAGAGATAACTTTTGTTCTAAGTTCCCATAGGTATAGCTGAGTAGAGGAGCCGTGCAAGGAGTGTGCAGGCCAAGTTAAGACTCAGAGTTGCAATTCTGAGCAAAGGGAATTAATACTGCTGCTGCAGGTGTGTGCAGATTCGAAGCTTCAACACTTAGACATTGATGAAGATTTGCTGCAAGGAATGCGTGCAAGAATTTCCTGAAGAGGCTCGAAAGTTGTGAGAAAAGATCAAGAAAGGATAGGTCTTCAAATTTGTTGAAGGACGAAGAAGGAAAGTTTTTCCTTGATAGCTGAAAGGAGTGTCGCAGGTTTGTGTCCAGGGTGACGAGTTCTGTGGAAGAGAGCCTCGTCATTTTGTAGATTTCATTTGGAAGGGACGGATGGTCGAAATCCTCCGAGGAGATTTTGTGAGGATCCGTGTATCGTTAGATCTCCCAGAGGCGTGAGAAAGTTACAACGCAAGTGTGGAGAGGCTAAAATTTCATAAGAGCAGAGTCGTTGATCCAAGTCCATCAGGGTTGTTGGATTGATCGCGGAATCGCCTATCGTAGTTTCGCAAGGAAAGAGACGGGGATTGGGTCACAAGAATCACGATATTGCAATAAGTGATATCCCGACGGCTTCATAAATAGTGTGGGCCACAGGAGTTGGTGACGTGGATAGGTGATGCGAGTCATCGGAATCTCGCCGCGAGAAGTCTCGAAGTATTGGTGTTAGGATTCGCGATCTCGTGAGTTCCGAAGTCCCGATGAGATAGGGGACTGTTGAAAGGTCAACTCACGTGTGCATCGGCATTTCGGTGCATCGGGTATTGGGGGTTGGAGAACTAAGTGGTTGGTGTCGCGAGTAGCGAAGTCGCGATAGAGCGCAGTCCTAATAGAGGAAAGAGGAAGTTAGCGCTGATTGACACATCGGGTCTCGGAGATTCGAGAGCCCAGTTATCAACCAAAGACTCACGAAGCTGCGAGTTCTTATTCACCGATAAGTCAAGGAAGGGGGATCGCGCGAAGAGAACTGTGGGTGCAGATTTCCCGATAGGGAAATGGAAGAACCTTGGAGTTCTTAGGGCCAAGGAGAAAGAAGGTCCTGTGAGAACGGTCGTGCTCCGAGGAGTGCGGTTGCGTCAGGTTTGGTATCAGAGCGAGGAAGTTCTTCACTTTTTGTAGAAGAGAAGAAGAATTTCACCATTCCGCCCAGAAGAGAGAGACAATCACCCGATCTAGAAGATAGGGAGGTGCGAAGAAGAGGCAGGCCAGTAGGAAATCCATAAATGGAGAGACAGATGAGAGATCTCCGAGCAAGACTCAAGGATATGGAGACAGCTCTGAGACGCATAGCTAGTGCAGGGGATTTCAGCGACTCCGAGGATGAGATAGAGGTTGAATGTGAAGAGGAAGTTGTAGCCGAAGATGCATCAACGGAGCGATTGATTAAAGCCATTTCCAGAATGGGTGCAAGAGCCAAGATGGGCATTCCAGTCTATGAGGGGAATCTGGATGCAAAGGAGCTATTGGACTGGATTAGAGCTCTTGACACCTACTTCGATTATGAATATATCGAAGAGGATAAGAAGGTCAGACATGTTGTCACGCGCTTGAAGGGACATGCAGCCTTATGGTGGGACGAGATACAAACAGATAGACGCTGCAAAGGAAAGCAGAAAATCAAGAGTTGGGATGGAATGATTGCAAATATGAAAGCGAAGTTCATCCCAAGAGACTATCAAATTACTCTGTTCAGGAGGATGCAGAACCTGAGACAGAAGTTGATGACAGTGAAAGAATACACAGAAGAATTCTATTGACTTAACATCAGAGCAAGTCATAGGGAGAGAAATTATGAAAAGGTTACCAGATATTTGAATGGTCTGAGATACAACATTCAGGATGAATTAAGCATGGTTACCATCATGACGGTGGAGGATGCTTATCAGATGGCTTTGAAAGCAGAAGAAAAGATGAGCTGAAAGCAAGGTCAGCGAGGGAGAGGCAGAAGTCAGCCCAGAGGCAAGGCAGTTTGCCAGGAAAGAACTCTGAAACCCAAGGAGGAATGGAAGAAACCTCAGGGTAGAGTTGAGAGAGTTGGAACCTCACAGCGACAGCCATATGTTGAACAGAAAGGACAACATACAGAGCAGAGGGGAGATTATGTTGACGCAAACAATTTTCCTCGTACCAGAGGTAGAGGAAGAGGAAGAGGAGGAGTAATCACATGTTTCACATGTGGGAATAAAGGGCACAGGTCATTTGAGTGTCCAGAAAAGAAGAAGGATAGTGGAGAAGCTCACATCGCTGAAGCGCAGAGGCGTGATGTTGAGACCGAGGATGCAGAGGGCGGAAGATCGCTTATGGTGTGAAATGTCCTTTTAGCACCTGAGAAGGAGGTGGAAATCTTAGTGCAAAGGACCAGACTGTTCAGAACAACTTGCAAGACCAAGGATAGGGTGTGCAAGGTTATTGTTGACAGTGGTAGCACGGATAATCTCGTATCTACAGAGATGGTAGATAAGCTGGAGCTGGAGACAAATGATCATCCAAGCCCATACAGATTTTCGTGGCTACAGAAAGGACACCAGGTAACTGTTACTAAACAATGCTTGGTTGAGTTCAAGATAGGGGATATAACGATAAGATTTTATGTGATGTTATTCCCATGGATGTATGTCCTTTATTTTTGGGTAGACCATGACAATATGACAGGAATGTTATTCATGATGGGAGAACGAACACATATACTCTAGAGAAGAATGGGAGAACCCATATGTTTCTTCCGATAAAAGATAAGGAGGTGAAGCCAGAAGTAAGCAACAAAGTACTTCTCATGAGTGGGAAGGAGCTTCTTACAAAGATGGGGAAGAAAGAAGATCCACAATTATTTGTGGTCACGAAACCGATGATCATTCTGACTAGCACAAGAGTGGATGATTTACCAGATGAAGTTCAGGAACTGCTGGAAGAGTTCGCTGACATCATAGCGGAAAAATTACCTCGTTCGTTGCCACCGATGAGGAGTGTGAGTCATCATATAGACCTCATACCAGGAGCTAGTCTGCCAAAAAAATCCACATACAGATTGACGTCGTAAGAGAATGAGGAGGTTAAGAAGCAGGTCCAAGAGTTGATGGACAAAGGATTAGTCAGAGAAAGATTGATCCCGTGTGTTGTTCTGAAAGTACTCAGTCCGAAGAAGGATGGAGGCTGGAGAATGTGTACTAATTCCAGAGCGATAAATAAGATAACCATTAGGTACAGATTCCCATTGCCGAGAATGGATGATCTGATGGATTGCCTGAGTGGGGAAAAATATTTTTCAAAGATAGATTTGAAAAGTGGATACCACGAGATTCGTATGAGAGAAGGCGATGAGTGGAAGACAACGTTCAAGACAAACGAAGGTTTGTACGAATGGTTGGTCATGCCGTTTGGTTTGACGAATGCACCAAGAAACTTTATGAGATTGATGAATGAAGTCCTGAGGGAATTCATCGGGAATTTTATCATAGTGTATTTGGATGACATATTGATTTACAGTAAATCAGAGGCTGAACATATGAAGCATTTGGCTACAGTGATGAGGAAGTTATAGCGGGAGAAGTTGTTGATAAACATGAAGAAGTCCTCATTTATGAAGACAGAGCTCATATATTTGGGTTTTTTTATATCTGCAAATGAATTGAGGATGGATCCGGATAAGGTGGAAGTGATCAACAATTGGCCATCACCGAGAAATATTTTCGAGGTGAGAAGTTTTCATGGTTTAGCTAGTTTCTACCGAAAGTTCATCAGAAATTTCAGTGGGATTAGCGCAGAAATGGACACAGCGAAGAAGCGGCATAAATATTTTCACTGGACAGCAGAGGCTGAGAAAAGATTCAACCTGGTGAAGCGGAAGATAACGGAACAACCAGTGTTGGTGTTGCCAAATTTCCAAAAAACATTTCAGGTGAAATGTGATGCAAGTGGGTATGCCATAGGAGCAGTCTTGAGTTAGGAAGACAAACCAATTGCATATTTCGACGAGAAGTTGGATGAGGCGAAACTAAAGTACTCCACGTATGATAAGGAATTCTATGCCATCATACAGGTGTTAAAGAAGTGGAGGCATTACTTGATCCCAAAGGAATTTGTATTGTACAGTGATAATCATGCATTACAGTTTGTGACTCAACAGGAGAAGTTGAATTAGAAACATGTGAAATGGGTAGAGTATATGCAGAATTTCACATTCGTTATTAAGCATATTTTAGGTACTGCTAACAAAGTGGTTGATGCCTTGATCAGGAAGTGTTTGTTTCTGCAGGAATTCCGAGTCAAAACATTGGGTTTTGAAAATCTCAGGGACATGTATGCAGGTGATGCAGATTTTGGAGAAGCGTATGAAGCAGCTGAGAATCCAATTCTCAAAGACAAAATCCCGTGGATAGATTATATGATCCAGGAAGGTTTGTTGTTCAGAGGCAATCAACTATGTATTCTGAGATGCTCCATGAGGGAGAGCTTGTTGAAGGAGAAGCACAGTGGTGGCTAATGTCTCCTTCCACCTAGGTTGGGCCATGATACACAAGAAAACACTTTTTTTCTCTCTGTAGAATATACTGTAACATACCCAACATCCAACTGAGCTATGCCACATAAATTTTTCACACTGCATGCAATTAAAACATACATACACACATAGCTCTTACGGAAACATATATATAAAACGTAAACATACAAATACATATGTAAATGCACGGATTCACACAGAAATAAAAATAAACATATACATGCAACATATGCGGGAAAAACCCATAAATATAAAGACAGATATAACCACTCATAAGATAAACTCGTAAAAATAAACACGTAAATGACAATTCAGCATGTAAATTTATCACACAATTGACACTTATATTTGTAATAACATCACGAAATGCATGAATACCTTCCACAAACCTCCCAAACTTAGACCACACTTCTCATCACTCTCAACAGTGGGTCACCCCCAAGTTAGGACTAAACTCCACACGAGTAAAGGGATTCCTAACTAGGCTAATGGTTCATAGACAACAAGAAAGACTCTGTCACAGGTGCCTACTCAAACTAACAATCTACAGTCCCTCATTCCCCACATGCATGTCCCACCCCACGAAGTGTGCCCCTTCTCTGCTCAACAGTCATTCGGCTGCCCCACTTCCTTTACAGGCTTCAACAACAGGCCAGACAAGAAGTCTTAGAGCCCTATAGTTGCAGTTTAACACCTTCAAGAAATCAATTCCCAACAATTTTCTCACCCATAGAATTGATCACGGTCCTGAAAACCTGCCTCTTAAATATCTCATGGACCTTACAACCCGCTTCTTCAATCCAGCTCCCAAGCTAACCAGCTACACAAACAAGTATGGCTATAGATCTAGGTTTAGATACAATGATAGGAAAGTATACAGGATAGCTGACTGTCTGAGTGAATGCTCATGGTATGGCTCAATGGATGACTCAATTATGGAAGGAATGATGGAAAGAATGTTGTAAAATTAACTAATTCCAAACAATATGTATGCATGTCCCCAACTTGACACTTTTCATGTTGGGAGCTACTTTGGCCAACTTGTCCCCAACTTTGGAACTTAGGATAAAATAATTATCCATACTTTATACTTTAAGAAATATTAATATAATATTCCTTTTTGGCTTAAGTTACTTATCTTAGCCCTTTTCCTTAACTTTTAACCCCACCATTTCCCTAACTAGTGGAGTTTAGTCCCCCATACTCTTTTATCATGGTCAGTCTGCGCGCAACAATGTATTTTATATTAATGATGATACATGTACAAAATGGGCACACTGGCCTTTAACATCTAGGCTCTCCAGCCTAATCACAACATAAGAATCCTAGATTATAATAACGGGCTCACCAACCAATAAAACATAGCATATACACAAAGGCTCGTTGGCCTCAATATCGTGCACACTTAAGATGTTGCATGTGATATCCTAGAATGTGAACACTTCATCATTTTACTGTGTAGTACATGCATGCACTATTCCATGAAAGGTGCATATAAAAATGATATCAAACTACTCACCAACTTAAGTACATTTGCATTTACATTTACAATTGGGTTTGGCCTAGGGATATTACATGCCCAAACAGTTTGGTAGTATAGTTCCATTAGCTTGTTGCTAGGAGGGAACATTTTTCGTATCGAGTTCACGACAAGCTTAGAATCTCCGAAAACATAATGGTGACCACAACTAAGATTAAGAGCGTTTTCAATCCCTAATAATAAAGATTCAAACTTAGTGACATTGTTTGTACAAGAAAACTCTAACCTGTAAGACATATTATAAATTCTTCCTGCAGGGGACACCAAGATAATACCAGCCCCATTTCCTTCATTAGAGCGTGAACCATCAATGTGCATATGCCACATATCATCTTCTAAATTGATTCTTTCCAAAGGAATATTATCATCTTCAGCAAAGATGAAGTACACTCCTAGGTCCTCTTCGATATAGTTTACACTATATTGCGGAACACTCTCTATGTAGGGTGCAATTATTCCCTCTCTAAGGACTATAATGTTCTTTCCATTCCGAGGAATGGATAAATGTGTCCCATCGAGTGATATCTATCTACTTATTAAGGCTTGCCAATCCCTTCCCAAGATAATTGAGTAATTTATTACAAGGATATCAGTTACTTGAATTTTGAGGGTTGTCCTTATCTCAAGATGAGCACATAAAACCAAGGTTGCGTTCTTAATCTCACCTATGGTTTTTTGTTGTAGACTATTATAGGAGAGCATGCTTCTGGCGTTTTCATTTGTAGAATACAAGCCTAGATCTTCCATAAAAATATTTGACATCACACTTGGGCCGAAACCACCATCAATGAGGCAACAATGGGAGATTTTATCCATAATCTTTACAGAAATATAAAAAGGGGGATTTTTTACAAGGTATCTAAAGTTATGTACACCTAATTTATTTACAGAAGAATCCTCTTTGTTTACCTCTTCAGAAAGATTGGCTACAATGGAATCTTTTCCTTCCATGAATTGTTTCAAATGAATTTGTTGTTCAAGGATGACAACCATGTCTAGAAGGGTTTCATCTTCTTTGATGTTGGCCAACTAATTCAATATATTGTATTTGGAAGAGGGGAGAGGAGGAGTGATTCCTTGACTTTGAGGAACCTTAGGAACCTGAAGAGTAGCAACAATTGAGGATGATCTCGGGCCAAAAGAATTATGGGGAGGATCAAATTTTCCCTTGGGAGCATAGGCTTTGCTCCTAGTATTGATGACCATGACATCCTCTGGCTCTGCAAAATCTAGTACAACGATGGTAGCTTCTAGTCTTTTACCAAATATATTATCTATGGCACTCTTCTTTACCTCACATGTTGTTTCTTCATGGTGTTCCTCAAAAAAGTTACACCAACTCCGAGGCAAGATAGCCTTAGGCTGAAAACTATTTTCAACCAGATTCCTAAAGGGGGGTACAAAAGAGGATGAAGCTCCAAGGGTGAGGGGGGAGACAATTCCTTTCATGTCATATGCTATCATATGATTATTCATGTCTTGTACTACTTATAACAGGGTGAACATGTATGTTTGTCTAATCGATTCTCCCTGGGGAAGACCCATTCTTTCAAGTTGTTCTTCATACTCTGAGAAAGTATGCAGAGTGGAGACGAGATTATCAATGTATTTTTCCTCAAGCCTATGATGGTAGGGGGGTGGAAATGCATTGTAGTAATGCATGAAATCGGCTTGGTTCTGAGGGTGGATGAGTTCAGGGATTTGATTGTATAACTTGATGAAACGCAAGTTGAAGGACTTGATGGTATCGCAATCCTTGTAGGTAATGTTATAATTCTCCCTTAACTTTTCGGCTAGGATTTTATATTTCCCATAAGTGGATTGGAACCAATAGATTAACTCCTCCAAAGTAGAAAAAATATTAGGAGGAAGGTCAAAGAATTTAGCTTCAGCCTTTCCTTCCAAGGAATTGACAAATAAGTGCATGCAAGTATCATTTCCATTGGCCCCTATGTTATGACAAGCATTAGAAAATACCGCCAAGTGTTGATTTGTACTGACAGTGTTATTTCCTGAAAACCTAGGAAGGTGTTCTTTAAATTTTGGAAGTGGACGAGTAGTAGGTGCGAGGTTAAGAGGAGAGGACACATGCTATGGTGTGGTTGTGGCGTCTTCTTCGAACTGAAAAATACCATACTTTTTAATGACTTTTGTGGGGTTTGTGGTAGATTGTATAGGGATATGGTGGCTATATAAGCTACCAATCATTGATGACAATGAATATTGAGAAGATGGAGCACTTCTAGTGCCACCAGAGCCACCACTAAATCTCATCCTATGGATGAAAGACGAGGGAAAGAATGATGAACTGGATGAATTAGATAAAAGTTTCCTTAGATCACTTTGTTGGGCATATAATACAACGTTTTTTCTTCCTATTTCAGAAATAGGATTGATTTCAGGTGACAAGCCTCTTCTTCTTCTAGAAGTGCAAGAATCTAAGGACATGAAAGAAAGGCCAAAACTTGAAGAAACAAAAAGGGTCACTACTGATTTCTAGGTTGTCTATGTCTATCTTCCAATTGTTCTTGAGCACTAATATCTCATTCAATTGCATCCCAAGAATGGTTAATTTCAGCACGGGTGTTGGCAGTGTCAATATGGTATTAAACAGATTCAAAGAAATGTTGGTCTGATCTTGAATACCATGTGCAATATTGGGCCACCTTGCAACAAGAATAGTCATTAAGAATAAAATAGTTAAAGAATCAATCTCAGTAAAAGAAAGATGTATAGATGAAAATCGAGTATAAAAATTAAGCAAAGAGATATCGAAGATCTCCCCAGTATGGTCGCTAAATAAATGTTGAGGAAACGATATGAAATGATCTTACTCAATCATTTTCATATTTTTCTTTGATAAAGAAAAATAGACGGGAATCTCACCCTCAGTTTATAGCCAACACAAATAAAATCCTAACTCTCAAGTATTAATTACGAGTGCTTAGGCTAGTCATTTATCAATAAAAAGCTTGCTGGAAATTTACATTTTGTCCAATTTTCTGAACATATTAATTGCTGAAATAAACGTAAAGATAGAAGTAAAGTCACCAAGATGATAATCAAGATAGATGAGACATAAAACAATCCTTTATTTCATTCCAATTCACCAAAGAGTCATTTTCTTTACAAAATATCATATAGAAATTTTAGACAAAAGTCAAACTTAGACATCCCCGATGGAACATACAAAAGGACCTCTGACATAAAACCAAAACTGAACTCTAAAAGTTGGATCAGCTTGCCACATATTGTTGCCCACTCAACTCTTCACAATAGCCTTTGTCAGTCATGAAAACTAATCCACAGGCAGACAAGTATACACGGACTATCAAAGATAGATCAACACCTCTGAAAAACAAGTGTCTAAATGATGTAATTCAGCCCTGAATATTGTGGTCTACAATAAGACCCTACTATCATAAAAGAGAATTAGGCTTGTGATGAATAAATGAATGAATGAAAACTAAACTATCTCAACATAAACTCAAAGAGAAAACCTTAGTATGCTTCTCTTCTATCCTCCTCGTGTTCCTCCCTCTCCTTTTGTATTTAAGCAAATCATAATTGGTTGAGGTAGTTGAACCACCTCATTAGTTATGTTAACTAAAGATTCAACCAACATTTTAGTTAAGGGGGAAAAGTAATAATCATAACAAGGGTTATAAATAAATAATAACTAGTAGATGATACCCCTTGTGACTCCCTTTAGCTCATAACAATCATAACATAACCAGTTAGTTAAGAAAAACACACCTCCTTGTGGCTCCCATCATTATATTCACATTTGACAATTTAGCTCATGATATTTGAATTTTTTTTCAAAAAAATTATTACTCATATATCCAAAAATTCTTGAAGTCAACTTTCATCAACAATAGATAAAAAAATAAAATAAAATAAAAAAAAACCATATTTCCCACTCTCAGATGCAATATTTCCTTGATTGTTGTTGTCACCCTTTCATTTTCCTAAATTTTCCTTTGGCTACACTAAGCCTATTAAGGTCCTAACCCGCACATAGGTAGATCAATGTATTCAGATGTAATAAAGGTCAATATTAATAAGGTCTTTCAATAAAATAGAATAAGGCAGATGTAAGAAGACCTAATAGAAGCTTCCGCTTCTATAAGGATCTTCCTCTACATGCGTCTCTTAATACACATATTTAGTATAAATAAGGGTCGAGGGTATGAGAACCCTATCTTGGAGATTATTGTAAAAGAGCGTTGCTCAATTGGAGGTTGCCCCCTCGAAGAGGCCTGTGAACATTTCTTTCTGAATCCAAGTTATTTTTCTATTTCTATTTCGTATATCATTACTGTGTATTGTGAGATTATGTTGGATATTTTACTGTTATTCTGCCATTTCTAGCATTTTATTTCTGTTCTGCATATTTTATATATCTGGTATCTTTCAAGTGGTATCAGAGCACATTCCTTGACAGAAATTATGGGTATTTTTTTTCCAGGGTAGAGACGTATTTCGACATCTTTAAGCCACAGAGATCTGTCGTTACGCACATAAACCCGGGGTTGAGGGATGCATACACGTAGGAAATGCAAGTGGTTCTTAAGCGCACATCTGTTGGCCACCCTTGTAACCCCTGTTGGTACCTCTTCGAGTGGTAGCGCATCAGACAACACCTGTGTACAGATCGACCTAGATTTCCTAAATCCCTCTTTAGATAAACCTATCGGCCACTGGACTGTTATAGTGTCACCGATAACAACACTCGGGAACATACTCTCTAGTACCTGGGTAGTCGGGTAGTACGGCTAAGGGTACGGTCTATCCTCCTTAGTTAGTGCCCTGAGATATTGGTCCGAGTACTACTGTTGGACCCTGCACGTATATTAGATATCTATAGCACAGGGAAAACCCTTGTCTGTAGAACCCTTGAATACCTAACCCTTGGGGAACATAAACAACAACATAAACAAATTGAACCGGCGAGATCTATTGATGCATATATGTGTTCGGGTTGCTAAGTAAATACTCTCTGGATCATAATTTGGGGATTTCAACATTGCAGCATTCTTCAAACCAAAGTATAACCCTGCAACTGTAAAAAAAAAAAAGAAAAAAAGAAGTCTGGAATTTTTTTCACCATTATTTGAGAGCTATTCCATTACATTCATCTCTTCTCCCTTATCACATTCATCCATATCATTTTTCTACAAACTTTTCTGACCTCTCCCACTCCCTTTTTAGTTCACCCATCCTCATGGCCCATACCTGTAGCCAAGAACTAGAGTCTCTCTTCAACACCTTGCAATCTGGTTTCCTCGAGACCCAACAAGAAGTGCAACAACTCAGTGCTACTATTGCCTCCCGTGATGCCTCCATAAATGCATCTGTAAATGTAGCCATGCAGTCCGCAATGGTGGAAGTCAAACACAAACTAACCACCCAACTTGAATCTGTCTTTGCATCACTCTGCACCAAACTCAAGATCCCTACCAATGACTCTTTTCCTGATGCATCTAAAAAGACTGAAGGTGAAACTTCTTCCCATTCCTTTCAACCCCATCACTTTCAAAGGGACATACACCTTCCGCAGGTGGATGTAACTAAACTTGATGGCTCGGACCCCACTGGTTGGGTCACCCAAATGGAACATTATTTCTCTCTCTACAACATTACAGATGACTTGGCCAAACTCCGGTATGGTGTTCTCCATCTAGATCAATAACGCTAGCAATGGTGGAAATGGAGAAAAACTTCTCGTCAAGGGTATATTGCTTGGAACCAATTTGTAGTTGAGCTTTATGAATGCTTTGACACTGACACCAACCATTTGGGTTGTTTGACAAAATTGAAGCAATCAGGCACAATAGAAGACTTCATAGCTGCATTTGAGCGTCTGGCTTTTTGAACAGAGGGCATGAATGATGCTTTCTTTCGAGAGTGTTTTATCAGTGGCCTTAAGGAGGAGATTCGAGCCCATGTCCTCACGGCTCGACCTACGACTTGGGTGGAGGCTACCAAAAATGCTAAAGAAGCACAACAAATTGTTTCCTCTCAAAACCGTAAGCCTTCCTTTATCCCTCTCCCTAAACCAGTAAACCCCACTACTCCCTCCACCCCATTAAAAATCCAAAAATTGACCAGGGCTTAAATGGTTGAATGCCAACTCAAAGGCCTCTGTTATAATTGTGATGACAAATATTTCCCAAGCCACAAATGTAAGGAAAAAAATCTCTTTATCGCCATCTCTGAGGATATTCAGGAAGAAGATGTTGACACTCCCCCTATGCCCAAGTCACCAGAAATCTCTAACATAAACCCTCCCTCCAACCCTCCCGAAGTGGAACCGATCATTTCCCTTAATGCTCTCACCGACTTATCTGCCCCCCAAACCATCAAGTTAATCAGTTACATCAAGCACCGAAAGGTCATCATTCTGGTTGATAGTGGCAGCACCCACAATTTTATTCATCGCCGCATTGCCCAAGAAACCCATTGCTACATCCATGC
>JZKD02S1079000.1:338117-357228 GCA_000966675.3 Picea glauca | reverse complement strand
AATGTCAAGAAATTTCAAAAATTGAAGTTCAAACTTGACAAGTATGTTGAGTATGATGGGACAAGGAGCCAATCAGCTCATGAAACTAATCAAAGAGGGGTGAACCAGGTCTGAACCAATCAAGGGATAGAAAAAGGTCAATGAGGAGAAAAGTCCAAACAAGAGGTTTCGAATTGAGGCTTTCTCCCCAGTGGAGTTGCCAGTTTCTGTTGTAGGAAAATCTCCCTGCGGACAGGTAGATCACCTGTAAGGCTTGAACTTAACCCTAGACAGAAAAATGCTTAACGTGGACACTGACTTCCTTTCAAATCTATCTAAACTAATGCATGAGAAGGAAAGATAACAGGAGTACCTTTTAATCGACGTTTGTCCCTGCACGCTCCGAGTTGCGCTCCAATCCTTTGCTCCTCGCTGAGCTCTGTGGACAAAACAAGATACGACCACTTCCTACTATATTGACATTAGCTTGAAAACAGATCTATCACTGAGTGATAAGTTCATGTAACATCATACAAAAACTAGAAAGAAACAGGCCAAGCGTGTCATATTAATAAGAATAACGACAACAATACTTATAATCGTAGATGCGAATGCGACACCTTCGTCAAGTCCTCTTCGTCTAACCCTTGCCTGAAAGATCCACAACCTGGATAACAACAGCTTCACTGATCACTCTTCTTTGGTTGACTGTAAGTTTCCTCCAAGATCATAAGTTTCATATGTTCAATTCTTTCTTCCTCCTTTCCACCATCATAGAGCCTGTTTATATAGGTTAAGAGGAGCTTAACCTCTTGGGTTATGTTTAGAACTAGTTGGGAACCTTCTCCATAGATCAGGGATCTGTTGATGAAAACAAAAATCCGAGCACAAATGCATCCTAATCTCGAATGTTCCTCCCCTTATTCTTCTCAACGGGCTAACAACTGACCCATATTAGGGAGCGCTCCTTCAGAAGGGGTCTCTGAGCATTGTAGCACTCCTTGGTAAGCCCTGGGGAAGCGCCAACACTCTTAAGATGAGAAATGCTCCTCCAAAAGGGTCTGGGCAGCATTATAACGCTCCCCAAAGAATTATAGGGGAGCGCCAGTGCTTTTGCAGCTGAAGTAGGGGAGTGTTCCCCCTCCAAACCTCCATTTCAGGGCTCCTTTCAGGTGTCAAGAGTCATTTGATCCCAGTAAACCAGCTCTCCTCCTTCAAATTAGTCATGTGAGATGTCATAAGTTCCTCCTTAGTGTCGTTATCATGGCATCATGTCTGAACATCGTTTGCGACACTGGTGATCAACTTGCGACACTTGCGAAAATTGTAGGGAAGATGCGACACTTACGACGATTGATAGGGACAATGCGACACTTATCCATCTGAGCAATTTTGACGTGTAACACTCTATTTCCTAAGCTCATGCAAAAATAGCATTTTAATGAAACCTTGATGGTAGATGCTAGTATTCTCTATTTTGGAGATGGATTTAACACCTCTTACCATTTTATTCAAACTCATCCATAGAAAATATGGAAAATCAATTTCAGGGCCTCCTTCAAAATGCAATAGGAGCCTAAGGTGATAAATGAAAGTCACGACATACCTGCCTTCACAGGTGACAAATCATTGAATACTGGTAGATCATTGGATGGTATTCTTCTTTGATGTAGTTTCTAGGGATCCCTTTCTTCCATTCGGGGTGTTGATGATCTCCCTTCAAGAATTGTTGGCACATCTCTTTGTTAATTCCCACACCTTTGAAGTATTTATCTCTTCTGCTAGGCAATCTCGTAACCTCCCTTACGGTTGCTTCATTAATTATCAATTGTATATTTCCTATACGTGTTGTCTCTCCATCATAACCTTGTATAAATTCCTGAGATATCTTCTCGTTCCAGCCTGTAAATTTTTCCAAAAAAGGTATCCACCCCAATCTAGCATACTTTTCTTGACTTAATTGGTATTCCTCGGTTTCCCTATAAATTTGGAAAACCAGTTCGTGTGTAGTAACGACCATCATTATAAGTTGAGAAAAGGATTGGGCTGTAGAAAAAGGGTTTAGTTAATTGATGAAGGGTTTGGTACCGGAAAGGAGCAGGCTCGAAACTGGAGAAAATCTCATGACAAGGGGAAATATGGTGATGGTGTTGTGAATGGTAAGTTTAAGTGAGGGTGATGCAAGGAAAAATTATGACCAAATGAGGCTTATTTGGATGGCTTCACCACCAGATAATCCATTTCATATCTACCTATTGTTGTAATGATGAGGATAAGATGTCGGGTATCAGGGCACATTTTGGAATAGGTGATTGGACTTTTGAGGGGTGAAATTAATGTTGGATCGTGGTTCATGATATACGATGGGTTCATGAATTGTTTAAGGATGAAATATATTCGTGGCTTATCATTGCTATGCATGCTTCATATTTTGATATGATTTTTTCCTTTAACCATGTTCAAGAGTTATGGGAGGATTAATTAGGTTTAGGCATATGGGTATGAGGGATAGGCGCATGGGTTTAATACTAAGGTCGTAAGATCTAGTATAGCATTTCATATTTATTGTAGTTTTATGAGCATAGGAAAATAAATACCCTGTTACCTTTGCTTTCACCTTTGTATGATCACTGCTCATAGCATGTGTGACTTCTTGTAAATTGTCAAGATTCATCCCTTTTAGACTGAAGCTTCTGGAAAACTTGGTATGGGAATGTCCTGTACTTATGTTATTATGTTCTTATATTCTTTGTATTTGGTTCTGCAAGTGGATTATATGAGTCTGGAAAAGAGTTTTGAAGGGGCTCTTTGACCTTCCCCCATGCCGAAGATGTTGTATCTCTGTAGGCAAGAAAATTCAATCATTTCATATCATGATAAGAGCAAAAGAAACCAATCAAATTTTTAGAAGTATAGCTTATCACTTATCATATGATCTCATGCCAAAAATGAAATTGCCCTTATTTTAATGGAGTATTGACAGAGGTAGTATTCAACAATGAAACAGGGGAATACATATATGTTTGTATCTCATGCCAAAAATGAAATTGCCCTTCTTTTAATGGAGTATTGACAAAGGTACCATTCAACAGTGAAACAGGGGAATACATACATGTTTGCCAAAAGAACAGATCCCACCTAACTTGCTTCAAAGATTTAGTATCATTAGTTTTTATAGATAAATTTCACAATATAAGTAGATTAGGCTCCCTAGTTAGGGATCCACTCTTAAGAAGTTTCCTTCTTAGATAGTGTAGGCTTTGGATGTCAGACCAGTAACTTGACTTAGGGTGATTCTCCAATGGACATTTGCTTGGAGAATTATATTGGTAATTCATCTGGGATTTGTATCTCATGAAAGCCAATAATGAATTTTTGTTTTAGATGGAAAAAAGTGTATTTTTCAATTAGACAAGTATAGATGATACATTTTTCAACCAGAACCCACTGTCAGCAAGCCTGTTTAGTACTCTAGTGGGGTAGTTGTGATAATTAGTGAGAGGTGCCTTCCCCAGGCAGAATGCCCCATTGAAAATAGGCTTGTTCAGTACCTTGATGGGTTTGCCTAGTCATACCACAGACCGGTACCCACTACCAGCAGACATGTTCAGTATCCCAGTGGGTTAGTCTCTTAAACCCTTTTTCCATCATACGCTTCTTGTCCATAGTCACCTATTTTGGTTTGTATTAAAGAGTGCTTTGCACGGTGACAAGGGAGGCTTGTCTGAAAACCTTTTTACAGGATGGGATGGTATTGGGTTGGAGGGCATATACTCTTCTTTTGTATGTCTTTTAAAGATTTGTTTGAAGGAAAAATAAACTTGTATGCACGTTATTTCTTTAGAGTGATCCAGATGTATAATTTTGTATGAAGTTGTCCATGAGAGAATGACCTAAAGTGTCCTTGGGGTACTGGTACATCCTCTGCCATAAAATTTTTGGTAGTGTGCCCATGGTAGAGAGTGTTCATATACTCATATGTTACTCTTTAATAATATAATCCAATGAATACTATTGAAGTTTGGTTAGGGTGAGATAGTTTCTTATAGGCTAATATATTTTTTCCTTTAAATCATGATGAAATACTGGGTAAAGGCAACTTCTAGTCTTTAAAGTGGATTATGGTTCTTTGAGAAATCATAGGGAAAGATTGTGTCCCTCTTTTTATTTATGTTTTAAGAAACAGAACCAAAAGAAATTAAAGTTCTTCTCAGCAACAGAACCAAAAGAAATTAAAATACTTCTCAGCAACATAACCAAAAGAAATTAAAGTTTTTCTCAGCAACAGAACCAAAAGAAATTAAAATAATTCCCTTTACTTGTCAACAGAAGGGATGGCATTTGAGAGTTTTTTTATCTTCGTGGTTCCATCTTAAGTGGTTGTTGCATGGCTTCATTGACATAATATTTTGGAATATGCTTTGTCAATATGTCTTGATAGTATTGTAGAAGGACAAACTCTGGTACCGGACTGTACTGGACCAGAACAGGATTTTGGGTACCGAAATAGAACAGAATATTGTTGATGCCTACAACTGATGTTTAGAAAGTTCATGAAGGATCAAATAGATTATAAAAATTTGTTTACAAAAGAAAAGAAAATTTGCAAAAATAAAACAAAAGGAGGTAAGAGTCTTTTGTTACCTTCAGCTTATTAACAAAATTTGATCCACATCTATGTACAAAAAGTTTCAAATAAGCCAATCAATCAATGTGGGTCAGTAGGAGGATCTCCTTCCTTACTGATCATCTGCATGTCTGAATTATGTAATATACAACTCAGGAATTCTCCTTTTGACAGGCGTTTGTTGTAAACTCGCAACTGGTGACCATTCACAAGTAGTGGTGTATGTTGTTCATCAATTGTATTTATCCTTATTGAACCATTATCGTAGATAGTGTTAGTTTCGTAAGGTCCCATACAACGGGTGGTTAACTTACCTTTGAAGTTCTTGAATCTGCTGTCATACAATAGGGCCCAGTCTCCTTGTTGAAATTTTTTCTTTTTGAGATACTTTTCATGCTATTTTGTTCTCTGTTCTTGAATGAGGGTAGTCCTTTGAAGTGTTTCCTGCCTGGTTTCATCCAACTCATTAAGCTACATGAGTCTTTGTTGTTGGGCTTCATCCAAGTTCATGCCAACTTGTACTGCAATCCTGAAGGTTTTGATCTGAAATTCTATGGGGAGAAGCACCTGCTTCCCATACACTAACTCATAGGGTGTATGTCATGTTGTATTCCTCCAGGTGATTATATAAGCCCATAAGGCTTCTAATAATCTGTCAACCCAATCCTTATGGTGCAGTTGTATTGTTTTGGTAAGAATGGACTGAATAACTTTGTTGGTGGATTCTACTTGTCCATTTGCTTGTGGATGATAGGGTGTAGATTTCCTGTGTTTGATTTGGTATTGTTATGTAACAGATTTGACTAGATGAGAGGTAAATTGAGTTCCCTGATCAGTCAAAATTTCTCATGGTAAACCAAATCTAGTAAAGATGCCATTAAAAAGGAAATCTACCACTGATTGTTCACTTGCAGCCGGTAAATCCTTTTCTTCAACCCGTTTAGTCACATAGTCAGTGCATACAAGTATATACTTTTTCTTTTTAGATGGAGGATTAATGGGCCCTACAAAATCTAATGCCCATTTCTCGAATGGTTCAATGACTATTTGGGCTTGAAGCAGCATTTGGTCTCATGCAGTAGGCTTACCCATTCGTTGACATTCATCACAATTGAATACATAGGTTTTAGCATCTCTGAAAATATGAGGCCAGTAGTAACCTGATTGTAGAACTTTGTAAGCAGTCCTCTTGTCTGCGAAGTGTCTGCCACAAGGGCCATCATGGAAGGCTTGTAAAATATCATGAATTTCATCTTCCCTTACACATCTCCTGATCACCAAATCTGGTCCTGTTTTGTAAAGGCAATCATCGTGCTACATGTAATTTGCACTTAGTTGAATTACTTTATGTTTTTCTCTAGGAGACAATTTCTGAGGCATCTTCCTTGTCACAAGATAATTAGCGACATATGCATACCACAGAGTGAATGCAGAAATAACAAATAAATTTTCATCAGGAAAGGTATATTCTACTGGTGCATTATCTCCCAGATGAATCATTCTAGATAAGAAATCAGCCACAAGATTATCTTTACCATGTCTATCAATAATGTTGATATTAAACTCTTGTAATAATAAAATCCATCTTGTAACTCTAGGATTTGTTACAAGTTTGTTCATTAAGAATCAGATGGATAAATGATCAGTGTGTACAAAAGCTTGATATCCATTAATATAGTGTCTAAATTTTTTGATAGCATGGACTTCAGCTAGCAATTCCTTTTCTATGACTGTATAATTAACTTCAGCTAGAGATAGATTTTTACTGACGAAGTAAATAGTATAGGGCATTTGATTTTCTCTTTGACCAAGGACTGCTCCAAGGGTTGTGTCTGAGGCATCGGTACAGATATGAAAAGGAAGGGACCAATTCAGTCCTCTTAATACAGGGGTAGTTGACAATTTCTATTTTATAATTTCAGAAGATATTTGGCATTCATCATCCCACTTAAATTCAACTTCTATGGATAATAATTTAAATAAAGGGGTAGCTAGGCTTATACAATTCAGAATGAATCTTCTATAGTATCTAGCATGTCCTAAAAAGATGTGGAATTCCTTTTGTAAGGAAGGTATTCTGATTTCTATGATGATATAAATCTTTGTCGGATCAACTCTCATCCCAGAACGGGAAATGTGATGTCCCAAAACAATACCTTCAGTAAGCATCATTTTTTATTTTTCGTTACATAAGGAAAGGTTAGTTTCCTTACACCTAATAAAGACTTTTTCTAAACTGGCCAGTGCTTCCTGGAAGTCTTATCCATGGACTGTAAAGTCATCCATGTAGACTTCCACACAATCATTGGTCAAGTCAGAGAAAATGGCTAGGAAAGCTCTTTGAAAAGTGGTTGGGGCATTGCAAAGTTTGAAAGGGAACACCCTATAAGAATATGTGCCCCAAGGGAAGGTGAAAGTGGTATTTTCCTAGTCTTCGAGTTCTATTTGTATCTGGTTGTAACCACTAAACCCATCCAAGAATGAAAAATACTTCTTTTCGGACAGGGTATCCAACACCTGATCAATAAATGGTAAGGGAAATAAATCCCTATGGGTGGCTTTGTTTAACTCCCATAAGTCTACACATATCCTCCACTTACCATTTTTCTTGGGAACTATGACAAGTGGAGAAACCCATTGACTATCTGAAATGGGGTATATGAGATTGGCTCGGAGGAGTTTTTGCAATTCCTCTTTTACAATATCTTTAAGGGCTGGATTCATTCTTTGTTGGGGCTGTCTGACTGGTCTGATTTGGTCACTAGTGTAGATATGATGTGTGCATGTGTCAGGGTGAATGCCTTTCATGTCTGCATAATCCCATGCAAAGGAATCAAATTGTCTTTGGAGCATTTCAATCACTTGTGTCTTTTGTTCTAGTTCCAAACTAGACTTGATATACAAAGGTTTTCCTTGGAAAATATCAACAATTTCAGTAGCTTCTTCCTTATCTGAGGAGGCTGGTGATAAAGTGTATAATTGAGTGATATCAGGGTGCCAAGTTTGTTCAAATTTGGAACTAAAAATATGTGACAATTCTGCAAAAGACCTTGGGTATTCAATGCAATTTGTGTCGGCCAAAAATAAGCTTAAGACTTGTTCATCTGATTGTTCTTGTATTCATTTTACTTGTTCAAGTGTTAACAGAGTTCTGATGCAATCTTCCTCTCCATAAGGGTTTTCTAACCAAATAGGTATTTCTTGTGCCAGTTGGGCAGGAGAGAAGAGAACAAGTTTTTGGCCGTGTGCCATTGGATATAGTAATCCCACCAGACCAACAGCTGATAAAGGCATCTGTTGTGGCCAACCAAGGGTGGCCAAGAACCACAGGGTGTCATGGTTTGGAGGATGATTTAGAATAGATGACTAAGAAGTCTACTGGATATTCCCAAGAAGCTAGGGTGACTGTTACATCATCTAGACTTCCTGCAAGGCTAATGACTGACTTATCTGCCAACTCGATCATGGTTTGGGTTGGTCTTAGCTGATTGATTTGGAGATTTTGTATAGTGTCAAAAGGCAATACATTAATAGATGCAACCAAATCAATGAGTGTATTTGGTAGAGAAATGCCATTAATTTCAATAGTGACAACTGGGTTTCCAGGATCATTATATTTGTATGGCATTTCATAAATGAATTCAGATAATTGTCCCACTACCTGAACAAGAGGAGGTTCCTTCTTCTTCGTTCCTGGTTTATTAATGCAAAGATCCCTTATAATTTTGGCGTAGATAGGGATATCCTTGATAGCTTGTAGCAGAGGTATTTTTATGCACACATTTCGTAATTCATATTCTATATCTCTGTGAAAGGGTGGGTCGGGTTTCTTCACTAACATTCTTTCGGGGTAAGGTGGAAGATTAATTTGTTGGGATACTTGTATAGACTGAGAAGTGATTGGGATAGGAGGAGAGGCCTCTTCTTCTACAGGGATGGTTTGAGTGTTTTATTCCTCAGAGTGATTATCATTTTCTTCCTGAATTATTATTGTAGGATTTGATTGGTTTACCACTTTCCCCGATCATAGTTGAATTTCATAGGTCAGAAAGGTTTGAACTTATGTATTCTGCACAGGGTGGGTGGGTCGATTATTGGGGTTAGGGGTTGGCTGGGAAGGGATTGTTGTTGGTCTCGGAGGATTGTGGGCAGCTTGGTTTTGTGGTTGTTGATTGGGATTTATAGATACTTGTTGTTGTTGATTAGGATTCAAGGGGGTTGTAAATTGTTGTTGTATAGGAGGTGGGAGTAAATCTTGCATCTGTGGTGGGTTGAATCCAGGTAGTAATTGGGAAATGTTTGCAGGGTACTATGGATATGTAGGGTAAGAGGGGTTTCCATACATAGGTCCCCTCCAACCTTTTTGGAAATGCTAAGTTTGTTGAGGTGTCCATTGTGGATAAGTCATTGGGGAAGGACCCCATTGTTGTTTTTGAAATTGTGTATTAGGATCATAAAATGTATTGGGATTTTGGGCTCTCCAAGGTCTTCTAGAAGGGTATGGTTGTTCTTTTGAGACTCATCCTCCCCTATACATGTCTTGTATTTCAATCAAGGTTGGACACTCAGATGTGGGGTGTTCTAGTGTACACAAACCGCAAATTTCTATGACATTTAATGGGCATTATTTCTCAGTGTTGTGCTTATTTTGGCATCTATGAAAAAATATTGCTAAAGCATCTTCTTCTTGTTTCTTTTTTAGTTTCATAGTATCTAATTGGTTACTTATCATTCTCAATATGTATGTTTTAAAATTCTCCAATAAGTTTCCTAACTCATTTCTGGTGACAGTCCTTGAACTTTGTTTTGTATTTCTGCTAAAAGGATCTCTTGGTCCTTTTCCCGTTTCAGCTTGTCCTCTTGAGTATCTCCTACATTAATTTGAAATTTATGAAAAAGGTTTTTGGCGTACATCTCCTGAACTCAATAAGTTTAAAACTTCTATGCAATCATCCCTAAGACCTTTAAAGAATACAATTCTTACTACAGTTGGGTATGAGGTGAATAGTTTTGACTTTTGATAGTTGTATAAGAACCTTTCTAAGTAGTCTTCAGGACTTTCATCTTCTGTTTGATGCATTTTAAAAATGTCATTTTTAACATTATCCTTACAATAGTCTTGGTATTTTCGTAAAAATGTCTCTTTCATTTGATCCCAAGAAAGGATTGTATTTTCTCCTAAGATCATGAACCATCTTAAAAATGAATCTTTTAGCAGGAAAAAGCTTAAGTTTTTGGGCATCGTCTGAGTAGTTATAGATTTTACATAATAAAAATAAATCTGGATCTTCAGTTGACATACCTCTGAAAGTGGGTAATGATGATAGTGAGATATTCTTCATGCTAACGTTTCTAGAAATATCCAAGATTGGAAACCCAAAGGTCTCAGTCTTTGTAGTTGCATTTCCTTCTTCTTCTTCCATTCTATTGATGGATGGTTCAGAAACTAGATTTTCTGTGTCTCCTAAATGTTCAGTAGACTCACGTTCTGCCTGTCCCAATATTGATTCTTCCATCTTAGGTTCTCCTTCTGGAGCCTCGCTGGCTCCCCTTGAATTTTCTGTTGGTGGAATTTTTCCTGCACCAGTGTTAGTTGGATTAGTGGGGGGGGTTGTTTTTTAATCTTTGGAGCTTACAAATCTACCCTTGTTATCTCTATATCTATGCATAAAATGGAAATTTGATTCTTTAGCTAAATTGAAATCTCAATTCTATTTAGAAGGTAAGAAGGCAACCTGGCTTCGGAGAACCTCACTCTAGTGGTCGCATGGCTCTTCACTCACATCTTAAACGTTTTATCCTCCTCCCTCAAGCAACCTTTTAAAACATTAAAATTTATGCAAACAATCTAAGCTAAAAATTACTTCCTACTGTTTGCAACTCCCCAGCAACAGCGTCAAAATTTTGTGCTACTTATATGTCTGATATAATGCACTCATTAATTATCAATCTGGGATTCGTAATCAATAGAGTTACAAAACACCAGTAAGAAAGGTAATTTCTAATGTCATGACTATAGAATCAAAACTAGATTATGTATGCTGGAAACAAATGGCACATGGCACATGAA
This sequence comes from Picea glauca, assembly GCA_000966675.3. Lineage (NCBI taxonomy): Eukaryota > Viridiplantae > Streptophyta > Pinopsida > Pinales > Pinaceae > Picea > Picea glauca. Next base: position 346,552 of record JZKD02S1079000.1, on the reverse strand, counting down.
AGGCTATCTATTCCATTATGGCACATGAAAGTATGAGATGGAATTGGTTTGATAGATCAACTATGATGTCTGACTCAAAAAACTTAACTATGAAATCCACACTTTCTGAAGGGAAATCACACATCAATCAACACAGCATGGGTAGTTTAATAGTCAATATGTTGGTTCTGTTGTGGTTCACAATGAACTTCATTTGTTCTTACCCAAGTAGTTTTTACTATTGCTTCCAACAACTATGATCACTCAAGGAAATCAAACTTATGAGAACAAAAATAAAGTATATGCAAAAACAGAGAAATTAAAGATCTCTAAGTAATTATAGAATGGAAATATTAATCTAAGCTGCACTGTTATCATCCAACAAAGTTAAAGCTTTAGCTAATTCAATGTTTATACTATTGAAAACAAACACTAATGCTAATCTATGAAGAGGCTGACCTTTTCTGGCTGGTGGGCCCTTACCTCTTCAACAGGTTAGCTACTAAAGTCTACAGGAAGCTTTCTTTTAACACACACATTGCTCTCACTCACACTTCAAAACATAAAATCAAAACTCTCTTTAACAACTCAACTCATTCTTAATCATACATAATCAGAGTATGGAGATAAATGACATTCCATTAATCTTTACTCAGGATATGTTCTGTAATATCATACACTGCTTACATATTGATGGTATGCTAACTCTCCTACTCTTTTTCCATCCTTGCCATGACTATTTAATAGTTTGCATCGTGAAACACAAGGAGGCGAAGTGATTTTCAAATCAATCAGTTGTTAAGTTTAATCATTCAGTTACATATTTAGCTTCATCCTCATGACACAAAGTGCATGAGGATGAGACAATCAACAAACTATCCTTATCATAGCAAATAGATGTCCATCAATTGACTTAGGCAAGATCTAGCACTTAACTTAGTGCATTGGTCTCTTCCATATGAGTACCAGATCGTATCAGGTAGATGGTACCAGATCATGACAGTGCGCAAACGGTGGTACCAGATCATGACAGAGCGTGGTCGTTGGTACTGGATCATAACAGTGTGTGTTGTTGGTACCATATCATAACAGAGCGTGGTCGTCGGTACTGGATCACAACAGGTAAGATTTAGTACCGGATGCATTTGGTACTGGACTAGATAGCAACAGTCTTGGTTCATAGGTACTGGATCATGCTAGAGTTGGTATAGGAATGCTAGACATCTAGAGGTCAAAGATTCACTTATGAAAAATCGAGCATTAGTACATGAAATATTTAATTCCTTGACTCAATGAACCACAAAATACACGAATTAACCATACTTTACCTTATGACCTTATTACTGGAAATTAGTAGTGTTCTTGTCATTCACTCAAGCTTTAGGTAGGACAAAAAGGTATAGGTGAAGAGTATAATAAGGTAATGAGAATGTCAATTTAAGGTCTCAACAATACCTGTAATCAAACACCTTAAAACATGAGTTGGTCAAGCGGTTCCTCTCTGCTATAAAATCAAAGTATAACCACAACAACAAGGTTGAACAATAGCCCGACTAGGGTGTCGGGAAATGGAAGGAGTAATGGTGATGTGTAGTAAAAGAACCTCTCCTCCACCCATAGTTCATTAACTCCTTAGTACATTCCAACAAGATTTTCATTAACACCATCAATCAAACCATGTATCGAAACCATCATCCATTAAAACCAATAGCGCGGACCATCCCAAACTTTATGCCATAACAGAATCACCATTACATATGACTTAATATATCATCTTTTCAAATGCGTCACCCACATCGTATCCTTCCAAAACATCCATCTATATATTAACCATATAACTCAATCAAATTGCATAACCATTAGCCTATTGTTATGTCAAGTTATGACCGTTAAAATTCAATGCATGTAGAGAAGCATATGGCATAACTTAAATTCTTCCCTTTGCATTTGTAACATTTATTTTCATTTCTTTCCCATTGATCATATATGTCATTGCTAACATGTTTATTGTGCAGATATCTTAGTAATAGATCAAATAACAGATAGCAGTGATAACAAGGATAACATTGCTCATTGTGAAATAAAACTTGAACCTAAAGAAGAAGAAAAACCACAGAACATGCCTTATCCATCGCAAATAAAACAAGATTATATCACTATGTAAGTAGTGTTGAACATTAGCACAACATCCAATAAGCACCATACCTAATCTCTAATCTACAAGGGGGTCCCACCTACTAGTATTATTTAGCTTTAATAATAATAGGCCTTAGCAACACTTTGAAGGAAAAACTTCATTGTGATTTTAATCATCAACACAATGGAGTGTCCCTACCATCCTCAAGCTTGACTCTTGATAGGAAGGGATTCAGAGGAGACCTACAATATGTCATGTGAAATATCTCAAGGATATCTCGTGCATACTTTTCCTGAGACAATTTTATTCTTGATGCATCTTGGGTGATCTCGAGTCCAAGCAAGAAATGCAGCGGACCCATGTCCTTCATTAAGAACCTGTCATGAAGAATCCTCTTGACTGCAACAATCATTGAAGTTGAGAAACTGGTGATCAACAAATCATCAACATACAGAACTAGGAGTAGAAGTGAATCAACCATCCTGAGCATGTAAACATTTGTGGTCGATTTACAACATACAAATTTTTGTGACAGAAGGTAGGAGACCATCTTGGCATACCATGCCTTTGGATCCTGCTTGTGGCCCTAAATATATATCTTCAGTTGAAAAATCAAATATGAATCCTTCATAAATCCTTGGGGCTACTCCATCTAGATCTCCTTAGAAAGATCGTCGTGAAAAAATGCATTCTTCAATTCCATCTGATGGACTTCCCATCCCTTGGCTTCCACAATGTCAAGTTACAAATGTATGGAATCCATATTCACTACTGGATCGAAGGTCTCATCATAGTCAATGCCATGCACCTGCTGAAATCCTTTGGAAACTAGCTTTCCTTTGTATCTACTAATCTATCCATCTACTATGCTCTCGATCCTATAGACCCATCTGCACTTGACAAGTTTCCTTACTGCAGGAAGGGGAACCAGATCCCAAGTCTAGTTCTCAAGGATGGAGTTTTACTCCTCCTACATGGTAGATTCCCAAAAGGGATTTCCAAGAGCCTGGCCATAATACTATGGATCTAAAGACTAAACCAAGAAAATATGCATGGGTGTCAACGGTTCAGTGGGAGTGACTAGAAGAGAAGGATCCTCAAAATTAGATCGATTCCTCCTAATATGATTTGGATTCCCAATAAGATACCCTTCATCCTAAAGAGTAGTTTGAGCCCACTTAGGCCTTGGCTCTAGCTCTACAGCTATTTCTGCATGCACTGACTCTACATATGACTGTACTGACTCTCTATCTGGATCATCTAAATCCTATGAATCAAAACTCTCATCTGAAGAAGAGTCAACATGTGCATGCTCATCATCTCTAACAGGTGGAAGAACAAAGGTGTCTGAATGCGGCTATTGAGGTACATGCAAGACACTTTCCTCGAATTGGACATTTCTCTCAATGATGAGTCATTCTGAGGAAATATCAATAAGTTTGTATCCCTTCACACCGTCGGGGTATCCAAAAAAGATACACTTTGTTCTCTATGGATCAAGTTCCTTCCTCTTTTCAGAGGGAATCTATGCCCATGTACGTGAACCGAAAATAAAAAAGTGGGTCACTTCCGGTTTAAGACTGCTCCAAGCCTCATAGGAGGTCTTATCCTTGAAATATATATGGGGAGATATGTTATGGATGTAGGTTTCACAATTAAGTGCTTCAGACCATAATATCTATGGAAGCGACTTTGCATGTAGCATGCAAGATGCCATCTCTTTTAGAGATCTATTGTTCCACTCAACAACTATGTTTTCTTGTGGAGTATAGGGAACTGTGTGATCCAACTGAATCTCTTCCTCATGAAAAATATTTTGGATATAATGGTTAAAATACTCTCCCCCGTTATCAATTCATAGGATTTTGATTTTATTTCCTAACTATGTCTCAACAAGGGCTTTAAAATCTTTGAGGTGTTGAAAGACCTTTGATTTTTTCCTAAGAAATAAAATCCATGTGAATCGTGAGAAATCATCAACAAAAATGAGAACGTACCTTTCTTTGTTGATTAAAGGATGTGGGTAACTTCCCATGAGGTCACTATGGATCACATCTAAAGGAGAGGAATCTCTTGGAGTTTTTCCTTTGTCGAATTTCTCTTGAGGGTGTTTTTCAAGAACACACCCCTCACAAATTCCTTTGGAGAAGTGGATGTCGGGTAGACCATCAACCATTCCTGTAACAACCCTCCTAGTTAAGGACAACTACTCCGAAAACAGGTGCAAATTTTATTTTTATTTTTTTGTTGTTTAAAATGTGTGCGCGCGTGTAGAAGAAACAACCCCCCGACTCTATGTCACCACTCGAACCAACAAGATGTAAGTAATATGAAAACAATCAAGATGAACCGACATATCACAGTGACAACAAGAAATAAACACCCCTGGACATAAGGCGTGCAACTAGCAGCTGTAAGTAGAAAAAGACACCAGGGATTAGGCACAGTACTGTCACAGAATGAAGGAATCCAACAATAGAGTCGCAGTAGTGGAACTGTGCCTTTAAACAGCCCAAGACTACTGATACGGCTCAGAGTGTGTCGCAAGAGTGGAACTGTTCCTTTAAACATCCCGAGACCCTTGATACGGCACTGGATTCCTTCCACCGGATTCACACACAGACATAAATACTAAGGTACAAGAGGGAGTCTACTTCACTCCCAACACAAGAAGAGCAACAAGGGATTGCTTACAACCAACTATAATAAGGGTTAAAGAACATCAACCACCTAGGAAGGCTTAAGCTAAATACAACCTCGTCAACTACCCGACCAGTATTCCTGGCTGAGTGCCAATCTCTAAGATCTAAAAGGACGATAACCACCTATCACTAAACCGATCTAGGTTAATTGTAGTTTTACATCCTGAAGGCGGGTCATAAATCAAATTGTCGATTACGAATTTAGGTCAGTATTGAGAGCATTTTAAAACTCAATAAGTCGATAAATACACCTTAAATTAGCATTAAGAATCGATGAGCATTAAGGGTTGAACAACTTGAAGAACAGGATACAAGTCATAATAATTTAGCAAATATTGGCATGGCAATTTAGACCTTATCATTAACCTTCAATTAAACGAATGATTACCTTGCAGATTAAACATCAGCACGAACATTCAATTACTCTAAAATTGACATTGCGATTCTACCATCATCAATAACATTGCAAATTAGAACAACTAGTATTATTGCAATTGAACACGTATTACCATCACCATTCAGCCAATATTAATATTGCACTTAAAACCATATCATTATTAATATCTAACAAGTATTGTCAATTACATTCAATTTAAATAATATTAACATATAAGCCTATAACAATAATCAAATGAATGCCTATTACTAACATGGCCAATAATCAGTATAATATTAATGTGTGGAAGCCAATAATATGTGGAAGCCAATATTATATTGCATTTAAAACCATATCGATTTTAACATTTAAACAAGTATTGTCAATTTGTATTCAAATTTAAAAGCTATTAACATATAAGCATATAACAAGTATTAAAATAATGCCTATCTTATCATTACAGCCTATAACAAATAATCAAATGAATGCCTATTACTAACATGGCCAATAATCAGTATAATATTAATAAGTGGAAGCCAATAATATGTGAAGGCCAATATTAATATTGCATTTGAAACCATATCGATTTTAACATTTAAACAAGTATTGTCAATTTGCATTCAAATTTAAAAGCTATTAACATGTAAGCATATAACAAGTATTTAAAATAATGCCTATTAAAATAATGTCTATCTTATCATTACCTTCACGTCTCAATTACTCGAATAAAATAAGGAATTTAGGGTTAATGCTAACAAGGGGAACTACAAGGATTAAATCCATGTAAAAAGCCATGTCCCCTTACAGCCACTAAATCGCTATAATATTACCTAAACCTGGCCGTAATACTGCCATAGATAAAAATAAAGGCACGATCTAGAAGTTATCAAGTTAATGACACTAGCGGATGGGAGAGATCGCCATAAGGTTGGTTGGCAATGCGGAACAAAGTTTTCGTTTATAGTGGCCCAAGGCCCAAGGTAGCGACTTCCCACGCAATTGGCAAGGCGAGATGATCGTTTCAAGACCAGGGACGGGCGACTGCTACAGAGGTCACTAAGAAGGAAATCGCATGGAGGGGTACAGTTGTCAACACTTAAGATTTAATACGAGTTCTACCAGTGCAACATCTGTCCTATTCTAACTTACGACGACTCCCAACGAGCATTTAAGGTTTACGATGCAAACCCTGGCAGGTCGAACTGTCATTCTCCACCATTGATAAATTACGCTAATCAAGGTTCCCCAATTTACGGTGAGTTAAGATCCTAGAATCCGATGTGGATTGTCAGAGCACTGAACTCCGACAGATTCTATTCAGGCACAACCAACCGTTGAGCATACCAGTCAAGGGTGAGCATCGCTCAGGTATCGAATGTGTTAACAGAGTTTTGGTACGGGCGCATTCACAGGTGAGGTCAATTTCCAACGAAATGCCAGTAAGGGTTGGATGGCCCCGTCAGGGAGAACGCTCCACGGGAAAATTCACTGGGGAAAACGTGAGGAAGACCTGAGGCATACTATGCTAGGAAACGAATCAGTGTCCCTGGATAGATTCAACTGAAGAAGGAAAAATACTACAGCTGAAGGGTTAACAAACCACTAATCACACAAGAGTTTCCACGCTAAATTTCGTCGTGGAACCACCTCGCGATCACGTAGGAGTTCTATCTCGCCTCAGGAATAAGTCATCCCTTCATCACATTAATTGATTCTTTTAATACTAAAATTCCAACTCGGGTAGTGCAGTGAAGACATGGTTTTTCAAATGAAGGAGAAACCCACAGTAAAATAAAGCGCCCAACCTTCCTTGCCGCACATGACGTTGTAGGTGAAAGAAGCTCAAAATCATTCTAAATTCTCAACTTGGACTGTCACGACTCACGAGAAATATTGTTCATTTCTATGGGCTGCTAATATGTCTCTCAGGTTGTTCCCATCTCATAGAACCTAACTAGTACTACCTCACATCCAGCGGCGATACTGCTGGAGTAGGATCAGTCTAAAACGACTCCACCTTTATTGAATACAGTACACATACATACATTCAGAGGATTAGAACTAATGAAATTAAACATGATAAGAACCGAACAAGGTGCCTTGAAAGCAGATTCATCGTTACACGTTATTGGGCATAATTTGGCGCAGTTGGGACCTGTACTATTTTGTGTTTGTTTATGACATTGTAATGTGACTTCGATATTGAATATTAAATTCAGGTTGTATGGTTCTATGAATGATAGTCTATATAGTCAAACTCCCAACATGTATAAAACAATAATCCATTTCTAAAGATTCTTTTGATAGTTTTAAATAAACCTGAATCGTACAGTTTACAAGAATTTCCTGCCCACCAGGGAATACGCATGGCATAAACAAACGTAAAATAAGGATCAGTAGTCCTAAGAATCACTGAAATTAACTATTTCACAGTTAATCTACTAACACACCATAACCACCTAAATACCCAAACAACCGTAAGGTATCAAATCCTCTTACGCATACCGTATCAGATAGTAACCCCTTACGGCCCTGAATTCGGACTTTATAAAAACGAAATGCAATAGCCAAGATTTCATTACACCACACAAGCTGGTAGCCATTGCAGCGGGAGGGGAAAAGTAACGAAGCAGCTTAGATTTCTCACCATATCCACTAAAACTACATTTTATAACATGATTCACACCATAACCTCTGAAACTACAAATTTGCTCAATAACCATTAAACTACAGTTTGTAAACACACGCAACAAGGTAAAAATGCCCAGAGATTTAAGTACCTGTGTCCTTAACGCTTGCAACAAATGATTCTTGTGCTCCTGCCGCTCTTGCTCCTGCTTTCCGACCACAAAGAACCCACCGGTACCTCCCAGCCAAATGATAGGGGTACTCTTCTTCCCCCTCATCCCCCCGAGCCGCAAAGGGGCCACACACAATCAGAGAGTAACTAGCTTCTCAACTCGCCTCCAAGGCTGAGCTACCACTCAAGTCTGCTGAGAATCCCCAACTCCTACAAGCAATCAGTCCAGTCTCTAGTCTGGCAACATAACAGTACCAATCTGAGAAAAAAGTCCCCCTTCTTTCCCCCTCTCCCTCTCTTTTCTCTAGTCTCAAACCCTAATTCCTTTTTTCTTAGGTTTTCCCCCCTTTTCCCTTTTGATTTTCTTATTTTTCTTTTTAATTTATTTTGTTTATATTATTTTATTTTTCTTTTCAAAAACTCAAAGAGTATGTGTGCTCA
>JZKD02S1079000.1:287594-331868 GCA_000966675.3 Picea glauca | reverse complement strand
GAGAGAGAGAGAGAGAGACATTTCATGGCACATTTTTTTATGAATCTCATTGTTTGTGCATTTTATTTTGATGAATGTATGAATTTTATGTGTATGAATGTTACACATTAACGAATATCTTATGGTGGAAAATATTTCTAAATGCTAAATCAATATCCAATTAATTGTTCTCATTACCTACATTTTACAAAAATTGAAGATCCATCCTAGTTAATGTAACACCCCCTCTCTAAACCCTAAGTATATGTAATTAAGCACGATTGGTGATTGGCATGGAATGGAATGTAATTATTGTAAATATTGTTTAATTGTAAATGCCAAAAAATTTGTTGTGGGGTGAATCCTTGAAGTACTCGTCATGATACCACTAGGGAAAAAAGTGAAGAAAACCTAGAGAGGTGTTTGTCATGCTAAAGATGACCTGAGCCTCCTTGCTGATAATATTTGATTTTGCAAACATTTAGATATTCCCTTTAACTTTGATTTCAAGGAAAATCAATTAATGAGGAAGGGTTTTTGGTTGAGAAACCAACCACCCTCCATGAATATAGGTATGGGAAATCTAGCTAGGACAACTGAAACTGTCATCCATAGGTACAATAGGGTACCATTATCTGAAGCAAAGATTAACCACATTGGTTCCTTCTAACATAAGGAGGAATACAGGTCCAAAACATTCCTATGTGGAGGCATGCAAAAGAAGCTCATGAGAGTAGACAGAAATATCTATAGGTTAGAGATCTAGAGGTGGGTGATTGGGCCAAGAGAGGGAAGAGAGCATAAGAGCTATGAATCTTGGGATAGAGAACCTAAAAACTTGACTTGAGCTATGAAGGATAAAAACTTGATGTTGGGAAAGCATATGATAAACCTTGTTTAGGTATTGAGCTAGGTGGGTATGATAAAATATCTATAAGAGTGGAGTGAAGGAGAGTGTCCTTCACAATTTTCTAATAACTTGAGTGAGATATCCTTTGTGGTATCATTGTTGGAATGGGGGTAGCCTTATTTCGAATTTACTGAGAAATAAAATCCTATGGTTGGGTGGAAATGAAAACACCCACAGTAAGTGGATGGATACAATATTGTAAAAAGATAAGTATCATTTTACTATGTGCAATTGAATTGAAAATAAACAACAAGTTACTATACTCATACTAGGATTGTGTGCCTGGTTAATGAAATTGATACTTGTCCCATTGACATGCATCAACACTCAATTGAATTGTATAAAAAAGAGTAAGATATATGTGTAAGTATAAGTCATATTTTCATTCTATGTAATATATATATTCATTACAATGGGTATCTTGTGAAAGGGAACCATATCTATAAATAAGAGACATGTGATAAACTTGAGATAAGGAATTAATGTAAAAACCTTAATCTTCTCCCTTCCCTTAACATGAAAGGGTTGTAGGGGAAATGAACCCTCATGGGGTGCCTATGTAACAAATTATTACTTGTCAAAATACAGTTCAATGGTCTATGGAATAGAAAGAATATCCCTATAGAAGACACGGGGAAAGATCATAGTTTTTGTAGTCTAAAGTGGGAACTATAATATTCTTAATGCCTAGTTACAGTGATGAGACTCAACAACCATCTAGTTCTTAAACTGAGAACCCATATCATCCATCCAAATATGGGATTATTACCCATCATATTCCTCCATAGATCAACACAAAAGGGTTTTTTGTTGGATCATAGAATGGTTGAATTCCAACCGTTGATCCGATACGTAAGCTCATGAGGAATTTCAACATCCTGGGGTACGAGAGAATCGGACCGCTGAAGAATTCTAAGTATGAACTCTTTGGAATTTTTGATACACCGTTATATGGGGAACAGGGTTCCAACCCCTAGTTTCATGACTCGTTACACAAGAACAAGGAAAGAGAGAGTGATATATTTAGAATGTGTTATGACTACATGGCAGCCAAGGTGTCACTGGGGTGACATTTTCAGCTCCTGGTTTTCTGATGATTTAAGTATGGGACCCTCATCAAGATCACTCCCCAGAATGGGCGTGTTAAATATCAAACCATCAGATATGAGGGTAATAAGATCCTCACCATTAATCATTCCCGGTAAGAAATCTCGGATCTCAGACATCAGGGAATGTTCAATGTATGATGTGTTGGGAAATTCTTAACGGTATGATGTTTTTGTGGTTAAGATCACGAGATGATGTCACCCAAACAGTGTCAATAGGAAAAGTGTCTACACCTGGATGGATGAACCTAACTCTTGGTGACGACATATAGACCACGTCAGTCCATGTGGGAGTCGACGTGTCAAATGTGGGTCTAAGTGGACACAAAGGCCTAGAATTGGGGCCTTAGAATGCTAGTAATTATATCTATTGGTCAATATATCTTAGCTATATATATAATAGGGTTGTTACCTCATTATTAATAGTACTTAATCACCTCATAATCATCGAACAATGAACTGTGGAGAGTTCTATTGGGAAGGAGATCAGTAAAGAGAAGTGATATGATTACTGTAGTTACCTGGTGGAGACACATGTCCTCTTTAAATCCTACATGATGGAAATATCCCACCATTGATCTTGATCACATGTTAAAGATGGATCGTTTATTTCCCTTTAACTAATCCCAAATTTTGTTGTCGACCACCACAAAAATCAGAATGTGTTGGAAGCTTATGCTCCATCTGTCGACTTGTGAGAGGACCCTTAAGTGAGCATGACATATCTCGGCATCAAAAACTTGGGAAGTATTATAATTCCCAACATACAATAACTTGTTGAGGTCTACAACATGTCAAGATGAGGATCATCTATTTATTGATCAACGAGATAATCTTCATCATCCATCCCTTAAAGGCAGTACTACACTGGGACTGCGAATGAAACTATGGTAGGCGACGGATCTATCCACATGAGATTACATCCATATATCTTGTGGATTCATAATCCTGATATTAATCTATCCAATCCCCTCATAATTGTGAGGTTTATCTTATTTAACCATCTCGTAATCTCTGACATTGAGCATTTTTAAGGTTTATATTATGATGGGAAAGTCATGACGTTAGATGTCTAGGGGTGATGTGTCACACTATGGATGACCTATGTGTCATAATGTTGGAGGGCCACATGTTACCCATTCATGGTTCCATGTGTCACCTCGATCTGGAATAATTGGTGAGAGATTAATAGGGAAAATGGATGCCACATGTCAAGTGGTACGAGTGCCATGTGACATGTTAGGTGGTAGATAGTGGTAGGTTCATGAGTCCTATATAGGTTGTGCCACATGTAATGCTAGGTGACAGATGGTGGTTTTATGCGACACCAGGTTACAAGTGTGTCTAAGCCACATGTTATGCCACATGGAAGTTTGTGGTAGTGCCATGTATACATAGGTACCAACACATCTCAGATCGAGCCTTTTGGGCTATACTAATTAGTAAAAGGGCCTAGGTCCTACGGTCCCAAGAATCCAGGGACATGTGTCATTGTTTGGTGAGAGTGGACCTCAAGAGAATGTGAAGCATACTACTATGCATAAGGAAGGTTGGGGCCCAAAGTGCCAAGGGTCGGGTGACCAGGTGATTGGTGCCATGCCAATTCCATGCCAACAACATTCTGCATGGAGGAAAATATAAGACATGTCAGTGCCATGTCATATGGGCATGATGACATGGATCCACATGGATGCCAGGTGGTAGTATAGAGGCAAGTGACAATTAAAGGTCCAAAAACTTCAAAGGCCCATAATTTTTTAACGAGAGCTATGTTTTGGGAAAACTTACATTCCTTGGAAAGATCTTGGTGAGAAGAAGACAATGATATCCTTCTTAAAGGGATTTTAAGAGGATCAAGAAAAGAGAAAATTTAATACCTAGTCCCTTAAGGGGATAATTAGGGGGGTGGTTGTATTACATTTAAGACTCAATAAACCAATAATAACAATCATGTAGGATAACATGATCACATTAGAAATAAGAGAGTTGAAACCTCACATTGCTCTATCCAAAATGAAGCACAGTTCATTATAATGGCAATCAGAACATGTTACAAGGGTTTCTTAATACAAAACCAACACATAAAATATGAGTGCATAATAAAGCCTCACATCAAATGAAAGTTTACCTCAAATTCTCCATCAATCTTTCCAAAATGTTCCACAATGTAGCCCAAGAGGAGAGCTCCTAAATACCCAAATTAGACACCCTTTACAATGGGGAGAGAGAACTCTTATTTATAGAGTGAGTCTCTTCTCTTATACAATAAAATATTATTATTTTCTAACTAACTCCATGACAAGTCAAATAAATATTATAATAATGAATTAGTTAGATCTCTCCTCAATCCATGGTTGACCATGTTACAACATGTGGGAATTATCCTCTCTGTTATCTCCCAAAATGAATCAGTCAATTTGTTCCATTTTGTAGGTGATAGCATGGTCATAAATTAGGGTTCTATATAAATTTTTAGAATTTTGAATTTCAAAACATAGGATTTAAGGTGTTATTCTACAAATAAATCGATCCTCAAAAGGTCTTTTCAAAAAATCAAGAAAAATCTTTTCAACAACTAACATTTGTTTTGAAGTTGAAGTTAACCAGTGAAAGCCTCAGGTTTCAACGGCTAAAGGGTACTCCCAGCAGCAAGCGAGGCGGTGAAAGTGTTAGCACGGGTTTTTCTCCAATGGTTTTAGAAACCCAAAAAGGGTACGCTGGCCACACGTCATATGATCATCATGGCAAGTTAATGGAAGAAAATGAGTGGTGACACCTTTTCATCACGTTCTAGTAGGATATCATGATAGTTTGTGATCACGTATTTCATGCAGAAAATAGAGAAGGGTTTGAGGAGGCAACAGACTCTTATTCATCATTACAACCAGAGGATAAAGTACCAGATATATGATGACATAAAATCAAATCATCATTTATTATTTTAAACTCACAGTGTTAAACAATTCTATTATGGGGTTTCATATGTCAATTGATAACACAGGGTCATTTTCACCAGCGTGAACCCTTTCCTTATGTAGAATGATTACTATGTCAACTATGTATATATTAATTGGTTATTAAGTTGTAGTTGGCAAGGAAGCGACGAGAACCACTTCTAAAGAAAGAATTAGACAATTTGTCTTTTTTGCAGTCTCATCCAGAGGTGCAGAAGCGTTTCTTAGATGCAGGTTGTATGACATATGTGGAAAAGTTGCAGGAGGGCTATCACTAGGCCATAGAAGAGACTTTGCAAAGTCATACGATGGAAGAAATCTACAATAGGTTCTCTGTAATAGATAGTTTATGAAGCTTCCATCGCTTTAGCAACTGGCTTACCCAGAACAGGCCAAAGTTGGTTTAAAACAATAGTGACCGAGAATTTGGATTTTAGATCATACCTCAAGCAAAATTCTTAAGTATAAACTGGAAGAAAAGTATCCCTATTTATTACCTTGAAGAGGAATGGCAAGTTCTGTTCAAGGGAATTCAAATATATATAACCTCAGAGGGCAGGTATGACAAGTTGATGTTATATCACTTTAGACTCCTAGATCACTTCACAAGGAAGGTCCTTCTAAATTTGTCTTTCTTTATTCATAAAATCCTAACAAAGGTGTGTAATAGGATCAGAGCCAAACCATTCAGCATCAAAAATGCCTTTTGTCATTATGGCCAGACTAAAATGATCATCTTGGAAGAATTAAGACAGAGAAAAATAACTTGGCATCACTTTCTCTTCTGGGAAGGTTTTGAGACCCAAACTCAACCTATGAATGAAAAGAATAAAGCAAGAAAGAAGCCACCAACTCCTCAAAGTAGCTCGAAGAGAAGGAGAGCTCTCCTAAAGTCAACAAAAGAGAAAAAATTCAGCATAAAGACAAGAAAAGATAAAAAGAAACTAGATTTTGAAACAAACTTAGAGCAATCCATAGTAAACAAGGAAAATGTTCTAAATTTTCCATACACAAATTCAGATACAGAACCAGAAAAAGATGATGAAAATCTAGCCATCAAAAGTCCAGATCACTCCATGGAACTTGCACAGGATTTTGAAGTTTTTACTTCAAAAGATGAAGGTGAAACCTCAAGAAATAAGAAATCAAAGAAATCACAGAAGATTGAGGAGCTGAAAGAGATAATAGCACAGCAGGAGATTCTAGAAAGGGTGATAAAATAAAGATATAAAACTTTATCAGAGAATTTTGCAAAGACCAATGCATCTTTTGAGAAGCTGGCACTTGAAAGCATTAAGGATAAGAAGAAGAAGAAAAACATCACAAAGGATTATAACAGCTTATAGTGGTTAGCTAAGAATCTAAAGAGGAAAATCAAAAAGTTGAAAGCAAGAATTACCACACATCCAGATTTACAGGTGTTGGCACAGGTCATTGTAAATTTGTAGGGAGATTAATCAAGACTAATATAAAAAATGATTTTTTATTTTAAACACGAAAGGTTTTCCTTTTGATTAAAACAGAACTTTCACCAACACAGGAAGCAAATTTATAACCAATTAGTTGTTGAAAAGAATATATTTCATCAACTACTTAGCAATTTCTAAGGCGAAATAGCTGGTGAAACCATAGAGAAAGAATTTTGAAGATTTTGAGCTTGAACAGAGCAATTTTTGGGTGATTTAAAAGATAAGAGGGCATCAAAAAGATTAATCACCAAATCATGAAATATTCAATTTCAAAGATTTGTGGAGATATATGAGGTGAATACTCATGTGATCAGCCATCACCTTACTTACAACTTTGAAATTTTTCCAACCATTGAATACATGTGTCCTTTCCTCCATGACACATCAGAGACATAGCAATGATGAAGACCAGATGTCGAAGACAAACTTTGAAGACAGTTCGATTGATAGGAACTAGTTCTTAATTATCCTATTGTATTTAGTTTTGTTTTTTGTTTTCTATATTTAGAAATCCAGATCTAGTTTTCCAGGATCTAAGACTTGTTGTAAAGGCTATAAATGCCTATCTTTTCCAGATTCCAGGGTTCGATTTTGGATACAGAAGATACTATATTGTAAACAGACTTTTCCATATGATAATACAAATCACAGATTTCTCTCTCTATTGATGTCAAATTCTCATCTTTCCTTCTGTACTCTTATTCAAGTTGTTTTAGCTATAGAATTAATGTCATATCATTGGTTAGCTCATAACTTGATTAATAGTTTCTTATCATTTTTTTATTTTTTTTTATGCTGGCGGAATCGGCAACTGGGCCGGTCTCGTACTCGCGTGACACGGGGTCGATTCCGACCGCTACCACTATAACCTCCAGGTGCCATACGTATGCCCCTTCCGCAGGCACGGGTAAGTCGGGGGGATTTGAACTTGAAACCTCATCGTACATAACACGCTATATCACGGCACTTGCCAATTGAGCTGCCCCCCGGGGGCTGTTTCTTATCATTTTTTATTAAACCCTACATTTGTATTTGGTTTATAACCATTGTTTTCTCACCCACTTAAAATATATCATCTAATTATTGATCCTTGAGAGCACTGGTTCATTTGATTCTCATTTTGACTATCTGAATACCATATTGTAATTGAGTTATCCCATTGATCCACACATACAAAATAAAAAAACCATTTTACCTTACGTTACCAAGCATTTTTGACCCACAACCTCAAAGAGTTTCTTGGAGTGATAACAAATTGGCGTCTTTGTCAGGGAAAGGAAATTGAAGCTCAAATTTCCTGGGAGATGACACAGAATTGATCTTTGATGATAGACAAATATTAGAAATTACTTTGGTTGTAATCATATATCTAGCAACTCCACAAGTTCATCCTGGCTCCAAAGGAGATTAGTACCAGGGCGAATCCACAAGAATCACCTATCACACCAGTGCCCAACCCAAAACTAATTCTCAAAAGAGGAAGATAATTTCAAGGTCAGACATCAAAATCAAGTACCCAAAGTAATTCTCTTTCTCATTCTAATAAATCCATAGTAGAAAACACTGGATCTTCTTCCTCTAAGATTGTCAGTGAAAAAGCATCTGTAACAACTGCAAAAGAATCAATTATTTCTTATCAAGAGGAAAATGTCATTATAGAAGAAGTGATAGGCTCAAATTTGGATGAAGAATCATCTAAAACTTTATAAATAAATCACATCTCATCATCCCTTGAGTCTTTTCACTCACAGCAGGAAGAAGACCATATAAATATTCACACTAGTCTCCTTGTTGTAGAGCATATTCTTCAAGAACTGTCTGCTAAAGGTGAGGAAAACTTAGCTGAACAACTTAAAAAATTCTATATAGCCTCATACAAAACTTCTTTCCCATCAGAGATTTCTCTCCCTCTTAAATTAAATCCCCCCAGTGTTGAGGAATCAGAGAAAAGTCTATCACCTCTCTCACCAATAATCATTATGGTTGCACCTCCTCTTTTGACCAAGATGCAACAAATCCTAGGTACTAGGTATGCACCATTAATATTGCCAAATCCAGTATCAGCCATGCCTATAGAAGACTATCAAAAGTATATGCCCAAATTCACAGGTGAAGGTGATGTGACTGTTGAAGAACATATAGAGGCCTTGTTGGTGCAACTATTTGCATAATATATTACCAAACATAAATTATCAACCGGGATTCGTAATCAGTAAAGTTGATGCACTATATGTGCCAATAACAGATAGGTTCCTATTTCTGTTTAGTATATATTAGATAAGAAAACCATCTAGAAACCAACACACTCTTAAAAATAACAATCTTCACACGACTTAAAAGATGGAAAGAAAAACTCATAAAAAATAAAAATATCTTGCCCAGGTGATGGACCTGTTCATTGATGGCTCATGAAAAGAAAATATGAACTTTGATTCTATCCCCTGAAACAACTAAACTAACAAGTGGGATGCCCCATTAAAGCTCATGTATGGTGAAATATGGAGATCCAAATGTTCCTGCATTACCACACTTTGCAACCAATTCGAATAGTGAAATCAAACAAAATAACATGAAATAAAAATAACAAATACATGAAATGAAAATCTACACTATCAATTTACAATAATCTTACCAAGATGGATCGGTGGCCCTTGTCGATGCCAACATGGAAGCTTTTAGATCAACATATGATAACTTCTAAGAGAGACAAAATCACTGAATCCAAACTTGCATTAATCTTCAACAAGTAGGTTTACAAAAGGAGTCTCTTCATGAATCCAATCTACATCATAACAATTCTCCTCAAGAACCTATCTCATAACAATTCCCTTAATCTACATAATAATGAATCCTCCTCCTCCTACATAATAATGATTCTCATCCCCCCTCATTAAGAGAAGGCACTCTCTTTTATACATGAGATATTTGAAAATAAGATAAACATCTCATAATTACAGATCCACTTTTCTCTCAACCCATTTCCCTTTATTACAAAATATAATCCCTTCAAATCCTCACACATATCTCTCATATATCTTGGATAAGAGATGACAACCAGATCTCCATGATATTCTGCTTGGATTAGGATTGAATTATCTCCTCACATCTTTGAAATGGTGGAGGAAGTATTCGAGAAGTCTTTTGAATTAATCCTTCACATATCCCTACACATGATAAAACTCACACATTTTTTAGATATATACGAAAATATGTCAATTTTCTAATATTTAATCACAAATTCCCTTTTAATACTAAAATAAATGATTTGGAAAATAATAAGGTTAAACCCATATTTAATTATGAAAATGGTATTAATGAATGGTTTATGGAGTGGTAGAATATGAATAAATGTGATGAATGCTAAAAGGAAAAGAGGATGAAAATGAGACAATAATGAGAGTCAACATACCCCCCAACTGAACTTGTTGGATGTCCTCATGCAACCTTGCAAAAAACTCTTCTTTTCAATTTTGGTTATGCATGATTATATTTTTTTAACAATAAAGAGGATGAAAATCCCCCCCATCTGATCTTGTGGCATGTTCTCATGCAACCTTTCATGGTTATTCTTTAGGACTTTTGGCTTTTGAATGAAATCATTTCATGATGTGAAATACATAAGTAACAACTAACATTTTCTTATGGTTGGTCTTGTGCGACAACCATGAATATGGAGAATGTTGGTTCTTGTGTGAACAACATTTATTTCGTTGACTTGTCTTCTTGCTGTAATAATATTTTAATCACACATACATGGGAAATGATAAGCCATCAACGTGCATAAGAAATCATTTTCTTCATGTTATGAATCATGCCAAGATAGATCAATAGCTGGAAAAATTGAAACAAAGTGTATTTCGGACGAGACATGTTGGTCATCAATATATGAGGTGATGAATGTGTAAATGGAATCAAATGGTAATGAATATCCCCCCCGCCCCCAACTGAAGATGTGTTATATGTATGAAAAGGAGAAAGGGAATGGAACATGGTGAGGGAATTTTCCAAATTCATTCACTCCAACATGTAAGGAATTGCATGATTAAAGTTTAGAAAATAACATACCTCCACTTACCCAACTATGAAATAGGAATATGGTTGATGCGGATGCTGGAGCATGGAACATGTCACTACTGCAGGATCATGTGAAAGGAGACTGTTGTTGTAGCTGTGACTATTGTCACTACTAGATCAAAGAATGTGAAGTGGAGGAATCTGAACTGTTGTTGATGAATCATGGAAAAGAGAAGTATGAAAGTGGAACTGTAGTACTCTCATATAGATGAAGTCATGTTGATGTAACTGTTGAGGAGTCATGGAAAAGTGTATAGTCTTCACCAGATGGTACAATTCTAATCATGTGAATGGATGTTTCGATGTCGAGCATGAAGAGAAATCATTGGATTACTGGCCATTGATGAATTGTCGTTAACCAATGCGAGGCAACTCATCATTGATGTCAATGAGTGCCAAGGTACCCGAGTACATCTTGCAAAGTGAGAATGAATGAGCTGATGTCGAGCCACTTGCAATATCTAACGATCAAGGGACATTGATGTATTCCCATTATTGTCAACGAGAGAACTTGCCATTAAGGCATGCAAGCGTCTAGGTACTCAAATGGACTCTAGTCTATATCCCAGATAAGGTGCTAAGGTCGATGGGGCAAGACTTGTTGAAAGGTGGGCCTTAAGGAATCCCACATCATTCAATGTGATTTTTTAAAAAATGATTGGTAGGACTATAGATGAAAATATCTCGGTAGAAACAGTATGTATGAAAACGAAATCAGGGTAATGTAGTCAACAAAAGGGAACTGAATGGTTTTATTTGCAAGGAAAAATGAATGGAAAAAGATAAAGGGATGTATGCGAATCAAAAAGATAGGTGTGTGTGAAGTCATGAAGGATAAGGCGATGGAAAGTGGACTTCACAACATGGATGATGAATAAGCTTGGAAGGAGAAATGCGGGTAAACATTCATGATGCAAATGGGTTTATGAACAGTTTTTTTTTTGTGTGTAACTGCAAACGTCATGAGATGTATGAAGATCAACTCCTTCAAAGTGTCCAACAAGGAATGTTTCATGGAAAAAGTTTGTGATTCTTGAAAATCACTTCATCGTGAGATGCGACCAGCTGTGAACCTGGAAACGCTTAGTACCAATTCCTGCACGAAATCTTGTGAGAAGTTTGAAAACATAATCATGGAGAAGGAAGTACGAATGCGGAAAATTAAAGAAATAACATGTGTTTATACCTATTGTCATTGCGCATGTATTCCATCGTTGATTGTTGCTTGAAGTGAAGTTAGGAAAACAATTAGTGTTTAAGCATAGATGCATGTGTTGGCATGGTTTTCAGGAATTTGTTGAAAATTCCATTTGCGATTTGGCAGTTTTATAATTTTTATGTATTTTGTGATGTTTTGATTTTTCTAATTTTGATGTTTATAATGTTTTTCTTTCTTTTCGTGGTTTTATAATTTTTATGGTTTTTGAGGTTTCGTAAGTGTATTTATTCCTACAAAAATAAACTAGAAGATTTTTGTTCAAATGGCAATGGGAAAATTACAAAAGAATACAAAACCGAAGTTACAAGTTTCAATCACCATATACAAGCCTTCATTTTCTCCATATGTAAACAATTTTCAATATAGGTGCGAGAAAGTAAATGAGAAAAGTAGGGTTCAGAAATAGTTGCCAATGAGAAAATGAGTCTTGTTCTACAAATTGATAGTCATTTTTCTGCACATTGAGAGGGTAGGGGGGGACAAAACAACATCTTCTAGTGTGAGAAACCTACCATATTCTCCTTCTTGACAATGATCACATGGAAACTTAGAGAAGTGTTAGAACCATTCCTTGCATGAAGAAATACTATAGAAAAATCCTTCATTCACACGAGAATAATAATGTGTGCATCAAAACCATAAATGATATATCTAGAACTTAATCAAGTGATGAATGGACAATAAATCAGTGGATGCATTTATATTTCACTTCATCATATGGGATCCTCTAAATCCAAGATCGTGTTTGAGGGTGATGTTTTTCACCAATGTATCAAGACACCCATCCCTGAGTAGAAGGCAGTTGAAAGTCTGACTAAAGCATATCTCAATCAAAGTTGATCGATTGCCTTTTGCCTTGGTTTTGTTGGAAAGTCTCTAGATATTTTTCTTACCAGAGAGAGATACAACAAGCAGTGCATAAAATGGGAATATATTGGGTGCAAACCTTGGAGAAGAGGAAATAAAATAATGTTGAGGTTGCAAACATGGGGCAATTGCTGCAAAGAAGACACTAAGAGGTGGATTTGCAGATGGAAATTCTGCCATTACTTCTAAAAGGATTCTTTGACTCATAGTAATCCATTGGGAGTACTCATCCTTTCTGACTCGTGATGAAAGAAACTTCAACCTCTTTGCTTCAGCTAGATCAGATGCATAACTAGCCATGCAACCAAGGCAACCTTTCGAGGAGGATTCAAAAAATATGCATAATGATCAAGAGTAGTCTACAGAGTGCATGGACCAGGGAAGGGTGGTGGCAAGGAGCTTCCACCAAGAGGCGTGCCATATTCTTTGTCACCATTGACTGGAATTGTTGTGTCTAGAGGGTAGCCTAGACACCAACATGATCTCTAGTCTCATACATAAGTCCAGTTTCTGAGAAATCCTCCTTGGAATCTGCATGGAGAAAAGTTAACGTTGACTCCAATATTTCATATGCAATGAATCAGGAACACTTTTCAATATTTCATATGTACTTACTTTCAAGCTGAAGGAGGAATGAATCTTCCTCCTTCACATGAAAATTAATGAGCCTAAAATCAATGATATTCTTGTCCCTGGGTTGACTAGGACAGAGGGAATATGGTTAAGTGAGCATCGCGACTATGGTGGTCCCCGTGGGATTTGTATTACGTTAGAAGAAAAAGGTAGATACAAGGAAATACACGTAAATCTACTTAAAGAAAACAGTTTGATAAATCTTCATCATGGACGATTGCTAGCATATTTCCAGGGTTCGTAAATCATAATTACTTCTTGGGTTCTCTTGGACGATCTTTAAGAATCCTGGGGGGCGTTGATTTATCCGTCAAAATATTATGTTTTACATCAATTTAAGGCTGTGCAAGTTTGTCTGTGAGGGATGCTGATGTTTTGAATAGATATTCTAGTCCTGCTGCTAGATTATTCTTAGCTACCACCAACTCTTGCATTACCTTTTTATTTCGGCTTTATTTCTTCAGAGGATCGAAATGTTGCCCATTATCAAATTGATATTAGAATCTAACTCCAAGACAACTTAGATATAAGCTTCAGGTGGACATTAGTAAGTGACTCTTGAGATAATTCTGATGGAAAATTTCCCTTTTAAATCACTCCAAAGACATCAACTAAGCCCGATGGAAATGAATCATCTAATGAGTTTCAAATATCAAAGAATGTAACTTCTCTACCTGATCTTCAATATCCCCCCGCAAAGAACAATATTACTCATTTAAGATGCTTTCTTTGCAATTATTTGACCATATACTAATTTGGTAGAAGAAAGATATGGAAAGTTGATGAATACTAATAACCCCCTTGCTTAAGAAAATCGATCTATTCTAATTGGGTAGGCAAGAACAATCCCCTGAAGTTTATTCAAAAACCCCACTTGGAATAGAGTGTGCAGGAAACGATATTTCACCCTTTTCATTATTCAAAATTCGTGGGTTGACCCGACTCTATTTTAAGATTTTGTCACCTTTGTTGGGCTAACTCCGTCTTTTTCAAATATGAGAAGTCGATCCTTGTGTTGAAGTTGTTGGCCCAGCACCAGATTCCACGCTCTGTTGTTGATGTTGTGTATATGGAGAAGTTGTTGTGTGTATGGATGACATGGGTGTAACATTGTTGCGTGGGAGAAGAGCGTGGACAAGATGGATACCAGAAGAGTTGTACCTGGAGTTTGCAGTGTGCATGGGGTTTGTAAAAGAAGATCCATATGTGGTGTTTGAAAGAGAAGAGTGTCTGTAGCAAAGAGAAGCTGTGTGGGTAAGCAATTCATAGTCATGGAGAGAAGTTGTGTGGGGCGTGCATAGACAAAAGGAGTGGCAGGCATGGTGTAGTTCTTTGTTGCTATGTGTCGAACCAAGCAGCTAAAGAAAAAATTCTCTCTCCACAATAGAGATCATGTAGAATATATAATGCTACCATGCGTTGAGACTAATTTCATTATAATATAGAATTCTACCACACGTTGAGACTGATTCAAGATTCCATCTACACTTTTGAGGTAACGGGACGTAACAAACAAACTTCCTAAGATTATTTCCTCACACATCGCATCTCATGACTCTCAAAACCTCACAGTAATAATGATTTTTCCTGCTAGTGGTTTCTCTTACATCGAGGAAGGAGGACTCATCAACCAGATCTCTAAGAAATCAAATGATAATATCTCTTGACGTTGATGCAACAGGTGTGTGATCATATCCTGGCCAATTTTCCTGAGATACATATACTAACATAGGTAAACGAATATCCATGTTAGTAAAGTCAATGATTTTAGCATCCCCACAGGCTAGGCTCACAGTTAGGATATATTAACAACACCTGTATAATTCTGGCATTATCTTCTCTTGCTAATAAATCACCACTCCCGAAAAATACGTTCATGGATTTTGAATGCCAATATTTGGCTGATGGATAGGGGGCGGACCAGAGATGGAGAGTATCGCACCCTAAATTCTTTCTCTAATACTGAATGCAGGCGAAGGAGAGAAGGAACTGAAATTTGATTATACACTTGCTTTACGATCATTTACCTTATGCTAACAGTACTGGTTCAGAATCACTTACCTTGTTTGGTAGATCTCCTAAGAAAAACCTTTGATTTAGTTCAGAATAACGAGGATCTATGTCAGATGAGGGGAATTATATTATGTCCTTATGGCCGAACACTTTGATTCTCCCTCACGGGTAGCCCGCAGCACTTGCAGCTATACAACTCATAGGTCTGGCCATTTAGAGATTGTGCCCTTAATATTCCAGCGTCGTGTGACCACTTTTTATCTCTTGATAGATTGTCTGCTGCAGGAAGTTAAAGTTCCAACAATATTAAATATGCACTATTTTACTATGGAGAGAAGCGCTCCAACAAATATCCCAAGAAGCTAAAAATGCAACGGTTTCTATATCCCAAAACTTTTCAATGTACAATTATACACTTGTAGATTGTAGCGTGATTGTTGGTAGCATGGATCGACATTGATGTTTAATGGAAACAGTGGGAGTGGTGTCATCAAAAGGAGTCATATTTATCAATGGAGATGTCAACATATTATAAGCAACTCATCGTCCACTATCTTTACCCACAAACTAGATCGATTCATCTTGAAAGAAAGGCATCAGTATCAATTAAACGAATAGTTTCCACAACACCGAGCATAGTGACAGTGACATCATTCTCAAATCTATTGAATCATATAATTCTGAGCTCAGTATTGATTGTTGAATGGTGGTTGGTTAAACCAACGAATTTTAGAACTGGCCGAATGAGAAAAATAAATTGCAGACTTGCAGTGCATGCGTGCATGTGTAAATCTCATCCTTTGGCATTTGCATATTTATCAATCTCACTGCTTTGAACTGCTCCTGCATAATCGTCTTCTTCTTTGTCGAGGAACAAGGAACCATAGCATCAGTGTTTGTTGGATATTTTCAGCGTAATTCATGAGGGAAGAATCCTTGTTATTATATATTTTTTAGGTTGAAAGGATGAGTGTAAGAAGAAAATTTTTATTTTATTTATTAATTTTTATTTATTTTTATTTTATTTTATTTGAAATCTCCTAATGCAAATGAAATTTTATTTATGTGGTTTGTTTGTCCTTTTTTTTTTTTAAAGAAAACAAATTAAAGAGAATATATTTATTAGCAAATGGAGACAGTTGAATTGCAAATTAAATATGAAATTGTTTAATCATATTTGCAAATCATCAATTTATTCATTACCAAAAATTATTTTAGTCATCCTACATTCTGATCCTCGCGATCGTACGAAGCGCGGAGGAGAGCATACTTATTGAAAACTAACCAACCTACTCTACTCTACTCTAATTGGAAATTAGAAATTAGTTACATGTAACCAACCTTCCAGTGTAACCATACACACAATAGTAATAAGAACATATCCTCTTTCAATTTCGTAAATGATAATCGAAAATAAACGTGCAAAATTAACTGTTGAAACTGTAAATCAAAATAAAAAGAAAAACTAAATGGATCTAACTTGGTACCTACTTGAAACCATCATTCGATGATGCTTTCGTAGGAATAGTTGTAACTCCTCAAATCGTGTCGCAATTGCTCGTTATCCTCCTCGATCTCCTTCTCGCATAATTGTTCATCATCATATGTGCAAAGTTCTTTGTATGTTGATTAATAGTTTGTTGTTGGAGGAGTAATTAAGCCCTCGACTGTTGTCAAGATATCCTCTTTGTGAGAATAGGAGATCCTGACTTTTGCAAGGATCTGAGTGAGTTGTTCCAAGCTTACACTCATAGTTAAAGCATATCGAAAAAGGAGATTGATTTATCATCAAAGATTTAAAACTAAGAAATTAAAACTATTTGAAGAAATAAAACACACTAAACTTGAACTCCTTGTGTTACTGGGACTCTATTGTCACCAGGTTATCGGTTCGCACAAGTTAGCTCATCATAAATAAAAATGAAATTTGCCTAAATAAAAAAACACACTTTTTCATAAAATAAGGAGAAACACACTTCCGTATAAAAGGAAGAGGACAACCTAACTATGGAGCAATCCCACCAAAGTGGATGCATGGGATCTTCCCACACGTCTTACCGTCTTCTCTCCTCCCTTAGGTCATCCATCAAACCAATCCAAAATCATTAAAGCAATCTAATTCAAATGCTACCTATTACCGTTTACAACTCCTCGACAACGGCGCCAAAATGTTGGTGCAACTATTTGCATAATATATTACCCAACATAAATTATCAACCGAGATTCATAATTAGTAGATTTGATGCACTATATGTGCCGATAATAGATAGGTTCCTATGTCTGTTTAGTATATATTATATAAGAAAACCATTTATAAACCAACACACTCTTAAAAATAACAATCTTCACATGACTCGAAAGATGGAAAGAAAAACTCATAAACAAGCAAAAGATCTTATCCCAAGTGATGGACCTGTTCATTGATGGCTCATGAAAGGAAAATATGAACTTTGATTCTATCCCCTAAAAAAGCTAAACTAACAAGTGGGATGCCCCATTAAAGCTCATGTATGGTGAAATATGGAGATCCAAATGTTCCTGCATTACCACACTTTGCAACCAATTCGAATAGTGAAATCAAACAAAATAACATGAAATAAAAATAACAAATACATGAAATAAAAATCTACACTATCAATTTACAATAATCTTACCAAGCTAAATCGGTGGCCCTTGCCGACGCCAACATGGAAGCTTTTAGATCAATAGAAGATAACTTCTAAGAGAGACAAAATCATTGAATCCAAAATTGCATTAATCTTCAACAGGTAGGTTTACAAAAGGAGTCTCTTCATGAATCCAATATACATCATAACAATTCTCCTCAAGGACCTATCTCAAAACAATTCCCTTAATCTACATAATAATGAATCCTCCTCCTCCTACATAATAATGATTCTCATCCCCCCTCATGAAGAGAAGGCACTCTCTTTTATACATGAGAGCTTTGAAAATAAGATAAACATCTCATAATTACATATCCACTTTTCTCTCAACCCATTTCCCTTTATTACAAAATATAATCCCTTCAAATCCTCACACATATCTCTCATATATCTTGGATAAGATATGACAACCAAATCTCCATGATCTTCTCCTTGGATTAGGATTGAATTATCTCCTCACATCTTTGAAATGGTGGAGGAAGTATTCGAGAAGTCTTTTGAATTAATCCTTCACATATCCCTACACATGATAAAGCTCACACATTTTTGAGATATATATGAAAATATGTCAATTTTCTAATATTTAATCACAAATTCCCCTTTAATACTAAAATAAATGATTTGGAAAATAATAAGGTTAAAACCATATTTAATTATGAAAATGATATTAATGAATGGTTTATGGAGTGGTAGAATATGGATAAATGTGATGAAAGCTGAAAGGAAAAGAGGATGAAAATGCGACAATCATGAGACTCAATAGGCCTTTTACAGTTATGTAGAAAACCTTAACATTGAGGAAGAAGATGTTTGGACCCGAGTTTTTGTCCAAAGCTTAGATGGCCATGCCAGAAGTGGCTCAAAGAACTTCATGTTGGTTCAATAGCTGGCATAGAGCAATTGGATGATATCTTTCTGAAGCACTGGGGTGATAGAAGAGATTTTTTGTACTATATTACTGAATTTGGAAATCTAAGGAAATAAAATGGTGAATCAGTCTCTGATTTCACTAAAAGGTTCAATAGGATGTACAGTAAAATACCAGCTAAGATAAATCCCTCAGATACCTCTGCCAAAATCACATATGCAAATTCATTTGATTTAGAATCTTGTTTGTTGTTGAGAGAAATAAGGTCACCTACACTATCTCTAATCCAAGATTATTCCCTTGAAGTGGAATCTAATATATTGGTTGCTCATAAGTTGAAGGGAAACACTAATAGAAGAAAGCCTAGAGATGAAACTTCTTCTTCATCCAATACTAATACAAAACTAGACAAGATGGCTAAAATGTTAGAGTCTTTAACTTCTGAGATATCTAAACTTAAAAATGAAAACAAGAAGCCTATAAAGGGAAGGGGTACTTATGATTATACAAACAGGAATTCCAATCAGAATCCAAACAACTTCAGGAGAAATAATCAACAAGTGCAGATTTTGCAGAGAGAGAGAAATCTTAATGAGGATCAAAAGATAAAGGCTCCTCTTCAAAATGTTGTGATGGAAGAATATGATGAATATGAATGTCCAGAAGATCAACAAGACCATATTCATTGTGTCAAAGCAGAGTTGGAAAAATTATTTTTGACTCAAAATGATTATGAGGAGGCCCTTACAAATGGACAAATTAATGAAATTTCTGATGACAATGGTGTATTTCAGGCAGATGAGAAAAATAGATACAATCTCATATATAAGGCATCTACTACAAAATAGAGTACTACACCTCCTCCTCAAAAGAAAAACCTTGTACCTGCCAAGCGGCAGAATAAAGATCAACAAAACTTAAAGGAACCACAGATTGCATTAAAAGCACCATCCCATGAGGTAAAAACATCTGACAAGACCTCATTATCATTTAATCTTGAAGCAGAAATCAAAAAAATTAAAATTCCAATCCCTCTAGTTGAGCTAATGAAAAATGAGTCATTTAAGAAAAACATTTTGAGCACCCTTGATTCTAGATGCACTTCTGACTCTACTGATATCCTCGACATTCAATATAATCAGCCTATTATTTTCCTAGGTCCTATGATTGAAGATAGGGATGAGAGCTATCCACCATTTTACATTTCCTTGAATATTCATGACAAAATCTTGCATAATTATCTCTTAGATTCAGGTGCATCTCATAATCTGATGCAAAAGGTTGTGATGGAAGAACTTAGTTTAGAAATCACTACGACTTATCATGATATTTTTTCTTTTGACTCTAAGAGAGTTAAATGCTTTGGGCTTATTAAATATTTGGCAATGACCTTGACCTCAACATCAATGAAAACCATGTTGATGGATGTGGTTGTGGCAAACATCCCTCCCAAATTTGGATTTCTCTTGTGTAGATCTTTCATGAAAAAATTGGTGGAACTCTGCAAATGGATCTATCATACACCACAATTCCATTGTTCGGTGGAGAAAAAAAAAGGTTGTACATAGAATCTCATCTTGCATACATAATCAGTGATGATCAGAATCCAATCAATCACCCAATTTATTCAGTGGACACAGGTATGGGGTCATGTATACGTCAAATCGATGACACTCTTTCGGAATCATTATTACTTAAGAAACCCATTGTGCAGCCAACAGAAATAGGTGAGAATGATTTGTGGATGATGTTCTTTGATGGGGCATGTACAATATAATCAACTGGAGTAGGCATAGGCATCATTTCCCCATTAAAAGAAACCACTCATTTGTCTTTTTAGATTTATTTTAAAGTGACTAAAAACATTGTAGAGTATGAGGTGCTACTCCTAGGATTAAATGGAGCCAAAGAGATGAAGATTTAGAGACTACAGGTATTTGGAGATGCATACCTAATAATTCAACAAGTAAACAAATCCTTCCAGGCCAAACATGTTAGGCTGAAAGCCTATAGAGATGAAGTTTTGACAGTGATTCATGCTTTTATAGATTTCAAGATTACTCATGTTCCTAGAGCCATGAATGAACTAGTTGATTCATTGATTGTTTCAACCTACTCTTTCATACCTCCATTACCTCCTAAATTAAACTATGAAGTCCAAGAAAAGTATAGGCCATCACTCCCTGATAATGTAAATTTTTGGAAGGTTTTTGAAGATGATGTTGAACTCACTAGATTCCTTGCAGTAATGAATGAGTTTGCAAATTTGCAGATTGATTTAGAAAATGAACATGATGAAGAAGCTGAGAAGCCAAAGCTCAGAAGAAAAATTGGAGCACATGAAATTGTTCAATTGTTCACTAACCGAATTCCTAAAGGATTGGTCCCTTTAGAAAAGATTTTTGATAATAATGATGTGGCTATCAAATTGGAAAAGAAGGAAGAGGACTCATATGACTTTCAGTTTAATGTAGCCAATGAACAAGATCCTAAATATGTCAACTTAGCTTATCATCTGTCTAAAGAACAAAAGGTTGATTATGGTGAGTTGTTAAAAGAATTTGCTGATATCTTTTCTTGGCAATATAGTGACTTGAAAACATTCAACACTGAGATAGTTCAACACAAGATTCCTTTAAACAAAGATACTAAACCATTTAGGCAGAAGCTTAGATATTTCAGTCCTATGTTGATTGCTACCATGGAAAAAGAGATCAAGAAATTATTGGATGCTAAAATTATTATACCTCTCAGATACTCAGATTGGATTGCTAACCTTGTACCTGTCAGAAAGAAAAATGGAGAAATCAGACTTTGTGTGGATTTCAGAAATTTAAACAAGTGTTCTAGGAAAGACAACTACTCACTTCCCAAGATGGAACACATTTTACAAAAGGTGTCAGGGGCAAGTGTGATGTCCTTTATTGATGGATTCTCTAGATACAATCAGATTTCTATCCATCCGAATGACAGAGAAAAGACTACCTTTACCACTCCATGGGTCACTTTCATGTATGAAAAGATGCCTTTCGGACTGATGAATGTTGGAGATAGTTTCCAGAGAGAAATGGACATCACATTCGTTAAAGAGAAAGACAAATTTGTTTTGATATATCTTAATGACATAATTGTTTTTTCAAGTAACCATGAAGATCATTTGCAGCACTTGAGGAAGGAATTCCTAAAGTGCAGAAGGTATGGCATTTCTCTTAATCCTAAGAAATCTAATTTTTCACTTAAAAAGGGGAAATTGCTTGGACATATTGTTTCAGATGATGGGGTAAGGATTGATCCAAAAAGAGTAGAAGCCATTAAAAAATTGTCTCTTCCTAGATCAAAAAAGGATATGCAGTCTTTCCTTGGAACTATAAACTTTGTCAGGAGGTTTATAACAAACTTTGCAGAACTTACAAAGCACATTACTTGTATGTTAAGAAAGAATTTTGAAGTAAGATGGACTAAATAAGCTAAACACTCTTTCAATGATATCAAAGAAGCCATCATAACAACCCCTGTTTTAATTAGTCCTAACTTTGACAAAGAGTTTTATATCTTTTCATTTGCTTCAAAATATACAATTGCAGTTGTACTATTGCAGAGAAATGTTGATGATCAGGAGCAACCAATTTCTTTCTTCAGTAAATTCTTGAGATATGTTGAAGTAAATTATGAACCATTGGGAAAACAAGAATATGCACTCATCAAGTCATTAAAAGCCTTCCGGATTTACATTCTTCAAGCCAAGGTAATAGCCTATGTACCTTCAAACTCTATTAAAGATGTTCTTATACAACCTGACATAGATGGAAAAAGGAGTAAGTGGATATAAAATTTAATTGAATTTGATGTCGATATCAAGCCAACAAAACTT
The DNA here is from genome assembly GCA_000966675.3 of Picea glauca. Lineage (NCBI taxonomy): Eukaryota > Viridiplantae > Streptophyta > Pinopsida > Pinales > Pinaceae > Picea > Picea glauca. The sequence continues at coordinate 309,239 of JZKD02S1079000.1, read as the reverse complement.
GTGAAAGGTCAAGGCCTTGCCAAGCTCCTTGCAGAAGAAAATTGTAAGTTGCTTGAGGTGAATTTTGTGGGTATAAATGCAGAAAACAGTTAGGTTTTAGAAGACAGAGGTAGTGATAATTTGCAGTTTTCTCCTCACCTATCTAACTATGAATGGTACAGTCACATTATTTATTTTCTGCAGAATTTAACAGTTCCCTCAAATTTGACAAAAACACAAGGGAGATCTTTAAATCTTAAGGCCATAAATTTATGCATTAATGACAACTTATTGTTTTGGAAAAATCCAACAGGGATACTCTTGAGGTGCATAAACCAAGAGGAATGAGCTAAAATCATTACTGAATTTCATAACAGTGAGTGTGGAGGATAGCATTATTGGAAGACTACCGCTCATAAACTTCTGAGAGTTGGTTACTATTGGCCATCTTTATTTTCATATGTGCGTAAATTTGTCAAAACATGTGACAAATGCCAAAGTTTTGCAGGAAAGCAACAACTAAAATCTCTTCCCCTCAAACTCGTTGTGGTCACGAGTCCTTTTCATCAATGGGGTTTGGACTTCATAGGTGAGATTCATCCACCTTCTAGCAATCTTCATAAATGGATCCTTGTTGCTACTGATTATTTTACCAAATGGATCGAGGCCATTCCTACAAGAAATGCCAATCACATTGTCATCATTAATTTTCTACAAGAAAACATATTCTCCAGATTTGGCTGCCCTAAGAGAATAGTCACAGATGACGTTGTTGTGTTTAATGATAAACACTTGGTAAAATTATGTGAGGATATGGGAATTCATCTAGTACATTATACTTCTTACTATCCACGGGAAAATGTCTTAGTTGAATCATCAAATAAGAGTTTAGTAAAAATCATAAAGAAGTTGCTTGAATAAAATACCAAGGGTTGGGATTCCAAGTTGAAATTTTCTTTGTGGGCTGACAGAGTTATGAATAAAAATTCAATTGGCACATCCCCCTTCCAGTTAGTATATGGTACTGAAGCCATCTTTCCTATTCAACTTGCACTTCCAGTTGAAATTGTTTTACAAGAAGCTGACTCTGAGCCAAATGATCTAACTAGGAGGATCCATAATTTGGTAGAGTTGCAGCAATATGAAGAGAAACCTCTACAAAAAATAGAGTTACACCAAAGGAAGATGAAATAAATTTTTGAAAGAAAAGTTAACACAGATGTTTTCAAGGCAGGGGATCTGGTTCTGAAATGGGATGCAACAAGACAGGAAAAGGGAAAACATGGGATGTTTGATGCACTCTGAACAGGTCCATTTGTCATAGCATTAGCTTAGTAGAACAATACTTTTTTCCTCCAAGATCTTTCAGGTGAAGAAGTATCAGGTGGCCGATTCAATGGGTGGTTTCTGAAACTCTACTTATCATGAGGCTTTCCTTAAATCCTTCTTATTTGTACTTATCCTTTTCAGTTTTTGTTTTTGTTTTGTTTTGTCAATAACTCCATGCCCAATGGAATGTTGAGTAAAATCATTTTTCAATTTAAGTTGTAAATAAGGCTACTGAGTCAAACTATGTTCTTGGAAACCTCATAGGGAGGTCTCCATCCCATTTGGAGCCAAATGTTATCTCCCAAAATGAATCAGTCAATTCGTTCCATTTTGTAGGTGATAGCATGGTCATAAATTAGAGTTCTATATAAAGTTTTAGAATTTTGAAGTGTCAAAACATAGGATTTAAGGTGTTATTCTCGAAATAAATCGATCCTCAAAAGTTATTTTCAAAAAATCAAGAAAAATATTTTCAACAACTAACATATGTTTTGAAGTTGAAGTTAGATGGTGAAAGCCTCAGGTTTCAATGGCTAAAGGGTACTCCCAGCAGCAAGCAAGCTGGTGAAAGTGTTAACATGGGTTTTTATCCAATAGTTTTAAAAACCCAAAAAGGGTACACTAGCCACACGTCATACGATCATCATGGCGAGTTAATGGAAGGAAATGAGTGGTGACACCTTTTAATCACGTTCTAGCAGGATATCATCATAGTTTTTAATCACGTATTTCATGCAACAAATAAAGAAGGGTTTGAAGAGGTGACGAACTCTTATTCATCATTACAACTAGAGGATAAAGTACCAGATATCTGACGACATAAAATCAAATCATCATTTCTTATTTTAAACTCACGGTGTTAAAAAATTCTATTATGGGGTTTCATATGTCAATTGATAACACAGGGTCATTTTCACCAGTGCCAGCCCTTTCCTTATGTAGAAATATTACTGTGTCAACCATGTACAGATTAATTGGTGATTAACTTGTAGATGGAAAGGAATCGAGGAGGACCACTTATCAGGAAAGAATTAGCCAATTTATCTTTTTTACAGTCTCATCCAGAGGTGCAAAAGTGTTTCTCAGATGCAGGTTGTATGACATATGTGGAAAAATTGCAGGAGGTCTATCACCAGGCCATAGCAGAGACTTTTGCAAAGTCATACGATGGAAAGAAAGCTATAGTAGGTTCTCTAGAACTGATAGTTGATGAAGCTACCATCGCTTCAACAACTTGCTAACCCAGAATAGGCCAAAGTTGGTTTAAAACAGCAGTGACCAAGAATTTGGATTTTAGATCATACCTCAAGACAAAATTCCAAAGTATAACCCGGAAGAAAAGTATCCCTGTTTCTTACCTTGAAGAGGAATGGCAAGTTCTGTTCAAGGGCATTCAACTATATATAACCTTAGAGGGAAGGTATCACTTTAGACTCCTAGATCACTTCACAGGGAAGGTCCTTCTAAATTTGCCTCTCTTTCTTCATAAAATCCTAACAAAGGTGTGTAATAGGATCAGAGCCGAAACATTCATCATCAAAAATGCCCTTTGTCATTATGGCTTGATTAAAATGATCATGTTGGAAGAATTGAGACAGAGAAAAAGAACTTGCCAGTACTTTCTCTTCTGGGAAGGTTTTGAGACCCAAACTCAACCTATGAATGAAAAGAAGAAAGAAGGCAAGAAGAAACCAACTCCTCAAAGTAGCTCGAAGAGAAGGAAAGCTCTCCCAAAGTCACCAGAAGATAAAAAATCCAGCGTAAAGCCCAAAAAAGATAGAAAGAAACTAGATTTTGAAGCAAACTCAGAGAAATCCACAGTAAATAAGGCAAATGTTCTAAATTTTCCATACACAGAACCAGGAAAATATGATGAAACTCCAGCCATCAAAAGTCCAGAGCACTCCATGGAACCTGCACAGGATTTTGAAGATTTTACTTCCAAAGATTAATGTGAAACCTCAAGAAATAAGAAATCAAAGAAATCATAGAAGATTAAGGAGTTGAAAGAGATAATAGCACAGCAGGAGATTCTAGAAAGGGTGATAAAGGCAAGATATAAAAATTTATCAGAGAATTTTGCAAAGACCAATGCATCTTTTGAGAAGCTGGCACTTGAAAGCATTAAGGATACGAAGAAGAAGAAAAAGATCACAACATATTATGGTGGTTAGCTAAGCGTCTGAAGAGGAAAATCAAGAAGTTGAAAGCAAGAATTACCACACATCCAGATTTACAAGTGCTGGCATAGGTCGCTGTAAAGATTAATCAAGACTAATACAAACAATGATTTTTTATTTTAAACACGAAAGGTTTTCCTTTTGATTAAAATAGAACCTTCACCAGCACATGAAGCACAGTTATAACCAATACATTGTTGAAAAGAAGATCTTTCATCAACTAATTAACAATTTCTAAGGTGAAATAGCTGGTGAAACTGCAGAGAAATAATTTTGAATATTTTGAGCTCGAACATAGCGATTTTTGAGTGATTTAAAAGATAATAAGGCATCAAAAATATTAATCACCAAATCATGAAATATTCGGTTTCAAACATTCGTGGAGATATATGAGGTGAATACTCATATGATCAGGCATCACCTTACTTACAACTATGAAAGTTTTCCAACCATTGAAGACATGTGTCTTTTCCTCCATGACACATCAAAGACATAGCAATGATGAAGACCAGATGTCGAAGACAAACTTTAAAGACAGTTTCATTCATAGGACCTAGTTCTTAGTTATCCTATTGTATTTAGTTTTGTTTTTTGCTTTCTATATTTAGAAATACAGATCCAGTTTTCTAGGATCTAAGACGTGTTGTAAAGGATATAAATGCCTATCTTTTTCATATGCCAGGGTTCGATTTTGGATACAGAAGATACTATATTGTAAACAGACTTTTCCATATGATAATACAAATCACAGTTTTCTCTCTCTATTGATGTCAGATTCTCATCTTTCCTTCTGTACTCTTATTCAAGTTGTTTTAGCTGCAGAATGACTGTCATCTCATCGGTTAGCTCATAACTTGATTAATAGTTTCTTATCATTGTTTATTAAACCCTACATTTGTATTTGGTTTATAAGCATTGTTTTCTCACCCACTTAAAAGCTATCATCTAATTATTGATACTTGAGAGCACTGGTTCATTTGATTCTCATTTTGTCTGTCTGAATACCATATTGTAATTGAGTTATCCCATTGATCCACACATACAAAATACAAAAACAATTTTACCTTAAGTTACCAAGCATATTTGACCCACAAGCTCAAAGAGTTTCTTAGAGTGATAACACTCTCCAAAGAAACTTGTCCTCATCCAAAAATAGTAGTAGTATGTGTGCATCTAATTTATGGATGTAAATTAAAATATATATTTAAATATCAACCTGGAGTTCATAGAAATTTGAAGCACACCAAAATATATGGAATTTATATCTAAACTAGTTTTAGACTAATCTATCAAATGAATCAAACTTGCATGAGATTTAAACACACTTTCATTGAAAATAAACACACTTTTTTGAAATAAACACACTTAACAAGACTTAGTTGTTGTAGGAAAGAAAACACTAAGATCTCTTACATGAGGCCCTTCATAATGTTCCAAAATACCTTATCAACAATCAAGTATTTCTAAATAAAGCATATAAATCTATGCAAATATTTATAATGAGATAAAACAATGATTAAGAAAACAAACATAAAGGCATACAAATGTTACAACTATGAATATCAAAAGTAGAGTTTACATGCTTGGAAATGGGGACCCTCCAAAGATTTACTTGCAAACTTGAAGTAAAACTAGATAAATAAAATTTAATACCAACATTAAATTATGCATAGCATCAATCAAAATCTTGAATCAACAATTCTCAAAACTGACTTGTATTAATCCAAATAGAGTATAAAATAGTAGAGGTCCCCTTTGGCTTCATAATTTTTCTTATTTATAAGTCAAGTTTGTAACAAAACACCATAAAATATATAACAACCAGCTAAGATACATAAAATAAGCTAATGAGGTCGAGATCCAACTCCTAGATCCACAATATATAAAGAAATCCAATGAATTCCATAACTACACTTATTTATAGCTAAAAATAAGGGATTTTCAGTTAAACCAGTGAGGTTTGACTAGCTTTGACTGCCTACATCTGGAGTTGTTCTAGAAGATCTGATAGGAACTCATCCATCCTTGGACATCAAGGATCTCGAATCAAGCCTTGGTTCTTTCCTAGTTGTCTTGTTTATATGCTAACAGATGAGCTATTACGGGAAATTAAAATCTGATAAAAAATTAATTTAATACTTAATTTTTTATGAAATTCTCAAAATTAAAAGAGATAGTAAATATACCTTATTTTTCACTTGGTGGGTTAAAAGAAGTTAAAATATGGAGAATATGAGGTATTAAAATGAGTCAAAAATGCATAAATATGATAAAAGAGATGGTTAAATTTTGGTCAAAATTGTCACTCAACAGTATGCACCAAATAATGCTCATGAAGGGGACACACCACCAGAAATAGGAATCAACCCAATTAAAATACGAGGTATACACATTGAATGTTCCCTCCAAGAATTTGCATGCATGTAGCCAATACACATTTATGAATTCCAAGGTAGCCAACTTCATGGATGAATGTGCAAGATCCCAAGTGGATGGGGCATCCACAGCAAAGTATGTGATCAATGCCTAGCCTTGCCTTGCCTTCTCTTTGTTTTCCTGTCTTTCCTATCCTTTCCTTCCTTTCCTATCCTTGCTTTGCCTTTGCCTTGCCTTTCTTTCCCTTACCTTGACTTTTCTTTCCATGTATTTCCTTACCATGCCTTTCCTTGACTTTCCATCCCATGCCATGCCTTTCCTTGCCATGCCATGCCTTTCCTTTCCATGAGATGCATTTCCTTTCCTTATCTTTCCATGCCATGACTTTTGGTTGAGCTCCCATTTTGTGACTCACCATACACTTCTTTTTGCCATTTATTCCACACCTAGGCATTGAAATCCAACTCATTTTCTCCTCCTTTTACCATTTTTTCCTACCTAAGATCTTGATTTTAGCATGAGGTAAAAGTTGCTTGTTTTGATATTTTTTGAGTTCTTAATGAATTCATTAGGATATTTTGGCTATATTTTACCAATGATAAAAGTATACTAACATTTTTACTGTAACAACTCTTCCCGCACTATTCCTAGAATTTTAGTACCAACGCATACATTCTAGTACCCGAGGTTGTGGCTTCTCCTATTTGCACATGGCCAAAATGGATTTGGCTATATGGGTATTATTCGTGTGACCAACGAGAAGAGTGTTGACTGTTTCATTTGCGCCCAATGATCCTCTGCATTACAAGAAACTTCAAGACAACCCATCAGCATGTCTTCCAATGCAACACTAGATCGGGGTCAGAACTTAGAGCAGAAATGATATATGAGTTTGTTAGATCAATTTCCTAATATTGTAACCTTGCATAAAGGAAATAGTAGTCAGTAAGATCCTTCAATTTTGATATTCATTTTTACCCATTAGTGCACGATAATAGGGGAAGACAATGTAATCTTATATATGCTCATAACTTGATATATAAGGGGATTCTCTCTATGTACAGACTGATATACACTCATTGCTAAACTTAATAGAAATTTGTGTTACTTATTTTGCCTCCATATTGTGATGGATATGTTGTGAGTTGGTTAAAGATTTCCATTTAATATCAATCAGGATTTGCTTTATTTTGTTTGTACACTTGTGATTTACTGAAGCGTTTCCACTCACTACTTTGGACGGTGTGGGACCACCTCCCCTGGTAAGATGAATTATTTGTATATTATTTGTTCTTTATTTGTTGTAGTTTTTTTCATGAATAGATTTGTGTGGAGTGATTTCCAAATTGTAGGTTTTATTTAAGTTCTGTGTACTCATTACTCACTGGGGATTTCCATGTGTTATAAATTGAACTTCCCTTAGTACAATGGAAGGCCTTTAGATAGACAGATAGATGTGTGACTGAATGATTAATATTTGCATCTTACTAAAGTATACCTCTTTCCTATATAATATTGAAATTGAAACATGTTCTAGAATTTATTGATAGCTTACACAACCACGGATGTCTGATCTAAATACCTCACACACATGTTAATAAATTTAAAATCTCATATGATCCAATGACTAAACTGAACTAAGATACGGAAATTACCCATTGTGTGTGTGTGTCAACTTGGAGTTGTATTTAATGTGTTGACTCTCGTTAATAAAAAATTGTTTATGAGAAACATAAAATACTTGGAATGTAAGGCATGATCATATTATAACTTCAATCTACTTAAGGAGCTGGCTCTTTTTCTTATCTTAAATACGAAATATTAATATCAAGCATTGATAGAAGCTTTGTGATGACCTAGTCACATATTGGGAAACTTCAAATACCCTTTTACTGTTGGGAGAAGGGATTGTATTCACAGGGGATTTAGTTGATACCTCCATACTTTGAATTTGTGGTATTAAGTTCATAGGTCTTCAAGTTATTAATAAGAGCATGTCTCTGAGATTTGAGTTTACTTTTTGTTGAGTGTGGTTTGAACTCTATAGGTGTTTTAGCAAAGGTAAGATAATATTTCAGCAGACAAGAGTTTAGTTTCAATCGAGTGAAAAGTGTGTATTTATATTCCTTACTGGTAGTTGTAAGTCTTCTTTATAGAGTATTGTTATCTCGTTGCTTCACCCACCAATTGAAGTTTCAAGATTTGTGTCAAGGCTCATTTAGATTCATTCCCATGCACGCTAATTTACTATCTGTGGGTAAGAATGTAGTAGCACCATAGAGTCTATGCTTCTTGTAGTGAAGTAAAAAATTTAGGTTAAGGGTAGGTTAGACACTAGGAATTACTCTCAAGCTGGTTACTCTTATTCTAGGTCAGTAACACGATTATATGAATAATTGAATGGATTCATATTGTTGACTGTTATAGACATCTCCCTGGGTAATTGCTATTCTGTTTTTTTTTAGTTTCTTGTTTCTTTACTGCGTTGATAAAAGGTTTATTTCTTTTCACACATAGAATATTATTTAGACAATTGATTCCTTGGTTTGGTTATTGATTAGTTGTGTGGAGTAGTGGTTTCTTTGTTTATGTTCATGAATGATTGGTAGGTAACCTAGCTCTCTTTCTCCTTGAAATAAAATTTAGGATACACTTCTGTCATTTTCCTACACATATTGTTCCTACAGTTCATCAGTTTACGAACCTGGTTGACACTTATGTGAGAATTTATTACAAAAATTAATTGACCCAACATTTTGGCACCTTTTTTAGGGAACTGCTAAAAGGTAAATGGTTAGAAGCTAGTTTTTGTTTTAATTTTCAATTGTTTACTTTGAACATTCTTTTATTTTTCCAGATTGGTGGTGGAGAAATAGTAATACAGAAGTTAAGAACCTATGCTTTCACTATTGTGAGTCCTTCCAAACCCTATATGGCATATGGTTAAATCATGGTTAGGCCTAGGGATAGCAAGGGTAGATTTATAAAATAATATTCTAGAAAAAAAAATTGGTAACAATAAAACCCCTCCTATTAACCCAATTGAAAGATACCGGGGGAGCATGCAAAGAGAGGGTTCTAAATCAAGGTTGGACACCCCACAATATGAACAAATAGAATAAAAGGTCCAAGGAAAAGAGGGATAATTCCAGGACCAACCAGCTGAAGAGCCACAAACTCATGGGCCAGTTTCAAACATTGATCCAGTACTAGAATAGACTGTCAATCAGGACCTTATATACCAACTGATTATGATCCCCCACAACGAGATCATTTCACAAGTAGAAAATTCTATGGTGGGAGGAATTCAATAATTTCATGTGGGGGACAACTTGACCATTCATCAAAATTCAATAGTTGAGACACCATTCTCACCAATTCTAGAGAAATTTAGTATATTTGGCCACATGGCAGACGCAGAAGAAAGGAATAGGGAACTAGAAGGAGAGACCACCTTCAGATTTCCCATAATTGACTTAATGTCAAATTTGAACATGAAAAATATTCCCCCTTCGGTCCTTTCAAATTTCAGAGGTATGGTTACAGAGGATCCAAATGCTTTTCTCTTTGAGTTTGATATTCTTTGTAGAACCTATAATTATGTTGATGATGCACAAAAATTAAAATTGTTTCCAGAAAATTTAAAAGACTCCACTCTAAGATACTTCATGGGACTTGAATATTACTCTATCCGATCTTGAGAAGACATCAAAAGTACATTCTTAAAAAAATATCAAGACTATTGTAGGACTAGAGACTCCCGCAATGACATATTTAAGATGCAACAATCATAGGAAGAGAGTCTTGAAGACTACATGGAAAGGTTTCTTTACAACCTCCAGAATACCAAGAGGAGTACATTAAATAATTATACCATAAGGACTATATTTCTAAAAGGGATACAAGAAGAATATATTGATGTGTTAAATCCGATGGGTGTAGGCGATATCTCTCAATTTCCATTTGTTGACATTTGTGATTTTTGCAGGAGATATTCTAGGAGTTGAAAAGAACATGGTAAGGGAATAACAGATGTTTTTACAAAAGTAACAAAATATGTTGTAGGAGGTGGAGTATCAAGGATAGAATTAGGAAATTTATTTGAAAAATTTAAAACTGAAATTCTTGGTACTCTTAGTTCTCAACTAGATATGTTTCAAGTTAAGAAACAACAAGAAGAAGAGAGAGCTATTGTGTATGTTTTTTGTCCCCACTGTTGAAAGAAGCATCCATTTAAATAATTCCCATTGGATAATGTGCAGTTTTGTGCAATATGTGTGGAGGATCATGAGACAGATAATTTCCCCTCGCTTCCTAGACTTAAAGCCATATATAAAGAAAATAAGGAGGTTGTGGAACCTTCTTTTCAATCTGCACTAAAGAAACCATGGAAACCAAGAGCCCAAGGTATGTCCCAAGATCATTTTTCATCATCTTTTTCACCTTATAATTCTTATCAACAATAGTGGAACACTCAAATGCCATGGAAACCCAATTGGCCACAACAACAAACTCAAAATCAGCCTTGGAAGCAGAATTGGAGAGGTGACCCTCACATGATTATTCCTCAAAAAAATTTCCCAATGCCTTATAATAACTACTCGCAATACCCCCCATCCATGCCATCATTGTATCCTACTACCCAAGCAATAGTCCCACAATTACCATAGCTAGATGCAAACTAAAACCCTCCCAGACCAACACAAATTCTTGCAAAGTCGGTACCAAATCCAAAAAATAGAGTTGCACAACCCACCTTTAATGTTGAGATAAAAACTTTTCCATATTACATGATCACTCCTATGCCCCCATAAAATATACATCTAAGATCAGGAAAAGTCGTGAAACCAAGGGATTCCATGATTGTCATTGAGGAAGAAGAGGAAACTCTTGAACAATCACTAAATGACGACCAACATAGAAACATAGTTACTCCCTCCATTCTGACAAAAAGATCTACTACCCCTCATACAAATTAGCCACAAACACCTAAACTTCCACCTTATTTAGAAAGTATGGCCATATAAAACCCTATTGTCCTCCCTGAATTTGACTTGGAGGCTGAGCTACAAAATGTTTGTGTCAAAATATCCCTGCTGGAAGCTATAAAATACATTCCCATATACGCAAAAAATTTCAGGGATTTATGCATTAATAAACCTAGAAGGAAATGAAAAGAGGCCCCCACCATCCAAGTAGCAGGTCGACTGACCGAGCTAATTCCTGAGAAACCATTGGTGAAAACGTATGGAGACCCCAGGAACCCAATAGTCACCATTTCCATCAATGGAGTTCCCATAGGAAATACTTTGATCAATTTGGGAGCTGCAATAAATATCATGATGGTTATGGCCATGGAAACAATACAATTGAATACTCTCTGGCCCACACCCACCATGCTCAAAATTACTGATAGATACAGGATCAAGCTTGTCGAAGCTTTCGATGATATAATGGTAACTTTAAATTCCCAGGAATATGTTGTAGATTTTCTAGTTATCCAAGCTAAAACCAACATGGTAGGCCACCTTGTCATTCTTGGGAGATCATGGTTGGCCACATTCGATTCTTTCATCAGATGTAGGTCGGGAGATATGATTATATCAAATGGTATAGCTATGAAGAAAATCAGTTTATACCCACCTGCCAAACCAACACTACAAGATTTTTGGCAGGTGTTTGAATCTTGTGAAAATGTATAAATTGAACCTCCTGAAAATGAAGAAATATAATATTTTGAATATGCACAAATTGAATCTCTTAAAATTGTAGAAATTAAAAATCATAGAAAAATAGAAATTGTACATCCCCTTTTAACCATCGAACAAGAGGGGGGATTGAAAAGTTAATCGGAATATGATTTTAGGAATTTATTTATTTCTTATATGGATTGTACTCAGTTTCCGAAATCACCCCAAACCTATAACCATATTTTGCACAAATATTTTCAAGAAAATTTTGATCCAACGGGGAGTATATCTTTCCTTGTGTCATCCATCAAAGAGACCACATATCCCTATAGCATAAATATTGAAATTAGCCCAGGAAAAACTTTGAATATCAGTGTTGACCTTGATTCTAATCAATAGGAACAATTAATCAACATATTACAAAAGCACTCTGGTGCATTTGCCTAGGACGATAAAGACATGCCTAACATTCACTCAGACACATTTACACACCATATTTACCTTCAAGAAAATGCCAAACCTGTTAGGTAGCCACAATGTCATTTGAATCCCGTCATAAAGGACATAGTAAAAGAAGAATTACAGAAGTTGCTAGATCTTAACTTTATATATCCTATATCTGATAGAAAGTGGGTTTCTCCACTTGTAGTTGTTCCTAAAAAGGAAAGTAAGTGGAGAATATGTGTTGACTATCATGAGCTTAATAAAGCAACATTGAAATATTATTTTCCACTGCCCTTCATTGATAAGGTATTGGATACCTTAGCAGGTAAGAAGCACTTTTCCTTTTTGGACGGTTTTAGTGGATACAATCAAATTCAAATCACACCAAAGGATCAAGAGAAAACCACTTTTACATGCCCATGTGGGACATTTTCCTATAAAGTCTTACCATTTGGGTTGTGCAATGCCCCTGCCACTTTTCAAAGTGATGTATTGGGGATCTTTGCTGACTTGATTCACAAGTGTGTTGAGATCTATATGGATGATTTTTCTATCTATGGTGACTCTTTTGACAAATAACTTCATAACCTAGAAAAAGTATTGATTATATATAAGGAATCTAATGTTTCCTTGAGTCATAAAAAAATGTAAGATGTTGTCACAACAGGGCATTGTTCTTGGGAATCATGTTTCTTCTTCAGGTATTAAAGTGGACCTGGCTAAGATTAAGGTTATCATGGAATTTCCTGCACCCCATTCACCAAAGGAGGTAAGAAGTTTTTTGGGTCATGTTAGATACTATAAAAGATATATTGAAAACTTCACAAAGATAGTTGCACCTATATAAAAATTCTTAGCTAAAGATACTAATGTTTTGTGGGATTCTCAGTGTGAAATTTCTTTCGAAATCTTGAAGAAAAAGTTGTCCACAAAACCAGTTCTGTGGGGACCAGACTAGTCGCTTCCCTTTCATATTTGTATTGATGCTTCAGACACCTCTCTTGGGGATTTCATAGGACAGAAAGAGGATCATTTATCTTATGTTATCTATTACAATAGTAAAAATGTGTCACCAGTCGAGATCAACTACACCATCAAAGAAAAAGAATTCTTAGTTGTCGTACATGGTATTAATAAATTTATACATTATATTACGGTCTATGAAACTTTTATTCACATCGACCATTCTTCCATCAAGTGTTTAATGAATAAACCCATCACAATTGGTAGGATCACTAGGTGGCTACTATTGTTGCAGGAATTTAACATTACCATTGTGGATAGTCCTGGTAAAGAAAACTTAGTTGTAGATTTTCTCTCTTGGGTCCATAATGATGATGAAAACACCCTTGTTGATGATATTTTTCCTGACGAACATTTGTTTGTTGTTTCCACTAACATTTTGCAGTTTACAGACATAGCTAATTATCTAGCCACATGGAAGTTTCCTCAACATCTCTCCCTAAGAGAAAAGAAGCAAATTGTCAAGAACAGTGCAAATTATTCATGGATCAAGGGAGATCTCTTTTGTACTTGGCCTGACATGATTTTTAGAATATGTGTATGAGATGATGAAACATATGACATCTTGAAATCCTACCATGATGGCCCCTGTGGAGGCCATTTCACAGATAAAAGGACTTCTTACAAGGTGCTTCATCAAGGATATTACTGGACAACGTTGTTTAAGGATGCCAGAAAGTATGTGAGAGGTTGTGATAGTTGTCATAGAATGGGTAGACCAGTGCAAGTAGACGATATTCCCTTACAAACCCAAGTTCTTGTCGAACCCTTTGAAACATGGGCCTAGGAATTTTTGGGGCCAATCTCTCCTTCATCACGTCAAAAAAGGTACATTTTGTTTTGCATTGATTATGTAACTAAGTGGATAGAAGAAAAATCCCTTTGTTCTTCTATTGAAGAGTCAATTATATATTTTTACTCACTTTGGCATTCTAAGATAAATTGTGACAGATAGCGGGACACAATTTACATCTAAATCAATGCAAGCACTTACTCAACAGTACTAGATAAAGTATTATAAATATTCTCCATATCACCTCCAAGAAAATGGGAAAGTTGAGTCTACAAACAAGGTATTGGAATAAATCCTAACTAAGACAGTCCAGTTGCATCACAAAGACTGGGAAGACAGGATTTTGTAAGTGTTGTAATATTATAGAGCTACATGGAGAAATACCACGGGCTTTACTCCATATGAGTTAGTGTATGGAAAACCTTTAGGACAACTGTACAAATGGGCATAGATTTATCAGAGGCACATAAATAGAGAATATCCCAGCTCAACGAGCTGGATGAAATTAGGCAAGATGTAGTTCAACACACTATTCTGGTACATGAACAAATAGATATATGGCATGATAAATTCATCAAGAAGAAAGTTTTCAAGCCCGATGATTGGGCCCTCCTTTTTTATTCTCGATTTAAGATATTCAAACCAAAAATTACTACAACATGGTTAGGGCTTTACAAAATAAAGATTGTCTTCAATAATGGATTAGTCGGGATAACAACAATTGACAACCAACAACATTCTTAGTGGTTAATGGCCATTGACTGAGGTTGTATCACAGGACAATGTCCAAGGATAAATTGTACGAGATATTTTGCAGTAGTCTGAAATGGAGGTAGTAGGAAGGGGGTCTCCTTCCCCCTCTCCTACCTCTAATTGAATATTTTTCTTTCATCTTTTTCAATGTATGTACATAAGAAAATTGAAAAACAATTTAAAAAATAATAATAATATAACAAAATTAAAAAATAAATAAATAAATAAAATAACAAATAAGAAAAAATAGTCTAGCCATGAAAATCCGTTTACTGACATGGTTAGACAAGGTCCTATCTGAAAACCATCTTGCTGATTGATTAGCCCAAAATAAAAACGTCTTCTCCTCAATTTCCAGACCTTACTACATGTTCTTCAAATCATTTTTTTTGTTCTCACGTAAGATGGTGATGGATGCATTAAGGATATCCTTTTGACAACTTTCCCTCCATCGACTTCAGCACATCATCTAGGGGATCAAAGTCAAATATTTGGATGGTACCTAGGGGCTTTCATACATGAATGGAAAGTTTCATCGCTGACAACAGTGGGGATTCATTAATGCCCCATGTTTTTTAGATCTTGTATTACATTCCACATCAGCTCATTAATTCATGTGCAACAATTTGTACCAGTGGAACCTTGACTCTCATCATCATCAAAGGTGAAAATTCTCACATTGGTTAACAACATTCATCAATGGATGGTAATCCAATTACTTCCATCCATGTTCGACGGTAGTACTTATTTCACATGGATGGATTTGTTCTAGAAGTTTGGGTCATGGTGAAGACAACTTAGTTATGAACTCGATGATAGGTTGCAACAGTTAGTGTGAATATAAAGGAAGTTGTCTAAAAGGAAGTTGTGATGATTCATATTGTCTCAAAAAGAGGGGGTTGACTTCCTTCTTAGTGGGTTTCCTTCTAAAAGTTGAGACTTGTTCCTTGATATAGAGCTTGGGACATGGTATGGATCTAGCTATCCATCCATTGTTTCTTCGCTTCCATTGCAATTATTTCCATCATCACTATAATGACAGTTTGACATCAACAATTCAATTCTCCTCTTGGTTTTTTATTTCAAATTCTAGTATTTCTAGTAAGTTCATAATTCCCTAACCTTTCAAATATTCTTTGAACCGGTTTTGAGTTAAATTTGTACATAATGTATTTCATCATTACATTTTTAAGTTATAGAGCGAAGAGATAGCATGTTCAAAGCATCAGTGAAGAAAACAAAATTGATCAATAGCATTCCCACACCCACATAGGAATTGTACTACAGGCGCTCGAATACTTGTTGGCAGCCAATTCATTTTTTTAATTGCTCTTAAGAAACGCTGCCTACACCTCTTGTCTTGTTAATGACAAATCATCGTCGCATTGTGCTTCTAGACATTTGTTTCATTTTTGCGACAATTGCAATTTGGTTTCGATTTGATTTTCACAACTGTAAGTGTGAAAATACCTCTTTCATCATTTGGACTGTAGTCATCTTTTATTGATTTCTCAAAGAGACACTTGACCATTGGTTTATCACATGACTGCAAAAGATTTTTCAAACTTGTGTCCTTTAGCATATCCTTACCTTCATTGCGCATTTGGATCTGTTTGATTACTACGCTTTGAGCATGAGGATTTACTGGTTTTATTCTGATCTTATAAAGGTTATGTTGGATTTGGTCTTATATGCTTTTATTCTTATTGCTATGGGCTCTTGACTCATTGATTATATGAGAAATTCTTGATTGCAATGTTCTAAAAAACTTTGGAATATAAACATCTGATTGCACAAACCAATACATTGGTAATTTTATAAGGTCAATTTGAGAAATAGCAATGGTTTGAAGGCGCATTGATTAAATCATTTTGGATTTCAATGTTAAATCGATGCTTGGACATATTGTTTTATGAGTTGATATTTCATTGAGAGATCTATAGTTTTAAACTATGTATTGGCATTGATTAAATTTAACCTAGGTGTAAAACGATTGATTGACATGATGGATATGGTGTTGGATTGAACTGTACACTTGGCAATGAATATAACGTATGGTGTTGGTTCTGTTTCGGGTAAATGGAACGTTAATGTGATGACACACCTATTTGTTGACCGATACGTATGGTATAAACGATTATGATTTTAACAACACTGTACTCAGTCATTACTACAGTACGTGGAGGTGGTAATCCCACCACCTTCGCACGTATGCAGTTAATTCCGATCTCTTCAAGCATTGAAGCTGTCAAACCCTATCATTTTCACTTTGTGCATTGTCTCATTCAGTTCGAACCCTACCATGTACAGAAGCCATGGCTCCTATCGTAAGGGCCGAACCCAACGGGTGCCAAGCATTGTTGACATTTGATGGTGCATATAGTGACCTGGAGAATCACGGGTGGCTTGCTTTCATAAGGAAGTTTGATGGTTATAACTTCACTGTGCCTCGGCAATTTGCTTTGTCGTTTGATGGCTGTCGAGCCAAAGTTGGAGATGTCCATCTTGAAATCACTGAACAGTTTCTCAGCTTGGTAACCAGCCTGCCTGTCAGGGGACAAAAATGGTTGAAAATATGCAAGGTAGATGATGTCCCATGGACATTACTGTTCCAATCTCACACATTCAACTCATGCGACAGAGGTTTGCCTACAAAGATGTTGAAACCCCGCTGGTATGATCTCTTAATGATTATCAAACAATTCGTTACTTGTGAAGGAAGGTACGAGTTTATTTTCTTGTTCCACCTGCGTTTATTAATGGTTTTTATGGGATTCGAACTAAGTATGCCTCACTATCTGCACCGAATTTTGTTCAAAATGGCTAAACGATACAAGCGTAGCCAGGCTGACACTAGCCTCTTCCATGTGGGGTTGATTAAAATGATGTTGGTTCATGAATTGGGGTTACGTCGTGATTCTTGGCATGAATTTCTCAGCCGCAATGGCTTTGAAGAGTCTAACCCTCCACAGGTGGATAAGCCCATGGTGATCGAGAGAAAACCTACCCCTGTGCCTTTTGGTGTTTTGTTACCTAAACCTAAGCCCGAGTCCCCTACGAATTCACCTATGGCTGTGACTAAACAGACCGAAGTTGCTAAGCCTACAACCAAAAAGACTAGAGCGAAGACTGGTGCTAATACTAGAGGAAAGAAAAATGCAAGGTTGATCTCTCGTATGGAGAGGAATAAATCTAAGCCCCCTGCAAAAACAGAGCCTATCGTGGTTAGTGAGGACTCTGATTCGGACATTGAACGATTTCTCACCGAAGAGTATCCTTACTACGAGGAATTGTGTGGCAAACCTCCTCATGATTTCATCAAGAACTTACCTCCTTGTCTGCGAGATAACCCTGACTTTCCTGGTATTGAACCACTCCATGAAACCCTCGGGGAATCATCAAAACCCCCTTCTATTCAAGCTGTTGCTCCACCTTGCGGTCAGTGTGGGTTGTGGTTGGAGAGATACTACTTGGATGTACCAAAATTGCAATCCAAAATTCACGATTTGGAAAACCAAGTGGCAAATCTCACTGGTCAGAATGCAAGAGA
Organism: Picea glauca; assembly: GCA_000966675.3. NCBI lineage: Eukaryota > Viridiplantae > Streptophyta > Pinopsida > Pinales > Pinaceae > Picea > Picea glauca. Next base: position 291,122 of record JZKD02S1079000.1, on the reverse strand, counting down.
ACAACCCAACGACAAGAAACAACGAACTACGGGTTCGATCCTGTTCAAAAATGTCGAGTCTTCTACAGCCATTATCAATTCGAAATTGACATAATCTCAACAGTCTAGTTGGTATAACCCTTTCTCATTTATATGATACATTCGTGAACTCTGTGTGCATTATTGATTGGCTTGGTTACATAAACATGCTCTGTTGTATATGATTTGATTTGTTAAATCGAATTTTGTTTATAGTGTGAGTTGGATTTGGTTTTGATTTTGGTAATCAAGAGTTGGATTCATTTGATTTAAATTTGTTACGATTGAAGGTTCTGTTGTATCTATTATAGGAAAATAGTTTTGAAACATTTTATATGATAATCCGAATTGGTTATGACACATCTACCATGGTTATCTGCTGCTTTCATGTAACTTTGACCAGCCTGGATATGATTTCGATTTTGTTACAAAAAAGGGTTTTGTTTTATATTGAGAATTTATGCAAATCATAACAATAACCCGACTTCTTGTCAGTCATTTTGTAAGGCAAGTCGACCCTTTTCTGTTGCGAAATTGAACGACATTGTATTTTTAGTCACAAACAAAATTGAAAAACAAAACGACATGCCCAAAACAAAGAATTCGTCTATAATTGTATTAAACCCGATCTTGTTTGATTGTTGTTCAGATTATGGTTAGCAATACTGTTCGATTTTGACTGTGTCATACCCAGCAATTAAAATCGATGATGATTTTGGTCAAGATTATTACACATGTTTTGTTTAAATGTGTATCGTAACAGCTTTCACTTATTTGCTCAAAATAGAATGAGTATCACGCTGAATCTTACAGGCTTTCTATCGTTACTATTGATTGAAATGATATCCATATTGTTACAGCTGTAACGTATGTTTGATCATATCGATTATAGTTAGGTTGTGGCAAATCTTATCTGATATGGTTACTATCTTGTTTGATCATGATTATTGATGACGATTGTATCATATCTCATTCAAACCTGATTCAATGTCCAATTTCGACCTGTCAAAGTTTGACCATATTTTATGGTAACTAAAGACAGAAATATTTTGATACTCTGTTTCAATTGAATTTCTTTGGATGCGATTTGATTTGGATGATAAATTCAATTGGATTATTAGTGACTCATTTTGAGGATTATTGAAAGATAATTCGATTTGATTTTATCTGATTGAGATCTGGTCCTGTTGGCTATTCTAGACTAGCTACAGAATCAGATGATTCTGTAGCTAAGTCTGTGGAGTCAAAATTTTATTGTTTTCTTAATAAAATATTCTTCTAACTTAATTTTTGGTGTCTATTGCAGGTATATTCGAATTGACAATAGATATGAGGAGAATTTGGAGGATATCTTAAGGATTGCACCTGCATTTTTAGTTACTTAGTTTAAGGGATTTTGGGATTATTCCCAGATTTTGTAAAACTGTTTACTATTATTCACAAGGATGTTTTACCTTGTGAGGAACCTATATAAACCTATGGTTTTGTAATAATCTATCATCCTCAGTTTTGGGAGAACAAGGATATGTAATGTTGATTCAAACTGGAGCAAAATTGATGCATTGTTATAGCTTTTGCTTTTCAATATATCGACACTTTGTTCCAAGTTTTGTATATCATTATGTTTATGGTTTAGTATTAATTTGTTATCTAAATCAAATACAAGTGATATAATTTCTTATTGTTATACATATCTTGTTGCTTTCAAAGAAGTAAAGAACATAACAGTTGTTGATTCATTTTATGAATGATAACTTTGTCTTCTTCGTAGATTGAATTGTTATATAAGTTTGTTGCATGATAGGTTTCCCTTATTGCAGAGATTTATCATCAGAAAATTGTTATGATTTATTTTATGTCTTGTTTGCCCTGTAACATACTTCAAGAATCAGCATAGCTGATCGTTTTAGAGAAGCTTAAGGACTAAATGGTGTGAATTTCTTGCTCCAACCAGCTTAAGAAGTCATCCTACACAGGGCAGACTTGGAGCGTTTCTAGGTCAATTAGTTAGATGTTTACTGTTTATGATTAAGTAGTTTAATATAAATGATAGTTTAGATAGATTTATATTACATTGTTTAATTTCAGTAAGATAGATTAGATTGTTTGATTTCAGTAGTTTGTGTTTCCTTTTCATAAAACATAAAAGATAAAAAAGAGATTCTTGGCTATCTCAGGGCAGCGAACACATGAGTTTTTTCAGGTTTTAATCAAATCTGTAGTTTGTCCATATTGTACATTTGTGAATAAGGAATATCATAGCTGATAATTAGGTAGTTGATTTGAGTTATTATAATCATAGTTAGTATTATGTATATATACTAGTTAGTTTAAGTTTGTTTTATTAGTTTCTAGTTTCCTTTATTAGTTTAGTTTCTTTTATTATTTTAGTTATTTTTCTTTGTTTTATTAGTTTCTAATTTCCTTTAGATTTCTTAGCTCAGATCATTTCTCTCTTTGGTTTTAATAGAAGACCTTAGGGCAGCCAACGGAGCTGTTAAACTCGTCAGGGTGGTCCATTCCAAACGGCTTGGGTTATTTAGACAACCTCGGACTGGTTCCACTCTCCCAGTTGACGGACGGTCAGTTTCGCCCGTCAACAAATGGCGCTAGAAGGAGGGCCTGAACTAAATTGATGGCACGAGGTGGTCGCAAGACCCCTCCTCCCCCTAATCGCTCCCCTATAGTGACTAGAAGTCGTTCATTCGATAGTATTCCCCCTCAAACAACAACTACTTCAACCAAAGATCCTCAGATCACAGTTGAGCCAGCAACCCCTAATCCAACAGGTGGTGATATACAAGAAATTTGTAGACAATCTCTTATGAAATCACATAAAGCCTTTGCTAGTCTTAGGAAACCAAATCGCCTGTGGGGTTAACCTCTAGAATTATCTGAAGTGAGAGAACAACTAGATGATATATACCTTACTGTGAATCCTACAGATCCAAACAATAATCCTGCTGCAGGAGGATCTGGGATACCTCCTTCACCACCTCCCTCATCTCCTTCTTCTTCTGGAGGAGATTCCTCTTCTAACGAAGGAAAATCACCTTCTCAACCTTCTACACCCACTACCCCAATGGAAAATCAGAACAACCCTTCTAGACCTTGGTTGGACCAAGATGTCGTAGCTATACCTAGATACCAACACCCTTTGCCTAAGCATCCAGAGAAATGGCTTCCTAAGTTTGATCCCGATTCAAAATAGATAGCTGAAGATCATATCAAAAAATTTATGTTAGCCATCAGACTCCGTAATGTTGAACATGAAGATGTTTTCTATAGGTTGTTCCCTTACACCTTTGAGGGTAATGCATCCACTTGGTACTTCGCCCAGCAGCCTCACACGATAGTCTCCTCGGAGAAATTTGAGTCATGTTTTTTGGAAAAAATTGGAGATGGTAAACCTCCCAAAGTTTTAGTCATGGATCTTTCAAACTTAAAAATGAATGCAAAAGAAAAAGTTAAAGATTTTAATCAAAGATTTTTAACACTTAAGAATAGAAT
>JZKD02S1079000.1:221363-270461 GCA_000966675.3 Picea glauca | reverse complement strand
CCACACAAAAGGATTCTAAGGAAGAAAATGTCCCAAAGACCAAAAATAAGGATGAAGTATTATTCAGTGCCACATGTTCAGGGGGAGCAGCCCCAAAGAAGAGAGTTACATTTTTTCATTAAACTCATGAGGAGAAGCCCTAACCTTTTCCATTGATGTCAAAGGGGGAGAGAAATTGGGATCATGATGATAGGGGGAGCATGAGTGTTTCCATCAATGACAAAGGGGGAGATTTTTGGAAGATTGGTTATTGTCATTGATGTCAACCCTAGTCATGGGTTTTGGACCGCAAGATTTATAAAGGTATTTGGACATGAAGTTCAATGCACATGCATATACAACACCCATGAATGGATAGTATACATCATGTTGTTTCTGGTGGTATGTGGCACGTCACGTGGATCCTCATGGTTGAGGAGAAATGAATTTTTGAAGATGACAAAGTGAATTGAAGAAGGAAGTACATGTAGGCATTGAAGATAATTAAAGAAAAGAATTACAAAATAAGAAAGTGTCAGGTCGACCTTAATGTTAAAAGGAAGTGAAATAAATGGTATAAATAAACATCATTATGCATTCATTTGATACAAGTCGAATTTCAGAGGAAAATAGAAGAAAAGAAGGCCAAATTTCAAGGGAGGATGAAGTCTTTTGGTGATGTGTTCTAAGGTATGTTATTTTCAAGTCATCTTACCATTTTTGCTATAACTTTTTTTTCTAGAACGATTCATATGGTTAAATCGCTATGGTATTGAGAATACATATCAAGGTACCTCTGGTAAATAGTTCATCTCTTTATTCGCTATAATTATGGAGATACACTCTGTGGAAGATAGGGTTTGTGACCAGTCCTGAAGCTAGTCAATAAACAGGTGTTCTGAGTAAAACAGTCATAACTTATTCATAAAAAATCCAAATGAAGTGGGACTTCTTTCATTAGAAATAGTATGGAATGTAGTTTCTTTTGTGCGAGTTTCATAATCGGATGTTAAATATTGAGCGCGGGGCATGCTGTACAAGTTGGGTCTTCTGAATAGACCAGAATTGAATAAAGTCTACCATTATTTTTATAACCTCTTTTTGGGGAGGATTCAAGGAGTGAAAATTGGAGGATTTTCAGAGAATACATTGATTAATACTATATACAGGATCAGAGTACTCCAAGAATTGAAGAATTGTAGAAATTGAAGAAGTATCAAGAATCATTATCAGGTTCTATGTGATGATTTGTTGATGGTGATGATTTAATGTAAAGTTTTATTATCTCTCATATATTCTTGGGTGGAAGGAAGGGGAAAGTATGGAGAGTTCAACTCTCTCTTGATATTGGAGGATTGTATCTTCCTCTTGGAGGTTTATCCCTCCCTTTACATTTATAAGCTACAGCTACATTTGGAAGTCATTACTTCCCTTGAACAAAAACTATTGATTATTTCTCATATATTGTGCATGGTGTATTGTGGTGTATTGTGGTGTATTGGTGTAACTCTTATACTATTATTCATTTCTCATTGGATATAATTGAATGGTCTAAGTATAAGTTGAAAAAGGTTTTTAAATTGTACTTGATACTGATTCACCCCCCTCTCAGTATCAACAGAGAAAACTCAGGAACAGGAAGTCCTGGAGTTGTTTGTCCTAAACAAGTGTATTGAAATGGACATTTAACAATTAAAAGGGAAGAGAAACAAGTTCCAAGAAGAGATTGAGAAACTTCAATCTAAAACTAAGAAAATAAAAAAGAAGATGCATAAAAAACTTCATCCAAAGAAACCAAGGAGGAGAAACAGGTTGGAAAAGAAGAACTCAGGCCTCAACATATTGATAAACGTGACATGACTCTCCTAGTGATTGAAGAGAGTATATATTTCAATTTTGAATAGTTTTGGGATATCTTTGCATGAGGAAATGAAAATGATCAGGTGTGGGAGTAATGTTGAGCTCCCATTTTATCACTCACCATACACTTCTTTTGGACATTTATTCTCCACCTAGGCATTGAAATCCAACTCATTGTTTCCTACTTTTACCCTTTTTGCCTGCCTAAGATCTTGATTTTAGCATAAGGTAAGAGTTGCTTATTTTGATGTTTTTTGAGTTCTTAATGAATTAATTAGGATATTTTGGATATATTTTACCAATGATAAAAGTATAATCACCTTTTTATTTTAATAGATGTTCTCGCACTATTCCTGACATTTCAGTACCAATGCAGGCATTCCAATACCCGAGGTTGTGGATTCTCCTATTTATGTGTGCCCAAAATGGATTTGGTGATATGGGTATTATTCATGTGAGAAACGAGATGGATGTTGATCATTTAATTTGTACCCAACATTCCTATGAATTACACGAAACTTCATTACAACCCATAAGCATGTCTTCCAGGGCAACACCAGATCGGGGTCAAAACTTAGAGAAAAAACAATATCTAAGTTTGTTAGATCCATTTCCTAAGATTGTAACCTTTGATAAAGGAAATCGTGGTCAGTAAGATCCTTCAGTTTTGATAGTCATTTTTACCCCTTAGTCCATGATAATAGGGAAAGACGATGTAATCTTTTATATGCTCAGAACTTGATATATACTCTTTGCTCTGTGTACAGATTGATACATAGTCTTTGCTAAACTTAATAGAAATTGGTGTTACTTGTTTTTGTTCTCCATACTATGATGGATATGTTGTGAGTTGGTTAAAGATTTCCATTTAATATCAATCAATATTTTCTTTATTTTGTTTGTAGACTTGTGAGTTATTGAATCATTTCCACTCACTACTTTGGAAGGTGTGGGCCCACCTCCCCTAGTAAGTTGAGTTTTTGTATATTATTTGTTCTCTATTTGTTGTAGTTGTGTTCATGAATAGATTCGTGTGGAGTGATTTCTAAAATGTAGGTTTTATTTAAGTTTTGTGTGCTCATTACTCACTGGGGATTTCCATGTGTTATAAACTGAACATCCCTTAGTACAATGGAAGGATTTCATATAGACAAATAGATGTCTGAATGAATTATTAATATTTTAATCTTACTAAAGTATACCTCCTTATATAATCTTGAAATTCAAACATATTCCAGGATTTACTGGCAGCTTACATAACCATGAATGTCTGATCTAAATACCTCACAGACTTGTTAATAAAGTTAAAATATCATATGATCCAATGAATAAATTGAACTAAGATAATGAAATTACCCATTGTGTGTGTGTCAACTTGGAGTTGTATTTAAAGTGTTGACTTTGGTTAATAATAAAAAAATTATGAGAAAAGTAAAAGATCTGGAATGTAAGGCATGATCATATTATAATTTCCATCTGCTTAAGGAGTTGACTCTTTTTCTTATCTTAAACAATAAATATTAATATCAAGCATTGATAGAATCTTTGTGATGACCTGGTCACATATCAGGAAATTTCAAATACCCTTTGACTATTGGGAGAATTGATTGAATCCACAAGGGATTTAGTTGATACCTCCATACTCTGACTCTGTGGTATTAAGGTCATAGGTATTAAAGTTATTAATAGGATCTTGTCTATGATATTTGAGTTGAATTTTTGTTGAATGTGATGTGACCTCTAGAGGTGTTTTAGTGAAAGTAAGATAATATTTCAGGGGACAAGAGTTTAGTTTCAATCAAGTGAAAATTGTGTGTTTATATTCCTTACTGGTAGTTGTAAGTCTTCTTTATAGATTATTTTTATCTTTTTGCTTCACCCACCAATTGAAGTGTCAAGATTTGTGGAAATGCTCGTTTAGATTCATTCCCTTGCACATTGATTTACTGTCTGTGGGTAAGAATACAATAGCACCATAGAGTCTATCATGCTTGTAGTGAATTCAACATTTTAGGTTAAGGGTAGGTTAGACACTAGGAATTACTCTCAAGATGGTTAGTCTTATTCTAGGTCAGTAATAGGATTATATGAAGACTTGAATGGATTCATACTATTGACTGATGTAGAAATCTTCCTGGGTAATTCCTATTCTATTTTTATTAGTTTCTTGTTTCTTTACTGCACTGATAAAAGGTTGATTGCTTTTCACACATAGAATATGATTTAGACAATTGATTCCTTGGTTTGGTTATTGATTAGCTGTGTGGATTAGTGGTTTCTTTGTTTATGTTCATGAATGATTGGTAGGTCACATAGCTCTCTTTCTCCTTGAAAGACAAATTAGGATACACTTCTATCATTTTCCTGCACATACTGTGTCTGCAATTCATCATTTTACAAACATGGTTGACACTTATGTGGGACTTTATTACAACAATTAATTGGCCCAACACATTCCATGCTTTGTAATTCCATGACATGATTTCTCTTTCTATGCCATGCCTTTCCATGCCTTTCCTTGCCATGCCATTTCTTTTCATGTCTTTCATTTCCTTTTCTTCCCATATCATGTCTTCCCTTTCCCTGCCATGCCTTTCCATGGAATTCCATTCCATTCATTTCCTTTCCATGTCATGCCTTGCCTTTCCATGTCATGCCATGTCATGCCTTGCATTTCCTTTCCTTTCCATACTATGCCTTGCATTTCCTTTCCTTTCCATGCCATTCCATGCCTTGCCTTTCCTTGACTTGCCATGGAATTCATTTCCTTTTCATGACATGCCATGCCTTTTTCACCTCAATGTTATAGTCATTTGGGTATCACATAGCTCATATCCATGCATAAACATTACAAATTTCATATGAGAATCATTATCCGTATTAATTGTTCAATTAAGAAATTTGTTTTTATTTACATGATGCCTTGCATATATTATACATAATTATGAACTAGTATTCACATACTAAAGGTCCACATTTCAATTTGCATGTTTAAACAAATCACAAAACTATCATCATCATAAACATACAACAATAAAAATAATATCCCACAACACATAAATACATCCAAATGTATACATATCAAATTTCTATATGATTCTAACTAAACCCAATAGATACTAAGCAATGAATCACTAAGATAAGTAAAAATAAAAGTTCTAACCTTCTAAGGCMAAAATATAAGTTGTTACATTTACAAATCCTTAGAACACAACTATGATCTAAAGTTAAATTAATCCCTCCTTGCATGAATTTCCATGATATATATATATATATATATATATTCTTATCATTATGAAAGAAAAAATTCAAATCAAAAAATGAACATTTCTTATCCCAAGAAATAAAAGACATTTTTTCTAGGGACATATCACTTAAGTTTATATCAGAAATTGCCTTTCCATCCAATGAAGAGTCTTTTCCTTTCCATGCCATGCCATTCCTTATCGTGATATGGCTTTCATTTCCATGCAATTCCATGCCATTCCTTTCCATGATATGCCTTGGCATGACATGCCATCCCATGCCATGCCATGCATTGCCTTGCCTTTCCATTCCATGACATGCCTTTCCATGCCATGACTTTCCTTTGCATGCCATTCCATGCCTTTCATTTCCTTCCCATGACTTTCCATGCCATGACTTTCCATGAATTTCCTTGCCATGCCATGCCTTTCCTTTCCATACCACACCTTTCCTTTCCATTCCATGCCATACCTTTCCATGCCAAGCATTGCCTTGCCTTGTCATTCCACGACATGTCATCCCTTGCGTTGTCTTTCCTTTCCATTCCATCTCATCACTTTCAATGTGATCGTAAGCCATTCCATGCCATGACTTTCTATTCCATGCCTTGCATTTCCTTCCCATTTCATGTCATCCCATGCATTTCATTTACGTTCCTTGTCATTTCATGCCTTGACTTGAATTACCATTCCATTCCATGTCACGTCATTCCTTTCATTGCCATCCCATGCCTTGAATTTCCATGCCATTCCATGTCATGTGTTGCCTTGTCATGTAATGCATTGGCTTTCCTTGCCAAGTCATGCATTTCCTTTACATGCCATGCCTTTCCATGAATTTCCTTGGCATCCCATGCCTTTCCATGCCTTGTATTTCCATGTCATGCCTTGCATTTCCATGCAATGCTATGCCTTGAATTTCCATGACATGCCTTACCTTTTGTAATATACCAGATATAAAATGTATGCATAACAGAAATAAAATGCTAGAAATGGCAGAATAACAACAATATAACCAAAACATTCACCACAATATCACTGAAATGATAAGAGAATAATAACAGAAATAACACTTTGAATCTGAAAGCAATGTTCAAGGGCCTCTTCGAGGGGGAAACCTCCAGTTGAGCAGAGCTCTATTACAATAATATCCAAGATAGGGTTCTCATACCCTCGACTCCTATTTATACTAAAAAGAAGCATCTAGACGAAGTTCATTCTATAAGCAGAAGCTTCTATTAGGTCTTCTTACATCCACCTTATTCTATTTTATTGAAAGGACTTATTAATATTGACCTTTATTACATTTGAATATATTGTTCTATCTATGTTCGGGTTAGGACCCTAACATGTCCGCCCCCTTAAAAACAACCTTGTCCTCAAGGCTTGAGATGAGGAAATTGTTGCAGAATGGTAGTTGGTTCCCAAGTGGCATCTGTTGGAGTTGTATATTTCCACTGGACTAGCACTTCCCTGAGGGTTCTCTGACATAGGCGATGCTCACACTAATCTAAAACTACTTATGGTTGTATCCAAATGGATCCTTCTTCAAATAACTCTGAAAGGTTGGTTTGAATTTGTCACTTAGCTCCAATCAGCTTCTTTAAGCATGAAACATGAAAAACAGGATGTAGCTTCAAATGGCTGGCCAAATCTAACTGATAGGCTACTTGTCCCACACGCTTGAGAATGGTATAAGGACCTTGAAATTTGGGCGCTAGCTTCTAACAATGCTCAGCCTTGAGGGATGTTTTCTTGTAAGTTTGCAGTCGAAGAAACACCTTATCCCCTTCTGCAAATTGACGTTCAGAGCGACCTTGATCTGCTTGTTGCTTCATGCAATTCTATTCCATGACCAAATTATCTTTGAGTATACAAAGAATATCCTCTCGAGATGTAACTATTAGGTCAACTGCCTGGACCCTCAAGGCCCCTGGTAAGTATGAGAGAACTAATGGTGGCTTCTATCCATATATTTCTTCAAAAGGATTCATGCATGTAGTTGTATGGTATGAAGTGTTGTACCACCATTCATCTAGGAGTAACCATTGAGCCCACTAATTTTTCTTTTTCAAGGAAAAAAACCTCAAATATGTTTCCAAGCACTTGTTGACAACTTCCATTTGGCCATCAGTATGGGGATGATAAGTTGTGCTGAGATGCAATTCGGTGCCTTGTATCTTGAACATTTCTTGCCAAAAATTGCTTGTGAAAGTTGGGTCACGATCAGAAACAATAGAGTGTGGCATGCCATGAAGCTTGAAGACTTGATCCATGAAAATTTCAGCCATCGTGGATGCTATAAATAGGTGTTGAAGGGCACACAAATGAGCATACTTGGAAAGGAGATCAAAAACCACCATGATAATTGATTTATTTCTCAATTTGGGTAAGCTGGTAATAAAATCCATAGAGATATCCTTCCAAATAGCAGGTGTAATTGGGAGCAGTTGTAGTGTGCCCATAGATTTGACTATTTCTCCCTTGTTGGATTGACATACATCACATTCAGCAACAAAATTATGAATGTATTGTTTCATACCATCCCAGAAAAAGGAACGTTTGACCCTGTCATAGGTTTTAGTTAACCCGGAGTACCCTGTTGTGGGTGTAGCATGAAGCTCAGAAAGTATCGTGGATTTAAGATTTGATTGTTTACTTAAATACAAATGAACTTTGTATCGAAGTTCATCATGGAGACAAGAGTACCCTAGGGAAGCTGGGGCATTGGACTACAATTGTTGGATTAGCGCAAACTTTTGGGATCTTGTACCAATTCCTAGCGAGCGTCTTGGAGCCAATCTGGGACAATGAATGAAAGAGAAAAAAGGGATCCTTCATCTTCATATTTGCGGGAAAGTGCATCCACAACCACATTGTCTTTTCCTTTCTTGTAAATGATCTCATAATCATATCCAAATATCTTAGTCACCCATTTTTGTTGTTCTAGCGAGGAAATGCATTGTTCCAGAAAATACTTGAGGCTTTGATGGTTTGTATTAATTTGGAAACGTTTCCCCAATAGATAAGGGCACCACAGATCAATGACATGAAGAATAGCCAAAATTTCCTTTTCATAGATGGATTTTCCCATATTTTTTTCCGATAGTTTCTTGTTGGTAAAGGCCAAAGGTCAACCCTCTTGTATAAGGACAACACCAATTCCTTTCCCTGAGGCATCACATTCCAACACAAAGGTCTTTGTGAAATCGRGAAGGGAGAGGACTGGAGTGGTGCACATGGCCATATTCAAGGTTTGAAAATCTTGCGTATTGGTTGGAGTCCAAGTGAAAGAGTTCTTTTTGAGGAGAGCAGTGAGAGGTGCTACAATCTTCCCATAATTCTTAACAAACTTGCGATAAGACCCTGTTAAGCCCATAAATCCACGCAAGCTCTTAAGAGTCTTTGGGTGAGGCCAGTCTTGCACAGCTTCAATCATTTTAGGATCCACCCTGATGCCATCCTTGCCAACCAAATGACCCAAGTATTCTACTTCTGAGGTGCCAAAAGCACATTTACACTGTTTCGGGAAAAGTTGGTGTTGAGAGAGTAGATGGAGAACTCGATCCACATGAGCAAGATGTTTTGTCCAAGTTTTTCTATAGATGAGGATATCATCAAAGAAAACTAAGACAAAATGGTGTTGACAAGGACGAAATACATGATTCATGAGGCTTTGGAAGGTGGAGGGGGCATTACACAAGCCAAAGGGCATGAACAAAAAATCATAGTGGCCCTCATGAGTTCTAAAGGCAATCTTGGGAATGTCTGTCTCTTTCATACATATCTAGTGGTAGCCCGAATGAAGATCCAGTTTAGTGAAGAATTGGGTGCCACTCAATTCATCTAGGAGGTCATCAATGACAAGAATGGGGAATTTGTCTTTGATGGTAAGTTTGTCAAGGGAACGAAAGTCAAGACACATTCTCCAAGAACCTTATTTGTTTAGGACCATGACAACAAGAGAAGAGTAGGGGCTTGTACTAGGGTGGATAACGCCTGCATTAAAGAGTTCCTGGACCATTTTCTCAATTTCATTTTCTTGGGAAAAGGGGTGATGATATAGACGGATATTGGCAGGAAGGCTTCCAGGTACAAGGGGAATGGAATGATCATGAACACCATGGGAAGGAGGGAGTCCTTGGGGACTGGAAAAGACCAATTGATGTTTAGAAAGGATGGCTTGGAAGTCTTGCGGGACCGAGGGTGTATTTTTTGCTTGTATGGCATGGAGTTGGGCAATAACACCAGAATCATCTTTTTTGAGCAGCTTTTCCATGCGATGGGAACTAATGATCTCAGGTGAACCAGCGGTGATTCCTTGGAACTTATATTGGTAGCCCTCCTAGTCGAATTCCATGGTTAAGTATTTAAAATCCATAAGAATGGGACCCAAACTCCTTAGCCAGTTTTCACCCAACACAATGCCACAACCTCCCATGTCGATAGCAAATATATGGGATTTCAGGTGGTAGTCACCGATTTGGAGATGCACATTTTCACAACACCCTCCACATTTCATGGAACCACCATTGGCAATCATGATTTGGAACTTATTGATGAAATGGATGTAGCAATGAGTTTCTTAGGCAATGTGTCAATGAATAAAATTATGGGTGTTGCCACTATCAACCAGAATAATGACCTTCCGATTCTTGATGTAACCGATTAGCTTGAGGGTTTGGGGAGTGGAGAAGCCAGTGAGAGCATTGAGGGAAATGACCGGTTCTACTTCGAGAGGGTCTGAGGGAGGGGTTATGTCAGTGGATTCAGTTGACTCAGACACAAGGGGAGCTTCTACATCCTCTTATGAAATATCCTCGAAGATGGCCATAAAAATATTTTGTTCTTTACACTTGTGGACTGGAAAATATTTGTCATCACAGTTATAACAAAGGCCTTTGAGTTGGCATTCATCCATTTCATCCCTGGTCAATTTTTGGATCTTTAGTGGAGCAAAGGGAGTAGTGGGCTTTGTTGGTTTAGGGAAAGGGATAAAGAAGGGTTTTTGGTTTTGAGAGGATACCACCTATTGTGCTTCTTTAGCTCTTTTAGTAGCCTCCACCCAAATCTGAGGCCGATCCATGAGGACATGGGCCCAAATATCATCCTTGAGGCTACTGATAAAACACTCTGGGAAAAAGGCATCAGACATGCCCTCTGTTCTAAAATCCATGTGCTCAAAGGAAACTATAAAGTCTTCCATTGTTCCTAATTGTTTCAACTTTTTCAAACAACCCAAATGGTTGGTTTCAGTGTCAAAGAGTTCATAAATATTTGCCACAAAGTGTGTACAAGCAATATACCCTTGACGAGAAGTTTTTCTCCATTGCCACCATTGCCACCATTCTTGATCTAGATGGAGAACACCATATCGAAGTTTGGCCAAGTCATCTGTAATGTCGTATAAAGAGAAATAATGTTCCATTTGGATTACCCAACTAGTGGAGTCTGAGCCATCAAATTTGGTCACATCCACCTGTGGAAGTCGTAGGTCACATTGAAAGTGATGGTTCTGAAAGTTTATGGAATGAGAGGAATGGTCACCTTTAGGATGTGGAGGTGAGGAAGAGGAAGGGCTATCTGTAGGGATATGCAGTTTTGTAGAGTGCCAAAAAGACTGATTCAAGATGGATGGTGAGGTCTTGTTTGATTTCCTCCATTGAGGACTGTATGGTTGTATTGATGGTTGCAACATTGGCACTAAGTTGTTTCACTTCTTCTTGGGTTTCGATGAGACCATATTGCAAGGTGTTGAAGCGAGCTTCCAAGTCTTGGCTATGGGTGTGGGCCATGAGGATGGGGGAACTAAAAAGGAGCGGGTGGGGTAAAACAATTTGCTGAAAAATGATATGGATGAATGTGTTAAATGCAAAGATATGAATCCAATGGAATAGGTCTCAAATAATGGTGAAAAAATGTCCAGACTTTTTTTTTTTAACCTACAGAGTTATACTCCGATCTGAAGAATACTGCAGAGAGGAAATGCCCAATTACTTAACCATAAATAAATGTGTATTTACTTGGCAACCTAAACACAGTTGCACGGAAATATATCTTGTCTATTTTAATTTGTTTATGTTTCTATCCCCAAGGGTTAGGTATTCAAGGGTTCTATAGACAAGGGTTTGCCATGTGCTATAACTCTCTAATATACGTGCAAGATCCAACAATAGTACTTGCCCCAATATCTCAGGGAACTAAATAAGGAGGATAGACTGTACCCTTAGCCATACTACCCAACTACCCAGGTACTATAGAGTATCTTCTCGATTGTTGTTCTCGCTGACACTATAGCAGTCAGGTGGCCGATCGGTTTATCTAAAGAGGGATTCATGTAATCTAGGTTGATCTGTACACAGGTTTTAACTGATGCCCTACCAATTGAAGGGGTACCAATAGGGGTTACAAGGGTGGCCAACAGATGTGTGCTTAAGTACCACTTGTATTTCCTGCGTGTATGAATCCCTCAACCATGGGTTTATGCATGTAACGACAGATCTATGTGGCTTAAAGATGTTGGTATACATCTCTACTCTGGAAAAAAAAATTAACCCACACTTTCGACCGAGGAAAGTTTTATGATACCACTTGTAATATACCAGATATAAAATGTATGCAGAACAGAAATAAAATGCTAGAAATGGTGGAATAACAACAATATAACCAGAACATTCCCCACAATAGCATTGAAATGATAAGAGAATAATAATAGAAATAACACTTTGAATATGAAAGCAATGTTCATAGGCTTCTTCGAGGGGGTAACCTCCAGTTGATCAGAGCTCTATTACAATAATATCCAAGCTACGGTTCTCATACCCTCGACTCCTATTTATACTAAAAATAAGCATCTAGAGGAAGATCCTTCTAGACGCGGAAGCTTCTATTAGGTCTTCCTACATCTACCTTATTGTATTTTATTGAAATGCCTTATTAATACTGACCTTTATTACATCTGAATATATTGTTCTACCTATGTGTGTGTTAGGACCCTAACACTTTTCCTTTCCATTTATTCCATTCCATGGGATTCCATGTCATTCCATGCCTTACATTTTCATGCCATCCCATGCCATTTATGCCATGCCTTGCATTTCCTTTCCTTGCCATGTCATTCCATGCCTTCCTAATGCATCCCCCCTACTCCCTTGTAGGGATACATGACCTCTCGGTCAATGATCTCTGATTCTTGAGTCAAATGACCCTTTGAGACCTTAGTGGTCTCCTTCCGTATCTAAACACAGGCCCTTTCGGCTCTCTTGTGCAAGTCTTATGGTTCCCAAAACCTTCACTCTCACTCTTCTTTGAAATCTCAGAGTACTGGGTGTTAGATCCTTTTATGATAATCCCCCTAGTTATATGACCTTGGGCTATGACCTCATGTGACCACATGATTACGGGCGTAGCCAAAGGAGGTTTGAAATCAAACTAATTTTTGGCCCATAATTCTCCTCGATCCTCCACGTGTACTCTTTCCAAAACCACGGTCTAGATTGCAGCTCGCCCTCAACCTTTTAAAGTCCTCACAACTCCTATCCCTACAATTCTACATGACCATCGATCTGTCGATCTTGACGGTGCTTTCTGAACTAACAGTTGAGGTCTTCCCTTTCCAAATATACGGACCAAATCTATCCCTCTTAAATCAATAGATGTGATCTCCTTCGTGATTTCAGACTTCATACTTTTCAAGTATCAAACCCTGCTTTCCTCTGTACATTAATCTTTCGGAGTTGACGATCTATGGGCACCTATCCTTCTCAATCAATGACCCTACCTTTACTTTGGGTGTTTGACCTTTCAACTTTGATCAATGGTCATGCAGCCCCTCTCTCGATAAATGGTTGAGATATCCTTTAGGTCTCCATACTTCTTAGATCTCAAATATCAAACTTCACTTCCCATCGAAGTACACGGGATTCTGCCACGCGTCCTAATGAATCAAAAAGTTGAGGCTTACTTCGGGACTTTGTCTAGATTTCACAGATTTATTACATGTCCCACATGATTTGACGACTATGAGTTACTTTGGGACTTTATCTAGAATCCACAGATTTATGCCACATTTCTTCTAGATCTGGCGATACAGATTCACTTCAGATGATCTGACAATTAAGATTCACTTCGGACGATCTGATGACTGATATCTACTTTGGATGATTGAATGATTGAGGTTTACTTCAACTCACTGGCTCTCTGGGATTTAGGATTTTCAACTCTCAACTAAACCCCCAATGCAATTTACCTGGATCTCACGATCTGTTGACAAGTTTCTACTCACAGATCAATGGCTCTTAGCTCTTTGGCTATTCATGCTTCGGAAGTTTCAAGTCTCAACTGAAAAAATATTGAATAGATTTCCCGAAGCTGTTGGCCTGCTGACACGTATCTCCTGGTGATCAATGATCAAGATCCTACCTCTGCTATTTCACCTCCTCTTTGTCCACAAACTTCCGGAGTTGTGGATCTTGTGCCACCTATCTTCCTTGACGATGGACAGTCCCAAACTACTTCAGGACTTCGAAACTTTGATAAGTTATCTCTCATGCGTGTGTGAATCTCTAAGGCTCATTCACCTTTCTCTGATCAGATGGCTATTGATCCTTTTCAATGTGATCCAGCAACCACTGTCACTCCTCCTCCTGAGCTTATGATTTCTTCTGACTTATAAGATTTATCAGTATTCAAAGGTCTTGACATTTTCTCCTCCTACAAGTTTGACTCTTGGATCTTGTCAACACTTATGAAAAGTGTTATCCCTTCTGATCTTGATCCTTAAATTATTTTGACTTCCCATGCACTCCTTGCGCTTGGGGATTTTGATAACTCAGTTCGAAGGATTTCTTGGAAATAAATTCTTCTCTCCCACCTGGCCTTCCTCCGTTCTAGCTCTTCAACGCTTAGTCGTTCCTGACGATGCTCACTCCTTGCACTTGTTCTAAGTTTCCTCTTCTCTCTCTCTTAACTCTTCTGATTCAATCTGAGACTCAGTGGACGTACTCCTTGCATTCGAGATGCACACCTTGCATACAAGTTTCAAAAGAGAAGCAATTGAAACTTATCCATTTTCATAAAAAATTCATACGATCAACTTCTTGAACAATCATACATGAATGAAAATTAACTAAACGCCATACAAAGAATGCAACATTCATTCAATCTCACATTAAAATGAACACAATCCAAGATTTGGGACAATTATGTATTTTCTATTCATTCATGAAACAAATTACATACATTGCAGTTATTCCCTGCGTCTTTCTTCTACTTTATTCTACCCTACTGATCTCTATCATCCTATATCATAATACTTTTACAATACAAAAAAAAACTATCTAAGGACTGGCTCCATGAGCTCTCTCGTCCTGTCCGCAACCTATCCTATCAAGTCATAGTGGTTACCTACTTTGTCCTATTACAATAACTAATAGTTATTTCCAGATAAGATTCAACACTCTATATTTTCAACTCCTTATAGTCCTATACGACTTCACAAACATGACATATTTAAAATTGTGTTTCCAAAATATCTCAACAACTCGATTTGCTTCTGAATTAAATGTTGAGAAATCATGTCTTTGCCTCCATGCTTTCATCTTTGATATTGAAGAATATGCTCTTGCATCATACTCCTCTGGTTAAAATTTTCATGGACTCTTTTCCATGAGCTCCTGTATTGTTTTTCCATGCTTCAAAATATCAAGTTTTGTGACCCAACTTGCATCTTCCATTGGATGATCTTTCGACTTCACTAAGTATTTAGGATATGTCTTCCTCCTGGTCTTCTTTCCATCTCTTTGTTCAATGATTTTCTCCATCTGAGGTTTTTATGCTATGGTAAATTGTTCTTCCCACTGAACTTCCTTCTGATCATATGATTCTCCTACCTCATCTCTCCTATAAGGATACAGGTCTGCAACATTGAATATCGGTGATATCCCCACATTGCCTGGAAACTCAATTTCATAAGCATTGGCTGCGATTTTTCTGAGAATCCTGCATGGTCCTATCTTCTTCATCTTCAACTTGTTATACGTTCCCCTTGGAAACCTTTCTTTTCTCAAATGAGATGAAACTTCATCTCCAACTTTGAATTGAAATTCTCTCCTCTTTTGATCAACTTTGTTCTTGTATTTACGGTTGTCGTCCTGTAGCTGTTCTCTGAATCTGTCATGGAGTTTCTACATTTATGTTGCAAAATATTTTGTTCCAGTGCTTCTGAACTCTTCTTGATTAAGATATCTCAACTCTGTAATCCCTCTTGGTTGTATACCATACACAATTTCAAATGAAATTTTCCCTCTGCTCTTGTTCACTGAATTATTAAATGCAAATTCTACTTGTGCCAGAATCTGATCCCATTGACGACCTTGCTTAGTGACTAAACTTATTAACAAGTTTCCCAAAATCTTATTTAATACTTCAGTATGTCCATCTATATGAGGGTGATATGTTGAACTAAAGGAAAAAAAAATCCCCAGCCTCTTCCATAGATTCCTCCAAAAGTGTTCTACAAATTTGGTGTCCTTGTCTGAGACTATTTTCCTAGGCAATCCATGTAGTCTCACCACTTCTCTGAAAAATAAAATGGTTATGTGTGTAGAATCATTTGTTTTATGTCATGGTATTAAATGTAAAAATTTTGAAAATCCATCCACCACAACAAATATGGAATCGTTCTCTTTTTGAGTTCTAGGCAATCCCAATATAAAATCCATATTGATTGCATCCCACAACCTCTCTGGAATTGGTAATGGCTCATACAAACCAATGTTTTGTTTTCTTCCTTTTGCATACTGAAAAAATCTGCATTTGTTTACAAACATTTTCACCTATGCCCTCATGCTTTGCCAATAACATGAATTACTCACCTGTGCAAATGTCTTATCATGACCAAAATGTCCAGCTAAACGTCCACTATGTTTCTCTTTCAGCAAGTTATCTCTCATTGAGCATCTTGGTATGCATAGTTGGTTTCCCTTGAACAATAATCCATCCTGGATCAAATATTCATTCGATGGGATTCTGTCTCCCAACAAAGGATTCTTGCATGCCTCATAATATTCCTTAAAATCTGCATCTTCTCTATACATCTCCTTGAGGTGTTCTAACCATAAGGTCTCCACTTGGAATTCATGTACAATTAAACTCCTCCTGCTCAAAGAATATGAAACTTTGTTAGTAGTTCCAACAATATCCTTAATAACAAAAGAAATTTTTTTCATAAATTCTACCCATTTATCATGTCTCTGATTCAATTTCCCTTGCCTAGTAATAAACTGCAAAGCTTGGTTATCATTGTACAAGACAAATTGTTTAGGAATTAGATAGTGCCTCCACTTCTTCAAAGCATGAATCACTGCATAAAATTATTTTTCATATGTGGAATACTTCTTCTTGGTGCCATTCATATTCTCACTAAAATAATAAACTGGCCAATTATCCTAACTCAAGACTGCTCCAATAGCTAATCCACTTACATCACATCTCACTTGAAATGTTTTTCCAAAATCTGGTAAGACCAGAATTGGTTGTTCTCTGATTTTCTCCTTCAACACTTTGAAACTTTTTTCAGCTTCCTCTATCCAACTAGAACACTTGTGTTTATTATTCATAGTGCCAAGCATGGGTGTACATATACCACTGAAATTTCTGATAAACTTTCTATAAAAACTTGCTAACCCATGAAAACTTCTCACCTCAAATATGTTTCTTGGCGATGTCCATTCTCTAATTGCTCTCACATTTTATGGATCCATCTTCAATTGTTTGAAGAGATAACAAAACACAAATATATGATTTCCTTCTTCATAAAAGAGATTTTCTTCAAATTTATTAGCAACTTCTTTTGCTGCAACTTTTCCATCACTGATGTCAAGTGTCTTAAGTGTTCTTTCTCTGTCTTACTGGAGATTAGTATGTCATCCAGATATACTATCACAAATTTTCCTATGAAGTCTTTCAATACTTCATTCATCAATCTGATAAATGTGCTTGGTGCATTTTTCAACCCAAATGGCATGACCAACCATTCAAACAATCCTTCATTTGTCTTGAATGTTTCTCTCCACTCATCTCCCTCTCTCAGCTTTATTTGATGATATCCACTCTTCAAGTCTATCTTGGAAAAATAGATTGCTCCACTCAAACAATCCATCAAATCATCCATCCTTGGTAAAGGAAATTTGTACCTAATAGTTATCTTGTTGATGGCTCTGGAATATGTACACATTATCCATCCTCCATCCTTCTTTGGACTTAACACAGTGGGTACTGTGCATGGGCTTAAACTTTTCCTAACTAAACCTTTATCTAATAACTCATGGACTTGATTTTTGAATTCCTCATTCTCCCTATGTGTCAACCTATAAGCTACTTTGTTTGGTAAAATAGATCCTAGAATAAGGTCAATATGATGGCTTATACTCCTAATGGGTGGCAATGAGTGAGGTAACTTATCCACTACTATGTCAACAAAGTTTTCTAATAGTTCCTGGATTTCTTGAGGCAAATATTCCATAGAAGTATTTGTAAGGATAACTCTAGGCCTCCTCACTACAACAAACCGTATTTCTCTTTCCTTATTGACTTCATTCAAGAGTTCTTTCCCACTCATGAAAAGGATACTTGAACTAGCTTCCCTCTTTTGTTCTTTGTCTTCTATTGGTAACAACATATGTATCCTACCATTCTCTTCTAGGGTATAGGTATTCTTCCTCCCATCATGAATAACTTTTCTGTCAAACTTCCATGGTCTCCCCAATAAAATATGTCAGACATCCATAGGAATTACGTCACACAATATTTCATCCCTATAACCTCCTATTTTAAATTCAACTTGTCATTGTTGACTTACCATTACTTGATGTCCTTTCTGCAACCATGATACCTTGTATGGGTTTGGATGTCCAGTTGTCTTCAACTCCAGCTTCTCCACCATCTCTTTGGATACTAGATTTGTAGTGCTCCCACTGTCTATGATCACCTTGCAAACTCTTTATTTAGTCTTGCAAGTAGTCTTGAAAATATTTGTTCGCTGAACTGGCTCCTCTACCTCCTTCTCTGGTTTAAGAAGAACTTTTCTCATCATGAGGTTCTTTCCTCCTGTTTCTTTTGATTCCACATGCTTCTGTGCTTGAGCAATGTGTGCTTCACCTCCTCCTTCTTTCTTTCTCCCGGGACATTCCCAAGACTTGTGCCTTGGTTTTCCAAAGGTATAACATCTGACTTCACCTCCTCTGGCTCTTCCTCTTCCTCGTGAAAAAAATATTCTTCCTCCATGTTGTCCTTCCTTAGAACTTCCACCTTTCTCTGAGTGACTATTTTGTTTTCCAACTTCATGCTTTGGTTTCTAAAACTTCTCTCTACTGGTTTCCTTACCTCTTCTTGAATTTCGTCCTCCATTTCGTTGGCTTTGTTTCCTGGCCAATTTTTCTTCAGCTTTCAAGTTTGCTTGATAAGAATTATCAACATTACTAACAAACATCATGCTCATATCCTCTTGTATTTCATATCTCATTCAATTTATATATCTGGTTGTTTTCTCATCTTCATTCTCTTTCTATCCAGCTATGATGTTCAGTCTGTAAAATTATTCGATGTACTCCTTCACTAATAATCGTTTTTGTCTCAGGTTTTCCAATATCATGAACATATTGATTTGGTAATCCTTTGGGATAAATTTGGCTTTCATCTTGGCTACCATCCTATCCCAACTTTAAATTTTCTTCTTACCTTTGCTCTCGTGTTCGGCTTGTAGTTCATCCCACCATAGTGTTGCATGACCTTTCAATCTTGTCACTGCATGCTTCACCATCTTGTCTTCTTAGATATCTTCATAATCGAAGTATTTGTCCATATCACATACCCAATCTAACAATTATTCAACTTATAAATTTCCTTCTTACATTGGTACCTCTATTCTTTCTCTGGATCCTATTCTTAAGACAACTTTCAATAAGTGATCTTGTTCAACATCCTCTACTACATTTTCTTCGACCTCTATCTCTGCACTCTTAGCTTCACTGATAGATCAAGCGTTTGGTGCTCTCCTTTGCATTGTTTCCATGCCTCATTTGTCTTCCATTTCTGTACTCACTCTACACCTCCTGGGTGGCATGATTCCACTACCTCACTTTCTAATTCTTACAAACATAAATCAAATTTTCTTGATACCACAATTGATACCAATTTACC
The DNA here is from genome assembly GCA_000966675.3 of Picea glauca. NCBI lineage: Eukaryota > Viridiplantae > Streptophyta > Pinopsida > Pinales > Pinaceae > Picea > Picea glauca. The sequence goes on along the minus strand of JZKD02S1079000.1, from coordinate 251,178 downwards.
TCCTTTCTCCTTTGTCTGCTATCTACAAGAAAACTCAATATCCACTCTAATACCACCTGATGCATCCCCCCTACTCCCCTATAGGGATACACGACCTCCTGGTCAAGGATACTCGATTCTTAAGTCAAGTGACCCTCTGAGAACTTAGTGGTCTCCTTCTGTATCTAAACACAGGCCCTTTCGTCTCTCCTATGCATGTCTTTTGGTACCTGCAGCCTTCCCTCTTTCTCTTCTGTGAAATCTCAGAGTCCTCGACGTTAGATCCTTTTATGATAAGCCCCCTCGTGATATGACCTTGGGCTATGACCTCACATGACCACGCAATTGTGGGCATAGCCAAAGGCAGTTTGAAATCAAATTACTTTTCAACCCACAATTCTCCTCAAGCCTCAATGTGTACTCTTGCAAAAACCACGGTCTGGATTGCAGCCTGCCCTCAACGTTTTAAAGATCACGTAACTCATGTCCCTGTAATTCTACGGGACTGTTGATCTCCCAATATTGAGATTTTTTTCTAAACTGATGGTTCATAAATTCCCTTTCCAAATCTACGGACCAGATCTTCCCCTCCTAAATCAACGGATGTGATCTCCTTCGTGATTCCAGACTTCGAACTTTTCAAGTGTCAAACCCTTCTTTCCACCATACGTCAATCTTCTGGAGTTGACGATCTGTGAACACCTATCCTTCTCAATCAATGACCCTGCCTTTACATCAGGTGTTTGACCTTTCAACCTAGATCAACGGTCTTACGGTCCCTCTCTCGATCAACGGTAGGGATCTCCTTCAGGTCTCCGGACTTCTGATATCTCAAATCTCAAACTTCACTTCCCCTTGAAGTACACGGTATTCTTCCACACATCCTACTGAATCTGACGATTGAGGATTACTTCGGGAATTTACTCGGAGTTCATATATTTATGCCACGTTACCCTTGATATGACGACTATGAGTTAATTTGGGACTTTACCCAGAGTCCACAGATTTATGCCACATCTCTTCTAGATCTGGTGGTCCAGATTCACTTGCGATGATCTGACGCTTGAGATTCACTTCAGACGATATGACAACTGAGATATACTTAGGATGATCGAACGATTGAGGTTTACTTCGTCTCTCCAGATCTCTGTGCTTTAGTAGTTTCAATTCTCAACTAAAACCCCAATGCAATTTCCTGAAGCTCACAAAATTTTGACAAGTGTCCACTCACAAATCGATGACTCTTGACTCTTCGACTATTCACTCTTCGAGAGTTTCAAGTCTCAACTGAAAAAATATTGAATAGATTTCCCGAAACTGTTGGTATGCTAACACATATCTCCTGGCGATCAATGGTCACGATCCTACTTCAGTATTTCACCTCCTATTCATCCACAAACTTTTGGAGTTGTGGATCTTGCACCACCTATCTTCCTTGACGATGGACAGTCCCCAACTACATAAGGACTTCAGAAATTTGATAAGTTATCTCTCCTGCATGTGCAAAGATAGAAGGCTTTTGCACCTTTCTCTGATCATACGGTTGTTGATCCTTTGCACTATGATCCAACGATCATTGTCGCTCCTCCTCCCGAGCATCTGATTTCATATGACTTAGAATATTTATCAGTCTTCAAAGGTCTTGACCATTTCTCCTCCTACGAGTCCGAAAATTGGATCTCGTCAACACTTATGAAAATTTCTATCCCTTATGAGCTTGATACTTAAATGATTTTGACTTCACGCGCACTCCTTGCGTTCGGGGATTTTGATAACTCAGTTCGAATGATTTCTTGAAAATAAATTCTTCTCTCCCTCTTGGCATTCCTCCATTCTGGTTCTTTGATGCTTAGTCATTCCTTGATGCTATGTACTCCTTGCACCTGGTCTTAGTTTCCTCCTCTCTCTCTCTCTGAACTCTTCTAAGTCAATTTGAGACTCATTCGATGCACTCCTTATGTTTGATATGCACACCTTGCATACGAGTTTCAGAAAAGAAGAAATTGAAACTTATCCAGTTTCATCACAAATTCATATGATCAACTTCTCGAACAATCATACATGAAAAAAAATGAACTAAATGACATACATAGAATGCAACATTCATTCAATCTCACATTAAAATGAACACAGTCCAAGATTTGTGACAATTCTGTCTGTTCTATTCATCCACGAAACAAATTACATACATTGCAGTTCTTCCCTGCGTATTTCTTCTACTCTATTCTGCCCTACTTGTCTCTATCCTCCTATATCATAATACTTTTACAATACAACAACAAACTATCTAAGGACTGGCTCCATGAGCTCTCTTATCCTGTCTGCAACCTATCCTATCAAGTCATAGTGGTTACCTACTTTTTCCTATTACAATAACTAACAATTATTTCCAAATAAGATTTAACACTCTATATATGCAACTCCTTACAGTCCTATACAACTTTACAAACACGACATATTTAAAATGTTGTTTCCAAAATATCTCAACAACTTGTTTTACTTCTACATTAAATGCTGAGAAATCATGTCCCTGCCTCCATGCTTGCATCTTTGACTTTGAAGGCTATTCTCCTGCATCACTTGCATTTCCTTTCCTTCCCATTGCATTCCATGCCTTGACTTGACATGCCTTACCATGTCATCCATTGCCTTGCCATGCCAGACCCTACGATTCCTTGCATTGACTTGCCATTCCTTTCCATATCATGTCATGCCATGCCTTTCCATGCCTTTTCATGCCATGACATGACACGCCATGAATTTCCTTTCCTTTCCATACCATGTCATGCCTTTCCATTCCATGTCTTTCCTTTCCTTTCCATGACATTCCATTTCATGGCATGCCTTGCCATGCCTTACCTTTCCTTGCCAAGCCATGTCCTTCCTTGCCATGACTTTTCTTTTCATGCATTTCATTTCCATTCCATGCCTTTCCCTTCCATACCATTCCATCCCATTCTTTTCCTTTTCATTCCATGCCTTTCCTTTCCATGCCATGCCTTTCTTTTCCATGCCATGTCTTTCCTTTCCATGTCATTCCTTGTGTTTTATTGACTTGACATTCCATGTCATGCCTTTCCATTTCTTCCATTTACTTTCCTTCCCATGCCATGCCATGCCTTTCCCTAACTTTCCATGTGATACCATGGCTTTCCATGCCTTGCATTTTCTTGCCTTTCCATACCATGTCATGCCTTTCCATTCCATTCCTTGTCATGCCATGCATTGAATTTTATTTCATTTTCATGCCATGCCATGTCTTTTCATGTCATGTGATGCCTTTCCATGCACATTGTGCCTTTCCTTTCCTTCCCTTACCTTGTCATGTTATGCCATGTCTTTCCTTGTCTTGCCTTTCCATTCCATGTCACATGTTTCCAAGCCATGCCTTGCCTTTCCATGCCATGCCTTTCCTTTCCTTTCCATGCCATGTCTTTCCATGCATTTCCATGCCATTCCATGACTTTCCTTTCCTTCTCTTTCCAAGCGATGGCTTTCCTTGTCTTGTGAAACCATGCCTTTCCTTGCAATTACATGACATGTCATGTCTTTCCATTCCTTTCCTTGCCATCCCATGCCTCACCTTTCCATTCCATGCCATGCCATTCCATACCATGTAATTCCATACCATGGCTTTCCTTTCCATGCCATTCATTTCCATGGATTTCCTTGACATGACATGTCATGCCTTGCCTTTCCATGCCATTTCTTTTTGTTGGTTGTGGAGCCTGCTTATATTCTTGATTCAGAGGTCCTTGCTTTCATCTGTGTTTATACTCCATGAATAATTTACACCCCAGAAGTATGTACACTCTTCCAAGCGGGGGAGTGCAGAGCGAGTAACCCCTCTGCGGGGTTCAGGGGGGATATCCCCCCGGCTGGGGGGTTCGAGAGTGAAGCCCCAGAAGGAAAAATTGCCTTGTAAATGTATATTGTAATTTCATTGTAAATCTAAACCATTCATTATAAGGTCGCAAATCTAACAGTTGAAATTATGTTAGGGTTTTTTTCCATAGAAGGAAATCGTCTGTTATGAGGGAAATGTATTGCGTCTATGCATTATGGTGAGTATTGTATTCTAAGATAGGAGAAAGTGAGAGAAAGAAGAGGAAGTTATAGTGGGTTTTGTTGTAGGTTGTATCCCTTCATTTGTTGGATAATAATAAAGGAAGGACCTGGTAATTTGTTTGGTGGACGTAGCCCACACTAGGTGAACCACGTAAATATGTGTCTCTTTTGTATTCTGTATGTTCTGTGTTTTGTTTCCACATTTGTTTTATTTTATTGATCCACGGTCCTGTTTTTCTAACAACTGGTATCAAAGGGAAAGGTAACTTGCAGGAAAAGAGGGTTCCCAGTTCGAGTGGGAGCAATGTCGAAAGATGGAAAGTTTATGATCGAGAAATTTAAAATCCAAAACTACCAGTTATGGAAGATGCAGATGTAAGATTATTTATATAAGAAGGATCTATTCCTACCATTGGGCGGAATAGGAAATAAGTCGACGGCCATGAAGGATGAAGAATGGGAGATTCTTGACAGAAAGGCTCTAGGAACGATACGGCTGAGCTTGGCAGTGTCTGTGGCTTTTAATATTTCAAAAGAAAAGACAATGAAGGAACTGATGGACGCGTTGGCTAAAATGTATGAAAAATGCTTGGCGTCTAATAAGGTATTTCTAATGAAGAGATTATTTAATATGATTATGTCAGAAGGTGGGTCTGTTGTAGATCATTTAAATGAATTTAATATGGTTACTAATCAACTAAGTTATGTAAAAGTGGAGTTTGATGATGAGGTTAGGTCTCTTCTAATCTTGTGCTCATTGCAAGAAATATGGAATGACTTAGTCATGGTTGTAAGTAACTTAGTCTCTGTTTCAAATACTTTAAAATTTGATGATGTTGTTGGTGTTATCCTTAGTGAGGAAATGCGATGGAAAAGCATAGGTGAGACATCAGGTAATGCGTTGAACATGTAGAATAGGGGAAGACAAAAGGATAGAGGAAAGGGATCAGGGAACCGCGAGAATTCTAGGAAGGGCAGATCCAAATCTAGACTTGGAAAGATAGAGTGCTGGAATGGTGGGAAGAAAGGACATATGAAGAAAGACTGCAGATCCCCAAAGAAACAAAGAGATGGACATCAGGAGAGAAATCAGGAAGCAAATGTAACAAGTGATGTGTTACAAGATGCTTTTATTCTTTCTCTAGTTAATATTTTTGAGTCATCGGTAGTAGATTCATGGCCTTCATTTCATGCCACACCCCATAGGAAACATTTTCTAGATTATGTTCAAGGTGATTTTGGACAGGTTCATTTGGTTGATGATGCGCCATGCAAAATTGTTGGAATGGGAAAGTTAAAAATAAAGAAAGGCAATGGAAACCAATGGTTGTTGAAAGAGGTAAGACATGTTCCAGATTTAAGGAAAAATCCAATTTGAACAGGGTAGTTGGAAAGTGAAGGTTTTGTATCCATATTTACAGATAAGACGTGGAAGGTCATCAAATGATCATTGGTGATAGAAAAGGGAGAAAAGGTAGGTACATTGTATTTATGTACTGGTAATATTGACTCTTCTATCTCTTTAGCTTCTATAGGAGTGGATACAACACTGTGGCATCATAGGCTAGGACACATTAGTGAGAAGAGTATGCAAATACTTCACAAAAGAAATTTGCTTCCAAATCTTAAAAAAATTGATTTGGACTTCTGTGAGGATTGTGTTTATGGAAAACAAAAGAGAGTCATATTTCTCAAAGACAGAAAAGAAAAGAAGAATGAAAGGTTAGATATTGTGCATACAGATGTATGGCGACCATCTCAGGTGTCATCTCTTGGTGACTCTCATTATTATGTTACTTTTATTGATGATGCAAGTAGAAAAACTTGGGTTTATTGCATTCGACAAAAATCTGATGTTTTTGATACTTTTAAGAAATGGAAAGCTTTAGTTGAGAATGAGACAGGAAAAATTTTGAAGTGTCTCAGATCAGATAATGGACGTGAATATTGTAGTAAGGAGTTTGATGATTACTTTTCATACCATGGGATTCGTAGAGAGAAGAAAGTTCCAAGAAAACCACAAGAAAATGGTGTGTCAGAAAGGATGAACAAGACAATAATGGATCATGTAAGGAGTATGAGATTGCATGTCGGTTTTCCCTTATAGTTTTGGGAATATGTTGAAGATATTGTTGTTTATTTAATAAACAGAGGACCTCCAATCTCTTTGGATGGTATAATTCCAAAGAAGGAATGGACTGGAAAAAGGTAAACTATTCTTTTTTGAAAACTTTTGGTTGTGAAGGATTTGTCCATATTGATAAAGAAAATAGAACAAAGCTTCAGTCTAAATTCAAGAAGTGCACCTTTATTGGATACGGTGTTAATGATTTTGGTTATCGATTATGGGATTATGAAAATAAAAAAATCATTAGGAGTACAGATGTCATATTCAATGAAAAGGTCATGTACAAAGATCAGTTGCAAGGAAATAAACAGGAAGAAGAAAAACAAGAATACACAGTGCTTGATGAGATCACTGGAAAAAAAATTCCAAAGGAACCTGAAAATCAAAATGTACAGTAACAAGAGGAGCAGGTACCTCAAACACCTACAAGTGTTGTTAGAAGATCTACCAGGTTAAGTATACCCCCTGAACGATACTCTCCTTCATTGTATTACTTATTGTTGACTGATTCTAGTGAACCAGAATGTTATGAAGAGGCAATGTAGGTAGACACCAAAAAGAAGTAGGAGCAAGGCATGAAAGAGGAAATGGATTCCTTGGAAAACAACCATACTTGGGACTTGGTTTAGTTACCTGCAGCAAAAAGAGCATTGCAGAATAAATGGGTTTACAAGTTGAAGGAAGAAGATGGAGGAGAAAAGTGGTATAAGGATAGACTTGTTGTAAAGGGGTTTGCACAAAAGAAAGGTATAGATTTTGATGAAATATTTTCTCCTGGTGTTAAAATGACTTCAATTAGGACTATTTTAAGTCTTGTGGTAGTAAAATATTTGCATCTTGAACAGTTAGATGTAAAAACAACTTTTCTCCATGGGGATTTGGAGGAAGATATTTATATGCAGCAACCACAGGGGTATGAGGTCAAAGGGAAAGATAATTTGGTATTCAGGTTGAAGAAGAGATTGTATGGCCTAAAGAAAGCTCCAAGGCAATGGTATTTGAAGTTTGACAGGTTTATAACAGAACAGGGTTATAGTAGATGTCATTCTGATCATTGTGTTTATTTTAAAAGGCTAGAAAATGGAAGTTATATTATCTTGCTATTATATGTAGATGGCATGCTTCTTGCACGGTCTAATATGCAAGATATAAATATGATCAAGAATAAATTATCCAATTCATTTGCGATGAAGGATCTGGGTGCTACAAAGAAAATCCTTAGCACGAGAATAACAAGAGACAAAAAAAATTGCAAATTGACATTGTCTTAGGGTGAGTACATAGAGAAGGTGTTGGAGAGGTTTAAAATGCATAATGAAAAACTAGTTAGTACACCTTTGGCCATCCATTTCAAATTAACTAAGAAAATGTGTCCCAAGACACAGGAGGAGATAGAATACATGTGTACGGTCCCTTATTCATCAGCAGTTGGCAGCTTGATGTATGCAATGGTTTGCACAAGACAATATATTGCACATGCAGTGGGAGTTGTGGGCAGGTATATGAACAATCCAGGTAAAGAACATTGGGAGGCATTAAAGTGGATTCTCAGGTATTTGAGAGGTATTTCTACTCATGCATTATGTTTTGGAGGTTCAGACACTTTTCTATAGGGATATGTTGATTCAGATATTGTAGGTGATAAAGATAGTAGGAGGAGCACCACAGGGTATGTTTTTACTATAGGTGGAACAACAATAAGTTGGCTTTCGAAACTGCAAAAGGTTGTTTCACTTTCAACAACAAAGGAAAAGTATTTTGTTGCTACAGCGGCTAGTAAAGAGATTATTGGGTTACAAAGGTTTATGGAGGAATTGGGAAAGAAAAAGGAGAATAGCAGGTTGTATTGTGACAATGAAAGTGAAAATCATCTTGCAAATAACTCAGCCTTCCATTCGAAGACTCAGCATATACAATTGAGGTACCATTTCATATGATCTTCCTTGGAAGATGGACATTTGAAGTTGCAAAAGATACACACTAGCCAGAATCATGCAAACATGTTAACAAAGGGAGTAACCAGAGAGAAACTAAGTTCCTGCTTAGTTTCAGTTGGTCTTCAAGAATGAAGATGAAGATGAGAAATTTTCCAGGTCTAAGAAGGTTCAGATTCCAACATATACAACAATGGTGGAGTTATTGAGATCAGTCTCCAAGTGGGATACTGTTGGTTGTAGAGCCTAATTATCTTCCTGATTCAGAGGTCCTTTCTTTCAGTCATGTTTATACCCCATGAAGACTTTACACCCTAGAAGTATGTACACTCTTCCACGTGGGGGAGTGTAGAAGTGGAGTACCCCCTCTACAAGTTCCGAGGTGAGTATCCCCCAGGTTGGGGGGTTTGAGGGAAAGAAGGCCCCCAGTGGGGGTTCAGGGGCAGCGTACCTCGATGGGGGTTTGGGGGCATAGCCCCCGAAGGAAAATTTTCCTTGTAAATGTATATTTTAATTTCATTATAAATATGGACCATTCATTATAAGGTCGTAGATCTAACGGTAGAAATTATGTTAGGGTTTTTTGGCCTAGAAGGAAACCCTCTGTTATGAGGGAAATGTATTGTGGCTATGCATTATGGCGAGTATTGTATTGTGAGAGAGGAGACTACGAGAGAAAGAAGAGTAAGTTACAGTGGATTTTGTTGTAGGTTGTATCCCTTCATTTGTTGGATAATAATAAAGGAAGGACCCAGAAATTTCTTTGGTGGACGTAGCCCACACTGGGTAAACCACATAAATATGTGTCTCTATTGTATTGTGTATCTTCTGTGTTTTTTTTTTGCATTTGTTTTATTTTATTTCTCAATGGTCCTATTATTCTATCACTTTTCTTGCCATGCCATGAGATTCCTTGTCTTTCCTTGCCTTTCCAAGTCTTTCCTTCCCTTGCCTTGCCTTGACATTCCATGCCTTTCCATGCCTTTCCTTTACATGTATTTTCTTTCTGTGCCTTTCCTTTCATTTTCAAGTCATTCGTTTCCCTTCCATGTCATGCCATTCCATGTATTTCCTTGCTATGCAATTCCTTTCATTTCCATGACATGCCTTTCCTTTCCATCCCATGGTTTTCCATGCCTTTCTTTGCCATGTCATGTCATTCCTTGCCTTTCCATGTCATGCCTTGCCTTACCATTCCATGTCATGCCTTTCCATGCATTGCTTTACCTTTCCTTGCTAGGACATGGCATTTTATTCCATACCTTGCATTGTCATTCCATGCCTTGGCTTGCCTTGAATTTCCATGCCATGCCTTGTCGTGACTTGCCATTCCATGCCTTTCTTTGACTTTCCATGCCATGCCTTTGATTGCCTTGTCTTTCATTTCCTTTCCTTTCCTTGGGTAACCACAATTCATCTAAAAGGTACTTTCATTATGATATTCATAAAACTATTTGTTTGTAAAAATATAGTTATTTTTTGTCATTAGAGAGAATTTATTTTCAAGTTAATTTAATAAAAAATTAATTCCATTCATGTATCATACCCTTTTTTTTCTTAAAAAACACAATGCTTATACTAAACGAACACGTTTAATACCTAAAAATTACAATCAAAGGATTCGTTCAGCATGTAATTATACAACTTGGTATCCCATCTATCTTAGAAAAAATACTTGCATGTGAATTTCAATGTCATAACATAAGCTCTCTTTATTCATATATCTTAGGTATCATCATAGTTGTGAAACATGCATTATCATAATTAATGGGATTTACATAGAAAGGGATGTCACTAAATAGGTTTATGTTCCATCCTTATGGTGTAGTCTCATTATACTATGGATCCACAATTTATTTTCTATTTCATGAAAATTAACATAACTTCAAGGCCTTATTTAAAATCAATGAAATAAAAACTAATCTTTCAACTCAATAACTTTAATAACAAGATATAGCATGTAGAAATAGACATAGACATAAACCTAGACCTAGACTTATACCTAGGGATTGTCTTTCGTTGCCATGTCTAGATTTTCTTAGCCTTTCCAATATATGGATTTCCATGCCATGTCATTCCTTTTATTTCATTTCATTTCCATATCTAGAACTAGACCTATACCTAGACATTGCCTTGCCATGCCTTGCCTTGTCATGCCTTGTCTTTCCATGGTCTAAGTCATGGTATGGGTCATGGTCTATGTCATGATATATGTCATGGTAATGGTGTAGGTCTAGGTACTGGTCTAGTTGTAGGTTTAGGTCATGGTTTAGGTCTAGGTCAACTATGTCATGGTCATGGTTTAGGTCTACATGTATTCCCAACATGTCCTTGAATGGATTGAGGAATCCACTTGAAAATCGTGATAAAAAACAAACCAAGACTCATATGGATGAACGATTGGTTGCATTGGATCCAAGTCACCTATTTTCATCTAGAGGGACCCCTTCTCTCTCATTCCATTTCTCAAAAAAGTGTTTGTTGTAGTATCTCCAAGACAAGGGTTTTTCTCAATGAGGCATAGTGAAAATTTTGAACAAGAGGTTCATTTTAAAGAACATTGTTTTGGGTGATTGTGGGTAACATGGTCGTGTGAACCTTGGTCAAACATACATCCAGGAGCTTACAGAACTTTGTTATGATGCTCGGTTTGGATTTTATGGCCCCAGACCAAATTGTCGACATGTCCCTTAATGGATTGAGGAGGCGAGTTGCAACTCACAATAAAACTCAAACTGAGACTCTGATGGATCAAATTTCGATGGAATTGGATTCGGGGCACCAATTTTCACCTAGTGAGGCCCCTCTGATGTCATTCCATTTCTCGAAAAAGCATTTATTGTAGGATCTTTGGGACTAGGGTTTTTCTCAATGAGGCATAGTGTAAATTATGAACAAGAGGTCAATTTTCAAGAACACTGTGTCATGTTATTGTGGGTAGAATGGGCATGTGGGCCTTGGCAAAATAGACGTGTGGGATATTACTAAACTCCATTATGCTGCTCGGTTTGTATTTTATACCCACGAACCAAATTGTCAACATGTCCATAAATGGCTTGAGGAGGCGAGTTGTAACTCATGATAAAACTCAAATCAGGACTCATATGGACGAACCATTGGTTGCATTGGATTTGAGGCATCATTTTTCAGCTAGTGGGGACCCTCCCCTATCATTTTTTTTTCTAGAAAATAATTTGTTGCAGGATCTTCGGAACTAGGGTTTTTCTCAATGACGCATAACACAAATTTTAAACAAGAGGTCGATTTTCAAGAAAATTGTGTCGAGTGATTGTGGGTAGAATAATAGCATGGGCATTTCCCAAAAAAATGTGTAGGATCTTACATAACTTCATTATGATACTCAGTTAGAATTTTATGCCCCTGGAGAAAATTTCCAACATGTCCCTAAATGGCTTGAGGAGGCAAGATGAAAATCGTAATAAAACTCAAAACGAGACTTAGGTGGATGAATAATTTGTTGCATTGGATATGGGGCATTAGGTTTCAGCTACTGGGGCCCCTATGTTGTCATTTTATTTCCCAAAGAATTGTTTTTTGTGGGATCTGTAGGACTGGGGTTTTTCTCAATGAGGGATAGTGCAAATTGTGAAAAAGAGGACAATTTTCAAGAACACTATGTTGGGTGATTGTGGGTAGTGTGGTTTCATGGGCCTTGGCCAAACGAACATGTGAGAGCTTATGGAACTTTGTTATTCTACTCGGTTTGTATTTTATGCCATTGGACCAAATTGCCAACATGTCCCTGAATGGCTTGAGGAGGTGAGTTGCAATTCATGATAAAACTCAAAATGGGACTCAAATGGACAAACTGTTAGTTGCATTAGATCCAGGGTATGAATTTTTGGGTAGTGGGGCCCACCATTCTGTTTTTGTTGCTCATAAAAATGTTTATTGTGGGATCTATGTGACTAGGGTTTTTCTCAATGAGGCATAGTGGAAATTATGAGCAAGAGGTTGATTTTCATGAAAACTATGCAGGGTGATTGTAGGTAGTGTTTTCATGTGGTCCTTTTCCAAATAGACGTGTGGGAGACTATGAAACTCTGTTATGCTACTTGGTTTGTATTTTATGTCCCTAGACCAAATTGCCAACATGTCCCTTAATGGCTTGAGGAGGCGATTTGCATCTCGTGATAAAACTCAAACCCAAACTCAGATGGATGAACTATCAACTACATTGGATCTAGGGAACCAAATTTAAGCTATTATAGCCCCTTTGTTATCATTTTGTTTCCAGGAAAAGTTTTTGTTACAGGATATTTAGGACTATGGTTTTTCTCATTGCAACATAGTGTAAAATATGAACATGAGGTCAATTTTCGCGAACACTGTACTGGGTGATTGTGGGTAGTGTGTCACTAGGCATTGGCCAAATATATGTTTGAGATCTTATGGAACTCCTTTATGCTACTATGTTTGGATTTTATGTCCCTGCACCAAATTTCCAACATGTCCCTAAATGGATTGAGGAGGCAAGTTGAAACTCACTATAAAACTCAAATTGGGACTTGGATGGATGAATTGTGGGTTGCATTAGATCTGGGGCATCGATTTTCAACTATTTGGGTCACTTAGCTATCATTTAGTTTCCCTAAAAAGTGTTTTTTGCGGGATATTTAGGACTAGGGTTTTGATCAATGCTTATTACATATGTTTGACAATTTAACACCTTGTAAGGATAGAAAGGGCAAGGCATAGCATGTTGAGGCATGGAAATTCATGTCAAGGAAATACAATGAAATTCATAGCATGGCATGGCATGGAATGGAAAGGCATGCCACGGTAATACAATGCCAGGCATGGCATTGAATGTCATGGCAAGGCAAGCCATGACATGGCATGGAAAGGAAAGGAATGGAATGGAAAGGAAAGGCATGTTATGGCATGGAAAGGAATGGCATATAAAGGCATGGAATTTCATGGAAAAGAAATTCAATGTAAGGCATCACATGGCACAACATGGAAAGATAAGGCATGGCATGGAAAGACATTGCATGGCATGGAAAGGAAAGTAAATGCAAGGTGTGGCATGGAATGGAATGGCAAGGCATGACATGGCATGGAAAGGAATGACATGGCATGTAAAGGCAAGGAAATGAAATCCATGACATGGCATGACATGGAAAGGAAAGGAAATGTAAGGAATGGCATGGAATGACAAGGAAAGGAATGCCATGGCAAGGCAAGGTATGGAAAGGCATGGCTTGGAAAGGTAACGCAAGGAAAGGCATGATATGGCATGGAAAGGTGTGGAAAGAAATGGCATGGCATGGAAAGGAAAGCCAAGGAAAGTCAATATATGGCATGTAAAGGCATTGAATTACATGGAAAGGCAAGGCAATGCAAGGCATGGCATGGCATGGCATGGAAAGGAAATGCAAGGCATGGCATGGAAAAGAATGATATGGAAAGGAATGGTATGTCATGGAAAGGCATGAAATAACAAGGCATGGCATGACAAGGGAAGGAAATGCAAGGCATGGCATGGCAAGGAAAGGCATGGCATGACAAGGAATGATATTGGAAGGCATGACATGGGATGGAAAGGAAAGGAAATGGAAGGCATGTAATTTCATAGCATGGAAAGGAAAGGCATGGCATAGAAAGGAAATGAAATTCGAGGCATGGCATGTCAAGAAAAGACATGGCATGGAAATCCAAGGCATGACATGGTAAGGAAAGGTATGGAAATACATGGCATGGAAAGAAAATTCATGTAAAGGCATGGCATGGAATGAAATGGAAAGGCATGGAAATGTATGGTATGGAAAGGCTAGGCATGGCATGGAATGACATGGCATGTCATGACATGGCATTGCATGGCATGGAATGGAAAGGAAAGGCATGGAAAGACATGGCATGGCATGGAAAGGCAAGGCAAGGAAAGACATGGCATGGTGTGGCAAGGCATGGAATGACATCAATGGAATGATAATTCAAGGTAGGGAATGACATGGAAAGGCATTGCATGGAATGGTAAGGAAAGGAAATACAAGGCATGGAATAACATGGCATGGCAAGGAAATTCAAGGAAAGGCATGGCGAGGCATGACATGGAATGGCGAGGCATGACATAACATGGTGAGGCATGACATAGCATGGAAATAAATTTCATCGCAAGGCGTGACATGGAATGGCATGGAAAGTAAAGGAAATGCAAGGCATGGCATAGTATAGCATGGAAAGGAAAGGCATTTTATGGAAAGGCATGACATGTCATGGAAATGCATGACATTGGAAGGAAACGCATGGAAAGGCATGGAATAGCATGGCAAGAAAAAGCATGGAAAGGCATCGCATGGAGAGGAAAGGAATGGAATGGCATGACAAGGCATGGCATGAAAATGAATGGCATGGAAAGGCATGGAATGTCATGTAAAGGAAAGGAAATGCATGGCATGGAATGGCAAGGAAAGGGATGGAAGGGCATGACATGGAAAGAAATGGCATGACATGGCATGGCATGGAAAGGAAAGGAAAGGAAAGGAAAGGCATGGCATGGAAAGGAAAGGAAAGAAAAGGAAAGACATGGCATGGCATGGAAAGGAAATACAAGGAATGGAGTGGCATGGCATGGAAAGGAAAGGCATGGTAGGGAAAGGTGTGACATGGCATGGAAAGGAAAGGCATGGCATGGAAAGGAAAGGCATGGCATGGAAAGGAAAGGAAAGGAATGGAATGGCAAGGCATGGAATGACAAGGCAAGGAAAGGTAAGGAAATGCATGGAATGGGAAGGCAAGGTATGAAACGGAAAGGAAAAGCATGGTAAGGAATGACATGGAATGGAATGGAAAGGAAAGGAATGGCTTGAAAAGGAAAGGAAAGTAAAGAAAAGGGAAGGATAAACATAGTTCCCTAACAACAAAAAATAACTACAACATACAAGAATACCATAACAACCATAGCATGAAGCCAAAATTTCAATGATTCATGAATTGAAAATATTTTTTCAATTATTCCTTTTAGATATCTATGGTCATTCAAGTAGACCATAAAGATAACTTCTAATATTGATGGTCTACATTAACTTCTAGTTCTCAGAGTAATGCAAGAATTATCATACCTTTGATGAGTTCTTAATTGAAATTGTTTGTAGTTGGAAGTTTGTAGCAACAACCAAGTTCATAAAGTGGTATACAAATTCACTTGGTCTATAATATTATAATACATAAGCACATTTATTCCATGTTCTTTTATCTTGTTTAAGATATTCTCCTTTAACAACCATAAACCCAATCATAAATTCAATGCCTTTGGAGACTGTTACTGATCATATGAGGTTCTGATTTCCCTCTAAGAAATGTGCCAACCAATAATCAATGCCCCACTCATTACCTCTTGGTCCAACTACTACGTATGTGTTCACTACAAAAAATGAAGTGCCAACACGTGAGTCCACTAAATGAACAAAGCATAAAACATTGATGATAGTTATTCAAAATTTAATAGAAGGTTTCACTGAACCTGGAACTATGAGATTCAAAATGTGATCACAATGTACTGAAATATTTGATTTGTCCTCCTCCAATTGGGATAATTCCATAGATATGCATTGACCAATGTGGAGTGACACACGATATCATCTATAAACCCATTATGTCGATTCACAATAATCTCATTCATTACTAATACATTGACCACAGAAGCAAGAACGTTTTCTCATCCATATTTCAACTATTGTATTGTATGATGTTCAAACTAAATGGAATCCATGAGTGAACTTGGTTTTTTTTCATTCATACCACTGTGATTGAGATACATCGACCACCTCCCAAAAATATCTATATACATGTGCTCTCATGTGTGATTGGTCTTCACGGGTTCTTGTTCCCTCTCCCATTACTAAATAACACCATTCAACAATGGATTTCACATATAAAATGAGACTAGTTGTGAACTTCATTTATTCCATTTGTAATGTTATTTGTATGCATGTGCCTACTCCATCATGCTCCCCTTTCTTGTGCCCGGACTCAAAATAGTTTCAAATGTGTGGTACCTTGATTTTTTTGTGCAACACACACAACCATTGAAATACACGAACATTTTTGAACTGGCTTGAGTAACCATCTAACCAAATCCAAAGTTGATCCATATGTATGGTATTTTCCTTAAGGTGATTTTAAAACAAATGAAAGCAATTTTGTGCATAGGATAAGTCATGTCATTGATCATCACCTATGTATATGTGATACTCCTTCAATATAACTTTGTTTTCTTTTTTACTATCTATCCCATGCCTGTATGTAAAATGGACAATTATGCCAACTTTCTTTGAGTGAGAATAGTGGCTTTGAATCTCATTTTGTAGTTGAAGGGTGTAGTTGTCAGCAAAATCAACCATTGATAAGATCATACAAACGAGAAATGTATCTTTGCATATTCTAAAATGCTCGTCCTGTAATTGAGTGAGATGGACATGTTGAACATATTTTCATGCCTTTTCAACGAAGTCCTTCATGAAGTCGCATAATCATACCTGGGAAGTCACCAATTGTATCTTTTTTCTTTTTTTCCCTCCATAAATATCATATGTGAAATATTTAAATATTTTCAAGGAAACCTCCTTCCTGCCCAAATCATACTCATCACTTACACAGATTCACTTTCTTAGTAATGTCATTCCACCGCACCTAGGGCATTTCCCATCTAAGCAAGAGTTTTGTTAAAATGTACAACCCTTTAGCCTTCTACACAGGATGTTGTGAACAAAGTCTCTAGATGACGAAAACGGAAATATAATGGAGCATTATTGGAAAACAGTGTTATGCAATACATGAAATGTGTGTGTGTGTGTGTGTCATAATAATAACCATACTCAATGTGATATCTAAAACAACATGTGTTATGAATTGTGTTATGAATTGTGTTACGAATCTATATCATCTATGAGAATACTTTCTAAGGGTTTTGATATTGCATTTCATGAGATGAGAGGTCTTTTGTAGAAAATGATGTTTTCTTTTGATATTGCTAACAATTGATTGTGACCAGACATGTCGGGCTGCATTTCGGTCTTTAGAACGATATTTATTACCAATTCTTTGAAATTAATCCACATGGTTCCTAATAATGTGATTACTTGTTTCTAAAATTTTGATTATTTTAATGCCTAAAATTCTCCCAACATCAGTCAAACTTATATATTTAAACAAAGAAATAAATAATTGATATTTAGTGGCATCATATTTTGGTTCAAAATATTATATAATGATTTTATAAGAATGATAATGAGTCATAAGTTTAGGTAACTTTCCTTCAAGTGATTATAGACCACTTTCATCCACCTTAATGTGTTAAGGATTTCTTCGTCACACACTACCCAATATAGGTAGGGACAATGAACCCCTATTCTGACACTCTTGACCTGAATGTCAAGGAGTTAACAATGGTGCGGTTCTTTCCCCTTCAATCAATGGAAGATCAATTCTGGGAGGATAGTGGACATCAGATTGACTTGCTTCTGGAACATCTAACTATCGAACGATATGTTGCACCACAAGAACTTCTTCACCACAATGTTCTGCACGAGTTGTCGCTCTAATTCAATTCATTGTATAATCAGCTCCAAGAAAATCCTCCATCATCTGGTCATCCAAAACAAGTTTTCTTGATGATATGCTAATTGGATTGTTCTCTACTAAACTCCTTATCTTTTCTTGTGGTGATGGAGGAGAAGCAACATCAACATATATTCTGCTAGAAATTGGATTCCCTCTTTTGAAAGCCTACACTTTGACATAGGTAACTTTGCCTTTTCTCTTTCTTCTTCTACATTTTCGATGGGTTTATGTTTTCTTGAGGACTTTATTTATCAATTCCATAGTTTCCCCATGTTTAAAGAGATAAATTGGCTTCCAAGCACCCCACCAAAAATTTGTCTATGTATTACAAAAGAAGGAACAACTAACAATTCCAATTCCAAGTGGAAAAATTTGTCTTTGTATTAGAAAAGAAGACACAACTAACAATTCAAATTCCAATTCGACAAATTTGTCTTGGTATTACATAAGAAGACACAATGAACAATTCCAATTCCAATTGGATAAAAACAAATTGGAATTACACAACTAAAAATTCCAATTGAAAAAAATTTCTTGATATTACACAAGAAGACACAACTAACAATTCCAATTGAACAATTTTGTCTTGGTATTACACAAGAAGACACAAGTAAAAATTCAAATTGAAAAAAATTGTCTTCCAATTCCAAGAAAACACAAGACAAAAGAAGACACAACCAAGAATTCCAATTCCACTTGAAAAAATTTGTCTTCCAATTCTTCCCACAATTGTCTTGAAATAGCACAAAATTGTCTATGAATTAAACAAGACAAAAATAACAAAAACTAGTTTTTTCCTACTATTTTTGCATGAAAATGTTAGGATTGTTCGATTTTTTGAGATAGATGAGGTATAGGAGTGTTCTTTGCACATTAAAATTCCTAGAAGGAACATGTGCACATTCATGAAATATCTGTGCATTCCAAGAATGCACACACACTCATGTTGGGAATGGATCATCACACAACTACAAGGATTTCAAGTCACAAGAGAACATGTGTGCTCTTAATGCAATGTATATACCATTTATTATAGACGAAACATATTCATGAATAAATATATATAGGTGTTTGGGGACAAACAGGAGCTAAGGGCTTACGATTGAAAGTGTTTTAAAGCATAGAGCAATGGTTAGAGTGCCAAGATGTGGGTGTAACGGTTGTGGAGCATTTAACAAGAGGTATATGCATAGTGCACTTAAGTTTCAAGTGTGGAGGGGGTTAA
This sequence comes from Picea glauca, assembly GCA_000966675.3. Classification (NCBI taxonomy): domain Eukaryota; kingdom Viridiplantae; phylum Streptophyta; class Pinopsida; order Pinales; family Pinaceae; genus Picea; species Picea glauca. Next base: position 232,259 of record JZKD02S1079000.1, on the reverse strand, counting down.
GGGTTGAGTATAGGTTATCCCTAGGCTTAGATGGAGCTAGGGAATATAGGTCATGGTCTATGTCCATCTCTAGGTCAAGGTCTAGGTCATGGTCGTGGTATAGGTCTAGGTCATGGTCATGGTATTGGTCTAGGTCATGGTCATATTATAGGTCTAGGTCATGGTATAGGTCTTTCCATGTCTAGGTATTGTTAATTCTAGGTCTAGGTATACGTTTCGACATGTCTAGGTCAAGGCCATTTATTTCCTTGCGATATAGAGAGGGGGGTGGAGAGAGAGAAATAAATAGAGTGTGAGAGGGGGAGAGGGGAAGAAAAAGAGAGTGTGTCAGAATGAGGGAGGGGGAGAGGGAGAAAGAGAGTGGGGGTAGAGAGATAGAGAGTAAAGGAAGGGGGGGGAGAGGGAAGGGGATATAGGGAGCAAGAGAGAGATAGTTAGATGCAAGAGGTAAAGGGAGAATGGGCTCTAGATGGATTTTTTGAGAGTGTGAAATGGTGGGAGAGGAAGACCAAGAGGGGGGGTAGAGTAAGATAAGTTGGAGAGAGATGGTAGATGTAGGAGAGTGAGGAGAGATAGTGGGAGGGAGGGAGAGAGAGGGAGAGAGGAGGGGGGTAGAGAGAGAGTGTGTGAGAGTACATATAGATAAGTGTTTCATCATACATAATCTAGGGCATGTAGAACAATGATTGTGAACAATACAAAATTAAGGAAATTTAACCTTTTACGCTTGTTACATGGATGTAAATGCTTAACAAAAATAGTATAATATTGAAGAACGTACAAATAGGTAAGTGTTTTAGTGATACATAGTCTATTGAAATATCATAAGAAAAAATCTCAATCATGGATTTTTGATAATATAAAATCAAACAATGGGAAATCCCAGAGAGACATGGAAAATCAAGCATAGCGAAATGGTTATAGCACCAAGATGTGGATGCAAGGGTTGTGGGGCCTTTAACAAGAGGTATATGAATTGTGCACTTAGGGCCCAAGTGTGGAGGGGGTTCAGGGTCACATATAGGCTCTTCCTAGGCTTATATGGAGCTAGGGAGGTCTAGGTCATGGTCTAGGTAAAGCTCTAGGTCATGGTCTAGGTCATGGTCTAGGTGAAGCTATAGGTCATGGTATAGGTGAAGCTATAGGTCATGGTATAGGTCATGGTCATGTTCATGTTCATGGTATAGGTGTAGGTCATGGTCTACATATAGCTCTAAGGATATGTCATGGCCCAGGTCATAGTATACGTCTATGTCATGCACTATATCATAGTCATCGTATAGGTCTAGGTCATGTTCTATTCTCTAGGTATAGTTCCATGTCTTTTCATGCCTTCCCATGTCTAGGTCAAGGCCATTTCTTTCCTTGCGATGTACCAAACTTGATATAGTGTGTGTGATTGTATGAGAAGGAGAGAGAAGAATACATGGAGGGGGAGTATAGAGAGAGTGTATGAGAGTGTGAGAGACAGAGAGAGGAAGACAAAGAGGGGGCTGGAGAGAGAATAAAAAATATGGTGTAAGGGGGCAGGGAGGAAGACAAAGAGCGGGGGTGGAGAGAGAGGAAGAAAGATACTATGACGAGGGGGAGATAGGAAGAAAAAGAGAGTGTGTGAGAGTGAGGGAGAGGGAAACAAATAGGGGGGGTAGAGAGAGAGTGAGGAACAAGGGAGAGAGGGAAGGGGGGAAGATAGAGGAAAATAGAGAAAGGGGGAGAGTGGGGGAGAGAAAGGGAGGGGGATATGGTGGGATAGAGAGGGAGTGTTAGATGCAAGAGGTAGAGAGAGAAGGTGGGTATAGAAAAGAGAGGTCTATAGTGAGATGGAAAGAGAGAGGAGGGGGTAGAGAGAGAGGGAGGAGGGAGATAAGGGTATGATGGAGAGAGAAAAAACAAGTAGAAGAGAGGTGGAGAGTGATATGGATAGAGAGAGAAGGAGGTAGAACTAGGGGAAAAGAGAAAGAGGGGTATATAGAGAGTAAGAGTGAGACTAAAAATGAGGAGAGAGAGAAAGAGGTGGTAGTTGTGGGAGAGAAAGAGAGGAGAGATAGTTGGAGGGAGGAGGGGTGTAGAGTGTGTGTGTGTGTGTGTGTGAGTGTGATAGGGGGATAGAGAAAGAAAGAGAGGGGGGATGGACAAGGAGTGTTTTAGTGTGTGAGAGGGAGGGAGAGGGAGACAAAAAAAACCAGTAGAAAGAAAGAGAGAGAGTGAGAAGAAGGGGGGAGAGGAACGGAAGGAGGGTAGATAGAGGTAAAGAGATAAAGGGGGAAGAGTGGGGGAGAGAGAGGAAGTGGGATAGAGAGTGAGGGGGAGAGAGGGGTAGATTTATGAGAGAGAGGGAGATGAGAGATAGTGGGAGGGAAGGAGAGAGAGAGAGAGAGGGAGGAGGGGGKAGATTGAGAGTGAGACTGAGTATCATAGGAAGGGGGAGATAGAGGGAAGGGGGGTAGAGAGATATAAAGAGAGAAATGGGGAGAGATTAGAGGAGAGATAGGGAGGGGGAATACAGTGAATGAAAAATGGTTGGGGATATAGAGTGAGGGGGAGATAGGAGTACATGAAAGAAAGAGAGGGGGGGTGAGGGAGATAATAGGAGGGAGGAAAAGATACAACAAGAGAGAAAATATATTGATAGTGAGACGAAGATATATAGGGATAGGGTAGAAATAGATGCAGGATGGAAAGAAGGGGAGGGAGGGAGAGAGATAGAAAGAGAACAAGAGAGTTCGAGAGCGATATGGAGAGAGATAGGGAGGGAGGTAGAATGAGAAAGAGAGAAAGAGGGACATAGAGTGAAAGTGAGAGTGAGACTAACAACAAGGAGAGAGAGAGAGAGAGGAGGGAGAGAAAGGGGGAGTATAGGGGGATGGAGGGACAAAGGGGAAGAAGGAGGGAGAGAGATACATAGAGATATAAAGAGGGAAGGAGGAGCAGAGAGAGACGGGGAGAGAGGGAGGGAGGGAGGGAGGTAAAGAGATGGAGGGATGAGGGAGATAAATAGATGGAGGTAAAGAGCGAGGGATAGAGTCGAAGAGGGGGGAGATAGAGAATGAGTGGGTGTGAGAGTGTGAGGCATGGAAAGTCAAGTTCTAGCTCTAGGTCATGGTCTAAGTATAGGTATAGGTATAGGTTTTGACATGCCTTTCTATGTTGAGTTCAATGCCATTTCTTGTCTTACCATGACTTGCCTTGCAATGTACCAAACTTACTAGTGTGTGAGAGTGTGAGAGGGAGAGAGAGGAAGACAAAGAGGGGAGGTAGAGAGTGAGTTTTTTATAGTGTGGGAGGGGAAGAGAGGAAGAAATAGAGTGGGGATAGAAATTGTGTGTGTGTGAGAGAGAGAAAGAGTGTGAGAGGGAGAGAGAGGAAGACAAAGAGGGGAGGTAGAGAGTGAGTGTGTTAGAGTGTGGGAGGGAGAGAAAGGAAGACATAGAGGGGGGATAGAAAGTGTTTGTGTGAGAGTGTGGGAGGGAGAGAGAGAAAGGCATTAAATACTAGTAGAGAAAGAGTTTGAGAGTGTGAGAGGGGAGGAGAGGAAGATATAGAGGGCGCTAGAGAGAGAGGTAAATGTAGGAGAGAGGGGTAGATGTAGGATATATAGGGGAAGGGAGGGGGAGAGAAAGAGGGAGGAGGGGAGGAGAGAGAGAGTGCATGAGAGTGTGAGAGGGGGAGAGAGAAAGATGAATAGGAGGGGTAGAGAAAGTGTGTGAGAGGGAGGGAGAGGGAGAGAGGGTGATGCAGGACCCCTACCTCGGCAGGGCCTGTCGACCTCCCGGTCACTGGATTGTCTTAGTTCTCATGCGGAATTTGCTCTTTAGTTCCCAATTGGAAACTTCAATCAATCAAATCCACAGGTCCTTTATAAAACTCCACCTGTGCATCTAAGAACCAAGCGTGAGTCTCTCCTCCATGCGACCATGGGCTATGACCACATTCCTACAGAAACACGTGTCGTGATTTCACGTGTCGGGGTTTTGCGTCACCCAACTCTCTTCCATATAACTCTTGGGTCCCAAAATCCCAACAAGGGTCTAGCGCATGCTAGCTCCTCCCTTATTCCCTAACCATATGATCCTTCGCTATGACCTTGGGTCAACTCTTTCGAGTGCATCGGGATTTCTCATATCGAAAATTTTCTATGCGAATCACCTCTATCCTCCCAACTCCCAAAATTATGATGCTTCATATCTGACGGCTCAGATCCTTCCTCGATCAACGATCCTAATTGTGTTGGGATTTTGTGTATCAGGACATCCGAATAGTTATTTCTTTCACACTCCCGATTCCTAAAATTGTCCCGCATTAGATCTATGGTCCTCGTTGTCCCGCAATCCAACAATCCATGTTCCTGCTTCTCATAGTCGAGACTTTGGGATGGTTCTCTCCTTCGAACCTTTGACTCCCAAAATGCTGAAATATTGGTGCTACGGATTGATGGCCCACAGCCTAACTTGATCCAGCAGCTCAGAGTCTTTTCAGGACTTTGCATTTCGCAAGTTTCACAAAATCCACTCTTTGACTTCCTTCCACAACGAGTCAACAAAATGCTTCCTTCTCACCATGTGTCCTTTCCGATGGATGGTTTGAATGATTTCGTGAACTCTCCTCTCGCAAGTTTGTTCCTATAGTCCCTTCTGATCTCCTGGTATCCAATTCCCCGAACACCTTGAATCTACCTCCACTTGTCCTTTGTTGATGGATGGTTCTGATTGGTTCAGAACTTTGGGACTTTGACGAGTCCACTCTCCTACATACACAAGAATTAAACCTTGCTCATTTTCCTCCGAATCCAACGCAGTTGGTCCTCCATGCTCAAATTTGATGGTTCAAATATAATCTCTTCCCTTGTTCATTCTTCATTGTCTAGAGATAAGGTTCAATGGTCCAGATTTCCCTCTACTCGATCCAACGACAATTGTACTCCTCTTCCTAAGATATTGCACCTTTCTTCTAGATTTGGAAGTTTTATTCGCCTTCAAACGTTTCAACCCTTTTTTCTCCTGACAAGTCTGTCTCTAAGATCTCGTAAACACTTGTGGAAAGTGTTATCTCCTTTTATCTTCTATCCTTAACAGGATTTTGACCTCCCATGCACACCTTGCGTTCTCAGGATTTTGAATAACTAAGTTCGAAGGATTTTCTTGGAAAGAAAATGTGTCTTGCCCACTTGGCGTTATCCTGCGCTGGTTCTTCAAATCTTGCTAGCTTCTTGATGTTGTGCACACCTTGCACCTGGTCTAAATTTCTATGAATCTCTCTCAAAACTTCCCTTTGAATCAATCCTAAACTCATTCGACGCACTCCTTGTGTTCAAGATTCACATGTTTCATACGAGTATTAGAGGAGAAACAATTGAAACTCAACCAGTTTCATCATGAACTCAAACAGTTAATTTCTCACACAATCATACATGAAAATAACTATAACAAATCATACACACAGAATAGCATTCATTCAATCATACATGAAATGAACTCAGTCCAAGGATTTAGGACAATTTATGTCTGCTTTATTCATCCATGAAAAACAAAATACATCGTGTTTCTACTATTCTTCTCTGCCCTACTCATCTCTCTATTATTTATCTTACATTCTCCTTTGTTCTACCTCTTTGTTGCAATAAAACAATGAAAGAATAAATATCTAAGGACTGGCTCTGCGAACTCTCTCATCCTGCTCTGAAATCTATCATTTCAAATTCAAAGTTATTACCTACTCTATCATATTACAATAACTACTAGTTATTGCCAGATAGAGTCGACACTTCATATCTGCAATTTCTTATAGTCCTTCAAGACTTTACAAACAAGTTACAATTTTAAAATGTTGTTACAAAAATATCCCAACAACTAATTTAAATTCTGAAATTAATGCTTGATTTGAAATTATGTCATTGTTGAGATGTCATTTGTTTGCCTCCACACGTGCATTGTTGACTTTGAAGGCGAGGCTCCTGTATCATAGTCCTCTGGTTAAATATTTTATTGGACTCTTGTCCATGAGATCCTGTACTATTTTCCATGCTTCAAAATATCAGGTTCTGTGACCCAACTTGCATCATCCATTGGATGACCTTTCCACTTCACTAAGTATTCAAGATATGTCTTCCACCTTGTTTTCTTTCCATCTCTCTGTTCGATAATTTTCTCCATCTGATTTTTTTCTATTGTGGGAAATTTCTCTTCCCAATGAATTTATTTTGAATCATATGATTCTCCTGCTTCATCTCTCTTGTAAGGATACAAGTCTGCAACATTGAATATCAATGATATCCTAACATTGTTTGGCAACTCAATCTCATAAGCATTGGCTGTGAATTTTCTGAGAATCCTGCATGGTCATATCTTTTTCATATTTAATTTGTTATATGTTCCCCTTGGAAACCTCTCTTTTCTCAAATGAGCTAAAACTTCATCTCCAACTTCGAATTGAACTTCTCTTCTCCTTTGATCAATTATGCTCTTATATTTATGACTTCTCTCTTGTAGCTTCTCTCTGACTCTGTCATGGAGTTTCTGTATCTCTTTTGTAAAATTATCTACTCCAGCACTTATGAAGTCATCTTGATTCAAATATCTTAACTCTGTAATCCCTCTTGGTTGTATACCATACACAATTTCAAATGGACTTTTTCCTATGCTCCTATTCACTGAATTGTTGAATGCAAATTCTTCTTGTGCTAGAATCTGATCCCATTGTCGACCTTACTCAGTGACTAAACTTCTCAACAAGTTTCCAAGACTCATATTTACTACTTCAGTCTTTCCATCTATCTGAGGGTGATATGATGAACTAAAGGAAAAAAAAATCCCGGGCCTCTTCCATAGAGTCCTCCAAAAGTGTCCTACAAATTTGGTGTCTCTGTTTGAAACTATGCTTCTCCAAAATCCATGTAGTCTTACTACTTCTCTGAAAAATAAATTGGCGATGTGTGTGGCATCGCTTGTATTCTAACATGGTATGAAATGTGCCATTTTTTAGAATCTTTATACCACAACAAATATGGAATCACTCCCTTTTTGAGTTCTAGGCAATCCCAAAACAAAATCCATACTGATTGCATCCCACGGCCTCTCTATAATTGGTAATGGCTGATACAAACCAGTGTTTTGTTGTCTTCCTTTTGCATACTAACAAATTCTACATTTGTTCACAAACTTCTTCGTTTCTTCTCTCATGGTCGGCCAACAGTATGAATTGCTCAGTTGTGCAAATGTCTTATCATGACCAAAGTGTCCAACTAAACCTCCACTATGTTTCTCTTTCAGTAGGTTATCTCTCATTGAGCACTTCAGAATTCATAATTGGCTCCCCTTGAATAATAATCCATCCTGAATCAAATATTCATTCCATGGGCTTCTATCTCCCACTAAAGGATTCTTGCATGCCTCATAAATTTCTTTGAAATCTACATCTTCTTTATACATCTTCTTGAGGTTTTCAAACCCCAAAGTTTCCACCTGTAATTCCTGTACAATCAAATTCCTCCTGCTCAAAGAATCTGTGACTTTGTTAGCAGTTCCAACAATGTGCTTAATAACAAAAGTAAAATTCTTCATAAATTCTACCCATTTTGCATGTTTCTAATTCAATGTTTTTTGCCTAGTAATAAATTGCAAAGCATGATTATCACTGTACAAGACAAATTCCTTAGGAATTAGATAATGCCTCCATTTTTTCAAATATTGAATCACTGCATAAAATTACTTGTCATAAGTGGAATACTTTTTCTTGGCATCATTTAGTTTCTCACTGAAATAAGCAACGGGCCTATTATCTTGACTCAAGACTGCTCCAATAGCTAATCCACTTGCGTCGCATCTCACATGAAATGTTTTTCCAAAATCTGGTAAGACTAGAATTGGCTACTTTGTGATCTTCTCCTTCAACACTCTGAAACCTTTGTTAGCTTCCTCTGTCCAACTGAAGGACTTGTGTTTCTTCTTCACAGTGTCCAACATGGGTGCACATATGCCACTGAAATTTCTAATAAATTTTCTATAAAAGATTGCTAACCCATGAAAACTTATTACCTCAAATATGTTACTCGATGATGGCCATTCTCTGATTTGTCTCACTTTTTCTGGGTCCATATTCAATTCATTTTAAGAGATCACGAAACCCAAATATATGAGCTCCTTCTTCATAAAATAACTCTTCTTCAGATTTATCAGCAATTTCTCCTTCTGCAACCTTTCCATCACTCATGTCAAATGTCTTAAGTGTTCTTCCTTTGTCTTGTTGAAGATTAGTATGTCATCCAGATATACTATGACAAATTTTCCTATGACGTCTTTCAACACTTCATTCATCAGTCTCATAAATGTGCTTGGTGCATTTGTCAGCCCAAACATCATGACTAGCCATTCAAACAATCCTTCATTTGTCTTGAATGTTGTTTTCCATTCATCTCCCTCTCTCATCCTTATTTGATGATATCCACTCTTTAAGTCTATCTTTGAAAAATAGCTTGCTCCACTCAAAAATTCCATCAAATCATCCATCCTTGGTAAAGGAAATCTGTACCTAATGGTTATCTTGTTGATGGCTCTGGAATCTGTACACATTCTCCATCCTCCATCCTTCTTTGGGCTTAAAACAGTTGGTACTACACATGGGCTTAGGCTTTCCCTAACTAACCCCTTATCCAACAATTCGTGGACTTGATTCTTGACTTCCTCATTCTCGCTAGGTTTCAACCTATAATAAGCTTTTTTTGGTAAACTAACTCCTAGAATAAGGTCAATATGATGGCTTATGATCCTAATGGGTAGAAATGAGTGCAGTAGCTCATCCACGACTATATCGGCAAACTTTTCTAACAGATCCTGGATTTCTACAGGAAAATATTCTATAGAAGTATTTGTAAGGGTAACTCTAGGCTTCCTCACTACAACAAACTTCATTTCTTTCTCCTCCTTGACTTATTTTAAGATATCCTTCCCACTCATGAGAAGTATGTTTGAACCAACTTCTTTATTTTTCTCCTTGTCTTCTATGGGTAACAACATATGTGTTATATCATTCTTTTCTAGGGTATAGGTATTATTTCTTCCATCGTGAATAACCTTTCGGTCATATTGTCATGACCTCCCTAATAAAATATGATAGACATCCATAGGGATTACATCACATAATATTTCATCTTTGTAACTTCCTATTTTAAATTCAACTTGGAATTGTTGACTTACCATGACCTGATCTCCTTTATACAACCACGATACCTTGTATGTCTTTGGATGTGCAGTTGTCTTTAGCTCCAACCTCTCCACCATCTCTATGGATACTAGATTTTCAGTGCTCCCACTGTCTATGATCACCTTGCAAACTCTATCCTTCGTCTTGCAAGAAGTTCTGAACATACTTGTTCACTGAACTGGTCTCTTTGGTTCCTTTTCTAGTTTAAGAAGAATTTTCCTCATCATGATTTTTCTTCCTCCTTCTGTTTCTCCTTCTTCCACATTCTTCTGTGCTTCAGCAATATGTGCTTCTTCGCCTTCTTATCTTTTTCTATTGGGACATTCCCAAGATTTGTGTCCTTCTTTTCCATAGGTATAACATTTAACTATGCCTCCTCTGTCTCTTCCTCTTCCTCTTCCTCTGGAAAACAAACCTCTTTCTCCATGTTGTCCTTCTTTAGAACTTCCACCCTTCTCCTTGTGACTATGTTGTTTGTCAGCTTCAGGATTTCACTTCTAGAATTTATTTTTGTTGGTTCCCTTGCCTCTGCTTCATTGGCTTTGACTCCTGGCCAATTTTTATTCATATTTCAAGGCTGCTTGATAAGCATCCTTGACTTTAATAACATACATCATGTTGATGTCCTCTTAGATTTCATATCTCAGTCCATTGATATATCTGGTTGTCTTCTCATCTTCATTCTCTTTCTATCCATCCCTAATGTTCAGTCGATAAACTTCTTCAGTGTACTCCTTCACTGATAAACCCCTTTGTTTTAGGTTCTACAATCTTTTGTAAATATTGATATGGTAATCCTTCAGGATAAATTTGTCTTTAAACTTAGCTACCATCCTATCCCATATTTTAATTTTATGCTTATTGTTACTTTTGTGTTCGGCTTGTAGTTCATCCCACCATAATGTTGCATGACCTTTCAGTCTTGTCACTGCATGATTCACCATCTTGTCTTCTTCGATATCTTCATAATCGAAGTATTTGTCCATAGCATGTACCCAGTCTAACAATTCATCAACTTCTAAATTGCCTTCATACATAGGTACCTCTATTTTCAAAAAAGATTTTATCAAGCGATTATGTGCAACACCCTCTGCTACATTTGCTTCACCCTATGCTTCTTCTCTCTCATATTCGTTGATATTTCCAATGTTTGGTGCTCTTCTTTGTGTTATCTCCATGGCGTCCAACCTCATTCGAAGTCGACTCACTTCTTCTTCCATCTCTGCATTTTCTCTGCGCCTTCTGGGTGGCATGATTTCACTGCATCACCCACAAACAAAAATGAAATTTCTTCGATACCACAAATGATACCAACTTTCCTCCTTTATTTTTGTCTGTTGTTTGCAAACAAACTTAATCTCTCTCTGATACCACCTGATGCATCCCCCTACCTCAGTAGGGTCTACCGACCTGTTGGCAGCCAACCCATTTTTTTGATTGCTCTCAAAAAGCTGCCTACACCCCTTGTCGTACTATGACAAATCATTGTCGCATTTTGATTTTAGACATTCGTCTCATTTTTTGCGACCATTACGATTCAATTTCGTTTTAGTTTTCACAACTGTAAGTGTGAAAACACTTCTTTAGTTGCTTAGATTGTCATCGTTTTTTGGTTAATTTGCTGAAAGACGCTTGATCACTGGTTTATCACATGACTGCTAAAGGTTGTCTCGAACTTATGTTCTTCAGCATTATCTTACC
>JZKD02S1079000.1:187765-199577 GCA_000966675.3 Picea glauca | reverse complement strand
ATATATTAATAATAAAATAATATATTTTTCTAAAATTTAATTGACTGATATGTTTAATGTGTTATTGCAGGCTTCACGTCATTCAATGTATACACAATTAAAAGATTTGAAAATTTGACACAGAAGAGAGGCAAGGGCCAATTGTACTGTGGTCATAACAATACGCAATGGAAAAAGTAGTATGGAACGACATCAACCCATCCTCGGGCCTCGAATCATCTGGGAAATTAAGAAATTGCAGCTCCACGGCATCCAACGGAATGAGAATGGAAGCCATCCTGACAGTATGCTTGCAGTTTTTGTTCGAAATGTATGTGATGTTCCTGAGTGCTAGGGTGGATACGCAAAAATGGTGGTCGGCCCAAATGGAAAAGAAATGGAGGAGATCCATGGAGGTGTGTGAATTGGAGCAGAACAAAACATTGGAGCAGAAGACTATCCAGCAAAAGGACATGCGCATGATACGCCTAAAGACGGAGTTGTACAAGGAGATTGTTCGATTCCAGCAGCTCACCCATGACTCTGAGATACTAGGGGAGCTTCTCCACCTTCCATCCACATCTTCATCAGGGGAAGGTAGTGAACGCCCCAGGATAACCATGATTCTGATCCATTTCAAGAAGAAGACCTTGTCCGCACATCTGGGAGCTCTGCTAAAGCAGACTCTGCCCTTTCATAGTGTGTGGGTCCTATCTTTGGGAACCCCCAACCAAGTATCCCTCCAAAGCATCTTCGATTCCTATAACAATTACCATATCTTCTTCATCGGCTCCACTTACGACTTCAAATACTATGGTCGCTTCTAGCTCACGTTGTAGCCAGAGGGGGCATATTTCGTTTACATTGCGGACGACGACATGATTCCTGAAAAGAAAGTCTTAGAGATATTTTCACATGCCGCCGGAATGGAGAAGTATCAAAACGATGTCCTCGGGAGCATTGGTCGCATTCTTCCTTTCTGCCAGAATGATTTCATCTTTCCTAGTTACTGGAAATTTGATTCCAATGAAGCCAGATTGTGCCTGTCTGATCCGTCTTATAATATCACTATGGATCGTGTCCTTCAAGTCGATTTTCTCTCCAGTTCCTAGTTTCTGTCAACTGACCATGTCAAAACTCTGTTTATTGAAAATCCCTTCGATTTTTCCACTGGTGAGGATATGCATCTCAGGTAATGTGCTCTTTGTTCCCACATTTCTGAGCTTACCACATATATTGCATTTGATTACATTTGTGAAACTTTTTTAGACCTATTGCATTTTGAATGAATTTCCTCTAATTGGTTTATTGTAAGCAGACATCTGCCATTATTATTTAATCCAATCCAATCCCACAATGATTATGTAACACCCTGTTTCCCCCAGTTTGTTAAAAAATAAGTATATTGGCCAAGAACTATGGCAAAGCCAAAGATGTGAATGTTTGATTTGATGGACCTTTGTATAAAAGGTCGATGAATGTAAATTATGTTATGAATATGTGTTGCATGACTGCTGGGAGGGGGATGTGCTAAAAGAGACCATGATGGCTAATGAGAGGTGGTGGAAGGGATCTGGAATGGTTGTGTTAACTTCCACGAAGCTAATACCGTACTAGTTTTTACTTTCTCAAAGACCAAAGAAACTCTCTGACCCTAAAATTGATTTTCCATCAGATTGGTAGGTGGGGAGTCTCCTCAAGAGTTAATGAGGGGATGGGGGTGAACCGCCCATCCATAGAATCTCCTAGACCTGACCACAGATGAGAAAATTTGTTCCACACACAATCTTGCAGAGAAAGGCAAGAGAGGAGGTGTGGTAAAGGGAGAGAGAGAGAGAGCGCACGTGAGAAGGATCGTGGAAAAGAACTGGAGAAACTCTGGAAACACAGGGAGTTCTGAACATAGGAGGAGGAGAGTAACCTTCATCCTAGATTATTTTTCTGTATCAGGAGAAGGAGAGTAACCTTCATCCTTGACTTCCGTTGAGCTGGAAGTACGAGACTAAATCTCAAAGCATCATGGTCTAGCTCGGGGGTGGCTAGTGGTAAATAAGTTTGGAGTCACTGAGCCTATGGTTGGGTGGAAACAAGCACCCCTCTCAGCAGTTGCATCACGCCTGGTGGAACTGATAAGTGTTTTATGCTTTGTAGTTTGAATTGAATATCATGAAATGATTTCTGTGTGAAATGATTGCCTGATGTTTTAGACTGGAAATAATGGATGAATGTGTATACTTACATTCCATAGTTGGTTTCTATACAAATGATTAAGTCTGGGGCATGATTTTGCTCCACTGAGAATCGTCTTGTTTGCTTGACTATCGTAATATTCTAGGAAGGCTTCTCGAGAGTACTCTTGCATGAGAATTACCCCATAAACCTTGGAACCGTACCAAACCTTACCCAGAGACTCAACTAAGATCAGGGATAATTTCCCAAGAACTGTCTGAAGGTTCATGCAATCCGGGTCAGGAAACCTTATGCAAGAAAGAGTAGCTCTCTAAGATATCGGAGTCGTGGGAGTTTGAAGCTCCGAGAGGTTGAATTTCGTGATTCAAGCTCAGAAAGGATAGCGAGTCTGATTATCGAAAGAGAATACCCCATCGTTAGGTATATGAATAGTTGGAATCCTTTCAGAAATACCCGAGACCTATCAAGACCGATGGATCTAGAAGAGGAGCGCAGGCATTAACACCTCGACCCTTCTAGCCTTCACAAGTAGCGATGGGATCCAAGGATCTATCGGAGCTCTATAGACCGTTGATCTTAACCTTTGCATAGGCGGGAGAGTGGATTCGACAATCAGGTAGCATTTTGTTGACTTGTGACTTGGAGTGTTAGAGGGTAGGACTGCACGAAATCACAATTCGCAAAATCGCGACGTGATCGTGGTTGTTGGATCCAAGCCACGAGAGAACTGTTGGATCATAACCTCCGCGTGGTATCACGTATCGGGGGTTGAAAGGTTGGAAAGAACTTCCTTTTGACTGCAGAAGTCGTGAAGTGCCAAGCATCAAGGGCTCGTGTGAACACGTGGCACATCCATTAGGTGGGGACCACATGGTTGACAGGTGGTGTAAAAACAAGCGCCCAAAGAAAGGTGGGAGAAGGTGACAGGTGGTGGACACATCTCGCCTGGGAAAGAGTCAACCCATTGTTGACTTACCGTGGCTTGGGGTTTCGCGAGATGAAGAAGTTGCACCTTGATTGCTAAGGTCGCGAAACATTGAGAGATGAGGTCTCATGCCACGGGCGGCAGTGACACAGCTCGTAAGAAGAGTACAGCGAAGGAGACAAGTGGCGTGTACGCGTAACTTGGCAGAGTCCATGTAATGTTGACCTCTCGCATCTCGGGGATTCGTGAAGGAGGAGCATGAGGGCTCAACACCCCAACTAGTGAAGTCGTTAGTTGCAAGTAGTGCTAGTGTTTAGCCTAGCCTACACTTATATGTAGCAGGAGCTAGTGAGGAGAGAGACACACCTGTATCGCATCTTGGGTAACGACGTTTGGAGAAAGAGGAGTCAAGACCCTTGACTCTCCAACTCGCGAGTTGTGAAAGGCACTTGCGCTAAGGCCAGGTTGTGGTTGCTTGGAGGAGGATAAGGGAAGGGAGATGGTCTATGCTAGGCCCCATAGAAATTTGGGGATTCTATCTCTCGAAGGAAAAGACGAAAAAATATACTTTGTCGTAGTAGGTGTGTGACAAATCATAGTAGGTGTGTGACAAATTTGTATCAGAACATGGTTACAACACTTTTCCTGCTTGGGCTCATGGACGAGTTGCACAAAAACTCCATTTGAAGTACTCTTAAAAGGAGTAACCCTCTATCTTAACCCCCTTTATCAAAAGTCAAAGTTAAGAATGAAAATTCCTATTGTGTGTATGTGTTTGAAAATAAAATATGAATTATGCGTTGGTTATGAATGAATATAAATATTGACTAACAACAAGTGTTTTTCCTGCACACAAATGGATGATCAACTGCGGGAAATTGCAGACGCATAGAATGGTGGTGCACCAAGAAGTGGGGGATGGCTCCCACAATAGAGACGAAGAGTCTGATGAAATGAGAGTGGTAAAGACCCCTCTAGATCTAGCTGAGACTGTGAGGAGCCTCATGGTTGAACTACAGAGATACAAGGTCGAAAACGAGAGGTTGATAAAAGAGAAAGAGAAGAAAATGAAAATTAATGCAGCCTTGCTGCAGAGTTTATCCGACATCCAAATACAATTGCAGCATGGACCTAACACCAGCCATGGGAAACAACGACAGACAAAGAAAATTCAAATTCCACCTGAGATGCAAAAACGTGGTCTTTTAAGTGGCCACACTAGGAAGAGAACCTCGAGAAATATCCACCCCAGAGATAAGGGACAAGTGTTGGACGATTCCTCTGGAAAGGAAACCGGTGACTCGAAGGGATCTTCTAGTAGGAGAACTAGTTCTTATTCCTAAAGAAAATGAAAGAAGTGAAAGCATTCCAAAAGTTATAATCTCAAATAATTCAAGAAGGTCAAACCACCCTCTTTTGATGGTGAAATAAAGAAGGGGGAGGAAGAGGAGGCCTGGCCACTTAGACTAAAGAAGTATTTCAGAGTCCGTGACTTTTCATAAAACTTGAAGGCTCAAGTAGCCACTTTCAGCCTGAATGGAAAGGCTTCCATTTGGTGGGAAGACCTTAAGAATGTAAAAGGGATTCACGAAGAGGACGTATCTTGGGAACGGTTTGAGAACTACTTCAGGAATAAGTATCTGTCGAAAAAGTATTTCGACGAAAAGACTAAAGAATTCTATGAACTCAAGATGGGGAAACACACCATAGAGGAATATGTCAGTATATTCCTCGAGTTGATGAGGTACGTACCCTATATAAAATCAGAAAAGGAAAAAGTGCAACGATTCATTAGTGGATTACCTAAGGACTATCAGAACAGGATTGAGTTTGATGAGCCAAAGACCCTAGAAGATACTATCTAAAATGAAAGATATTGTTATGAACATCTTGGGCATCAGACAAAACCTCGCGAAGGCTGGAAGAAAAAGAATGGTTTGGGATTCCAGAAAAAGGGGTTTAAATCCCCAAGATTTAAAAACTATAAAAAGGAGTCAAGGGTGAGCTTCCCAACTTGAAGTGTACACCAGCAGAATTTCCCCTCCCAAAGAGGAAATAAACCTTCTGGATCTACCCCAGGAAAGATTGATAACCCAAAGAGAGAAACCTTGAAATGTTGGAGTTGTGGAGAATAACATCTACAAAGGGACTGCCCGCACCGACAACAGAACAGTCGAAGAATTTACAACATTCAAGAATCTACCACCGTCAATGACATGGCTAGGAGTGTGATGCAAATTTAAGCATCCTTGGATAATAAACAAGCTGACCACCAAGATTCAGTGGTGGAGATGGAAGGTATGATCACCAACCATCTAGTGTCTATTCTAATTGACCCTGGTTCAAATTTGAGTTATATAGCTCCTAAGCTTGTTGATAAGCGTAAATTACAGCCACATAAACACACCAAGCCATGGTTGGTACAGTTAGCCATTGGCACCAAAAGAAAGGTAGCAGAGGTCATATCTGCTTGCCAATTCACTATGGGTGAATTCCCCACCCAAGCAACCCTTAACATACTACCCCTAGGATCATATGACTTGTTGATTGGTATGGACTGGCTAGCCACATATAAAGCCAAACTGGACTATTAGCATAAAACCTTAGAATGTGTAAGTGAAGAAGGAAGAAGGATAACCCTTCAAGGGATCCAAAAACCTGTCTCGATGAGATGAATATCATCCCTTCAAATGAGAAAGTATTACAAAAAGGGATGTCCACTATATGCGATACAGGTGTTGGAATCAATTGAAGGTGACAAACCAATCCTCGAAGACCACCCCACACTAAGAGAATATAGAGATGTATTTCCAGAAGAGGTATCGGGTCTACCTCCGATAAGGGATATTGACTTCTTGATAGAACTTGCACCAGGAGCGATGCCAATGTCTAGGACACCCTATAGGATGAGCACACTCAAGCTAGTTGAGATTAAATTACAACTAAAAGAAATGATGGACAAAGGCTATATCCGACCCAACGTTTCCCCATGGGGAGCACTAGTTCTGTCTGTAAAGGAGAAAGATGGTACCCTCTGACTGTGCATATATTATAGACAACTCAATAAGGTAACCATAAAGAACAAGTACCCCTTACCCAGGATCAATGACCTGTTCGATCAATTGGGAGGTGCTTCCATTTTCTCAAAGGTTGACTTGAGATTTGGATACCATCAATTCCGAATCAAGGGTGAAGACATCCACAAAACTACCTTCAATACGAGATATGGTCACTATGAGTTTGTGGTAGTACAATTTGGATTAACCAATGCCCCTGCCACTTTTATTTTCTTGATGAACAATGTGCTCAGCAAATTTCTAGACAAAATTGTACTGGTTTTTATCGACGATATATTAATTTACTCCAAGAATAGAGAGGAACATGAGGAACATCGTAGACTTGTGCTTCAAGTGCTAAGAGAACATCAGATCTATACCAAATTTAGCAAGTGTGACTTTTTCCAGAAGCAAATACATTACTTGGGCCATGTCATATCTGAAAAAGAAGTAGCAGTAGACACTGACAAGATCCAGTCTATCATGGAATGGCCTACCCCAAATGAAATTTCAGATATCAGATCCTTTATGGGCTTAGCAGGATACTATAGGAGATTTATAAAAGGGTTATTCAAAATTGGTTGTCAAATCACTGCCCTCCAGAAGAAGGTAGCTAAATTCACATGGACACAAGAATGTGAAGAAAGATTTCAATCCCTAAAACATTTACTGACCCATGCACCCATGTTGAAGATCACCGATCCTGAAGCTGACTTCCTCGTGTACATAGATGCCTGCAAGGAAGGGCTTGGAGGAGTCCTTATGCAAGGAGGAAGTGTAGTCTGCTATGAATCCCGAAAATTGAATGAGAATGAAGTCAACTATGTGACACATGATCTAGAACTGGCTTCCATAGTGCACGCCTTAAAAATGTGGAGGCATTACCTCCTGGGAAGGAAATTTGTACTTATGACAGACCACTATCGATTGCGAAATCTGTTTGACCAACCAAAGCTTAATGCCAGACAATCTAGTTGGATGGCCTTCCTTAGCGAGTTTGATTTTTAAATCAAACATATTAAAGGAAAGGAAAATAAGGTGGTCGATGCCCTTAGAAAAAGTATGAAAACAATTCACCTGACAGCGGTGAGCACTTGTGAGACGAATGTCAAGGAAAGAGTCAGGAATGCACAAGAAACAAACACATTCTTCTAGACCATGACCTCGTACCTGGAGCAAGAACCCACAGGGATAAAGTATGAAGGCTACCAGATGATATATGGAGGTCTACTAACTTACAAAAATATATTGTATATTCCAGATTGTGATGAATTGAAGAGGTTCATAATGGATGAACTACATAAAAGACCATATACTGGTCATCCAGGATACCAGAAGATGATCACAGCCACCAGGAAACAATTCCATTGGCATGAATTGAAGAAATACATAGCTGAGTACTTAGCCAAATGCATAGAATGCCAATAGGTTAAAGTAGAACACCGACACCCAGCAGGATTATTACAACCTCTACCAATCTCGCAATGGAAATGGGAAACCATCTCCGTGGATTTCATCATCGGATTACCAACCTTGACCAAACAGAATGATTCCATCATGGTAGTGGTGGAAAAATTGAGCAAGTCTGCTCATTTTATCCCCATCAAGTCGACTTGCAAGGAAATAGACATCGCCAACGTATTCATGAAGGAGATATTCAGACTACATGGTATGCCTAAAGAGATTGTGTCTAACAGAGACACGAAATTTACTTCCAACTTTTGGAAATCCTTGATGGATGGTCTGGAGACCAAATTACTATTCAACACAACCTATCATCCTCAAAATTATGGACATACGGAAAGAGTGAACCAAATACTAGAAGACCTGCTAAGGATGCATGTAATGCATCAACCCAAAAAATGGGAAGATTACCTGCCACTGGTGGAATTCGCCTACAACAACGGCTACCAAGAATCCGTGAAGACGAGTCCTTTTGAAGTCCTCTATGGTAGCTCGTGCAACAATACATTTAGTTGGAGTAATCTCATAAACATAATTACTATTGGACCCGACATCTTGAAAGAAATGGAACAACAAGTGATTCACATAAAACAACATCTAAAGGTTGCTCAGAACAGACAGAAAAGTTACGCCGACTGAAAGAGAACTCTGAGAGAGTTCAAGACGGGAGACCACGTATATCTTAGATTTTGTCCCAGGAAGAGTTCCTTGAGGATGGGAGGTTGTGCCAAGTTGGCACCTCAGTATTCTAGACCCTTTGAAGTTCTATATAGAGTGGGACCTATAGCCTATAGGCTAGCACTTCCTCCCATAGTAAAAGCACATAATGTTTTCCATGTTTCATTATTGAATAAATATGTACATTATTTTAATCATATAATTGACTCGTCTATGATCCAAGTGGAACCAGAGAGAGAATTCCTGCCAGAACCTCAATGCATACTAGACAGAAAGGAAACCCCACTCATGAACAGAACCATTGCACAAGTCAAGGTGCAGTGGAGACATTTTGGTCCAGATGAGGCTACGTGGGAAATGGAAGATGCCATGAAATGGGCATATCCTATTTCGTTTACTTATGTACATAAACGTCATATTGATAGATAGAAAATTGAGGACGATGTTCCTTTAAGGGGGAGGGAATTGTAACACCCTGTTTCCCCCAGTCTGTAAAAAAATAACTATATTGGCCAAGAACTATGGCAAACTCAAAGATGTGAATGTTTGATTTGACGGACCTTTATATAAAAGGTTGATGAATGTAAATTATGTTATGAATATGTGTTTCATGACTACTGGGAGGGGGATGTGTTAAAAGAGACAACGATGGCTAATGAGAAGTGGTGGAAGGGACCTAGAATGGTTGCATTAACTTCCACCAAGCCAGTACCATACTGGTTTTTACTTGCTCAAAGACCAAAGCAACTCTCTGATGCTGGAATGGATTTTCCATCATATTGGTAGGTGGGGAGGCTCCTCAAGAGTTAATGAGGGGATGGGGGTGAACCACCCATCCATAAAAGCTCCCACACCTGACCACGGACAGGAAAATTCGTGCCACACGCAATCTTGCAGAGAAAGGCAAGAGAGGAGGTGTGGTAAAGGGGGAGAGAGAGAGCACGCACGAGAACGATCACGGAAGAGAATTGGAGAAACTCTGGAAAGACATATAGTTATGAACATAGGAGGAGGAGAGTAACCTTCGTCCTGGATTATTTTTCTGTATCAGGAGAAGGAGAGTAACCTTCGTCCTTGACTTTCGTTGAGCTGGAAGTAGGAGACTGAATCTCAAAGCATCGTGGTCTAGCTTGGGGGCGGCTAGTGGTAAATCTGTTTGGAGTCACTGAGCCTACAGTTGGGTGGAAATGAGCACCCCTCTTAGCAGTTGCATCACACCTGGTGGAACTGATAAGTGTTTTATGCCTTGCATTTTGAATTGAATATCATGAATACATGCTCATGTTTATATGCCCATAATAATTTCTGTGTGAAATGATTGCCTAATGTTTTGGACTGGAAATAATGGATGCATGTGTATACTTACATGCCATAGATTGTTTTTGTACAAATGATTAAGTCTAGGGCATGATTTCTCTCCAACGAGAATCGTCTTGTTTGCTTGATTCTCGTAATATTCTAGAAAGGCTTCTCGAGAGTACTCTTCCCCGAGAATTACCCCATAAACCTTGGAACCATACCGAACCTTACCCAGAGACTCAAATAAGATCAGGGATAATTTCCCAAGAATCTTCTGAAGGTTCATGCGATCCGGGTCAGGAAACCTTATGCAAGAAAGAGTATCTCTCTAAGATCTCGGTTCATCAAAGTTTGAAGCTCTGAGAGGTTGGATTTCATGATTCAAGCTTAGAAAGGATAGCAAGTCCGATTATCGAAAGAGAATACCCCATCGTTTGGTAGAAAAACAGTCGGAATCCTTTCGGAAATATCCCATACCTGTCAAGACCAATGGATCTAGAAGAGGAGTGTAGGCGTTAACACCTCAACCCTTTTAGCCTTTGCAAGTAGTGATGGGATCCAGGACCGTAGATCCAAGGATTTGTCGGAGCTCTATTGACCGTCGATCTTAACCTTTGCATAGGTGGGAGAGTGGATTCGACAACGTCCTGAAAGTCACGAAGTATTCGGAACCGTCCATCGACACAGGACGTGTGGTAGTCGGGTAGCATTTCGCTAACTTGTGACTTGGAGTGATCAAGGGTAGGAACGCATGAACTCATGATTCACAAAATCGCGATGTGATCATGGTCGTTGGATCCAAGCCACAGGAGAATCGTTGGATCAGAACCTCTACATGGTATTGCGTATCGGGGGTTGAAAGGTTGGAAAGAACTTCATTTCGACTGCAAAAGTCGCAAAGTGCCAAGCACCGAGGGTTTGTACGAACACGTGGCACATTCGTTAGGTGGGGACCACATGGTTGACAGGTGGAGTAACAACAAGTGCCTAGAGAAAGGTGGGAGCAGGTGACAGGTGGTGGACACATGTCGCCTAGGAAAGAGTCAACTGATTGTTGACTTATCATGGCTAAAGGTTTCGCAGGATGAAGAAGTTGCACCTTGATCGCTAAGGCCACGAAATGCCAAGAGCCGAGGTCTCGTGCGATGGGTGGCAGTGACACTTCTCATAAGAAAAGTACAACGGAGGAGACAAGTGGCGCATATGCATCACTTGGCATAGTCCATGTAACATTGACCTCTCGCGTCTCAGGGATTCACGAAGGAGGAGCATGAGGGATCAACACTCCAACTAGCGAAGTCACGAGTTGTGAGTAGTGCTAGTGTTTAGCCTAGCCTACGGTTATATGTATCAGGCGCTAGGGAGGAGGGAGTCATACCCGTATCGCATCTCAGGTATCAGCGTTTGGAGAAAGAGGAGTCGAGACCCTTTGTAATGATCCCAATACATTATGCAAGGATCATCACTGTTTTGGTGTCTTTTTAAAAACTTTTTCTGAGTGAGGTATTTCGTCAAACACTTTTATGATCTACCTTTTAGATGTGTTTATGTGTGTATGCAGCAAATAACATAAAGAGATAACCATGGAACATACCTCAACCATATGCGATAAGATAGACAAGCCAAAACATYTCAATTCTTCTTTATTCATAAAATAGAGAAACCTGCTGCAATGAAGATGCCCATCTGGAATGCTCAACAGATGGCCAAAAAGATATACAATAGATAAGATCTGCTACAAAATGCTCCCGCTAATACAAAACATGCCTCCAAAGGCTGAATGAGAAATGAAGATCAATACAAGCAGATATGAATGCCAAACTCTCCAGCTGAACAATGCCACGCTCCAATAGAAGGCTGAAACCCTCAATAACTCGGCCCTGCTGCCAAAAGTGTCCAATCACCCTAATAAATATGCCAACTGATAGACCGGGTGATGGTAAGAACAAACCAGGTGACCAAATATCCAAGATCCCTCTCAATCTCGGTAGATCTTAAATCCCCCACTGAATGGTGCTCCCCATTGGATGACTGAAACCCTAGATAATTCGGCCCTGCTGAAGGGGGCTTCCAAATGCTCTGAAAATATCCAGAAATATAGATCGTGACACTACAAGTCACTAGGTAAAGTCTCAGGGTCAGATCTGAAGTGTAACCCCTCCAAACGGACTAGATTTGGATCTCAAAAACGCCCTCCTTCTCTTCAATTCGCCCCATTGCT
>JZKD02S1079000.1:163373-173381 GCA_000966675.3 Picea glauca | reverse complement strand
GGTTCCTCCAAGTAATGTGCCCAAAATGACCTCTTCAATGAATTCCATTGACTTATAGCTCAAAATAGTCAAAATCCTGGAAATCGTCGAAATGCAACGAAACCAAAGCCAACCTGTGCGGAATGGATCATAATGATGGAATGTGATCATCAATGCAAGCTAGACCCCACAATGCCTCTCAAATACCCCTGTACTCTCTATAGCATCCATCTG
Source organism: Picea glauca (assembly GCA_000966675.3). NCBI lineage: Eukaryota > Viridiplantae > Streptophyta > Pinopsida > Pinales > Pinaceae > Picea > Picea glauca. Next base: position 173,168 of record JZKD02S1079000.1, on the reverse strand, counting down.
GCTACTTTGGTCATCATAAATCTCTGCCCTGTGATGATGTCCCAAAGTGGGGACATTACATCGTGATTGTCGGTTGGGAAAATTTCAAGCCAAGGACAAGATTGATACCCTAGTTACGGCTTTGTGTGTGCTTAAGATACTATTTACTTGGGACCGATTCCCGCCGGGGGTTATATAATTTTTTTTCTAATGAGTTTTTGTCTTTCTTTCTTCATGTCCTCGGGGTTAAATGTGAAAGTACATATTTCGCTGAAAATTTAAATTTCGACATGAGGTTTGTAAAATATGGTTTTCATTTGAGGTTATCATCAGCCGAACAAAATAAATTGATGGTGAAATTATTGCTGGCAAAAATGATCAAGCTTAGTGACTAAGAGAGACATCTCGTCACGATTATTACTTTGTTGATTGATTGAATGATGTACTTCCTGACAAAAACGAAGAGAATATCCCTAGGGTAGCTAAAACCGTGAAGTAAAGTCAGAAGCACATGAGGATTTATCGGAGTATCCCTGAAATCACATGGAATGGTTCAAATTGCAGCCACTGTGAAGGCCATCCTATTGTTTTGTATCTCTAGATCTCTCCTTCCCATGTATGTCTTCTCTTTCAGCAGAAAGGCACATGCCGCTTCATTATTGGATCCATTCAACTCAGACAACAATCTTCTTGACGAAACCATGATATTTTTCAAGCAATATTCACTACAATTAACAATTTAATCTTTTCTGCAAACATTCACAGGTTAGTGAAAGTTTATTTTTCTTTGAGGTTTTCAGAAATGTTCGAATAGATGTACAATTTAGTTTAATCTAAATCTCATCATGCATGACATTTACTGGAAAATCTTGAAAGTGACAGGTCAAATGAGCTAAGAGTTTCTTCCTATTTCATTTTTAATTTTTAAAATGACACATCACAGATGCCATGTGTTTTTTCTACTATCTCTTTAACCTTTTTCCATGGGATATACCATTTCCACTCATGCTTTCATTCACACTTTGAAGCTGAGCTTGGAATCCAGGTGGTTCATTTACTTGGAATCCATGTTGTTCATTTACTCAAAGTGAGAAGTCAAAATATTTTTCTTATTTAAATAGAAAATGGACATAAATATTACATTTATTAATTTATTTTATTTAATTATCATTTTTATTATATATATATATATATATATATATATATATATATATATATTTAATTTGTTTGTATTAATTATTAATAATAAATATTTATATATTGAAAGTGGTAAAAACGATTTGTGTTACCATCCATAACTGTACGCTAAAAATAATTATTAACTATTATTTATTTATTTATTTTAAATTTTAGTTGGGTTACATTCTAGGTGATATTCAAAACACATTTTTTTAATTTGGTGAAAGAAATTCATTGCATTTTCATTCATCTAATTGGAATTGTATCTATAACTTATTCCCACCATTACATTCTAGGTGATATCCAAAACACTTTTTTTAAATTTGGTAAAAGAAATTCATTGCATTTTCATTCATCTAATTGGAAGTGTATTTATTTGAGGTTATATATCTATTAAAAACACCTCAAACCTTACATAGCTGGAAATCACTAAATTATGTGAAGGGGACTCATGAAATGTATACATTTATTATCTATGGGTAGGTGGGTGGGTGTTATGGTGTACGGGTGCATTTGTGTGTAAAGGTGTGCATTTGTGCATACAAATATAGATTTGCATTTCTTTACCACCCACCCTCCAGAGGGTGAAGATGTGCATTTGTGTAGTGCACTAGAGGGTGGGTGAAGATGTGTATACAAACAATCTTCAATTATTATCTTTTGACAAAAATATTCATTACTTGTGCATTTAGTTATATTAAGTTTCATTGTTCAACATGTATTTCCCAAATAACTCGGTAGGGACTGAGTTGCCATACAACCCTTATTTTTTATGTGTGACTTGCACAATACATTTCCAGGTACAACTTAACCTACCACTCCAAATGCACATAATAACCGTAAGAACAATGTATATGCATGTACTTCAAAAATGTTTCTTACAACCCTCTCAACTTAGTGGAGTTTTGACTCTTTAATTAGTATCATGGATGAAGAGTACTCCCTGAAAAAGAGGTCATTAACTTTACTTTTTAAAAATTATTAAAATAAAATTCACTTAAGATCTATTAGTGAAATCCATTTGTGATGTAAGTTTGTAGGTTTTATATTTTTATATATAACATTTTATAGATTGTGATGTGTATAAGTAAATTTTTTTATTAAAATATCATAATTTAATTTATATATTAATAATAATTAATGTTGAAAATTGTTTAATGCAATGGTATGAAGTACAATATAATAAAGGATATAGTTAATTTTGGTTAGTTCAATGGGTTAAGGTGTGGCTTTAGTTTGCTACGAGATCCAAGTTCAGTATTTTTATGGTGAGTTTAGTGGGGAAGAGACGCCCAAATATGTTAAGGGTTACTGGCACATTTCTAACAACAACAACAACAAAAAACTACAATATAACTAAGAATATAAAGAATTTAAATATCTAATTTAACTATTACTCTGAATATTCAAAAAGAAAATGTTTTTCATCTTCAATCTTTTTAGTATTACAAAGATGATAGATTGTTTAAAATTCTTTCATCTCAATATATTTTAGAAATTGTCAAATACAAAATTTCAATATTTCAATCATGAAAATTTATTTTTATTTATTTTATAAAATATATAAAATTTAAATTATATATATATATATATATATATATATATATATATATATATAATTTCAGGCATGGAAAGAAAGCCTTTTAACATTCGGAGCCAAAAAGTGTATGATGACTGTGAAGTCTAAATAAACGATGCTGAAGCATATCATATGAAAATTGGTTTCTAGATACTTGTTTAACTAAAGTGCAGATTTAAGTGAAATCACAAACCTTACATATCTATTTGAGGTTATATATTTATTAAAAACACCCCAAACTTTATATAGTTGGAAATCACTAAATTATGTGAAGGGGACTTATGAAATGTATACACTTATTCTTTATGGGTAGGTGGGTGGGTGTTATGGTGGGTGGGTTCATTTGTGTGTAAAGGTGTGCATTTGTGCATACAAATATAGATTTGCATTTCTTTACCACCCACTCTCCAGAGGGTGAAGATGTGCATTTCTGTAGTGCACTAAAAGGTGGGTGAAGATGTGTATACAAACAATCTTCAATTATTACCTTTTGACAAAAATATTCATTACTTGTGCATTTAGTTATATTAAGTTTCATTGTTCAACATGTATTTCCCAAATAACTCAGTAAGAACTAAGTTTCCATACAACTCTTGTTTTTTATGGATAACTTGCACAATACATTTCCAAGTACAACTTAACCTGCCACTCCAAATGCACATGATAACCGTGAGAACAATATATGTGCATGTACTTCAAAAATCCCGCCAAACCTGTTTCTTACAACCCTCTCGACTTAGTGGAGTTTTGACTCTTCAATTAGTATCATGGATGAAAAGTACTATCTGAAAAAGAGGTCATTAACTTTACATTTTAAAAATTATTAAAATAAAATTCACTTAAGATTTATTAGTGAAATCCATTTGTGATGTAAGTTTATAGGTTATATATTTTTATATATAACATTTTATAGATTGTGATGTGTATAAGTAAAAAAAAATATTAAAATATTATAATTTAATATATATATTAATAATAATCAATGTTGAAAATTGTTTGATGCAATGGTATGAAGTATAATATAATAAAGGATATAGTCAATTTTGGTTAGTTGAATGGGTTAAGGTGTGGCTTTATTTTGCTAGGAGACTCGAGTTCAGTATTTTTATGGTGAGTTTAGTGGGGAGTAGACACCCAAAAATCCAGCCATGTTAAGGGTTACTGGCACATTTCTAACAACAACAAAAAAAAAACTACAATATAACTAAGGATATAAAGAATTTAAATATCTAATTTGACTATTACTCTGAATATTCAAAAAGAAAATATTTTTCATTTTCAATCTTCTTAGTATTACAAAAATGATAAATTGTTTAAAATTCTTTCATCTCAATATATTTTAGAATTTGTCAAATACAAAATTTCAATATTTAAATCATGAAAATTTATTTTTATTTTAACAATGTTGAATTTTTTTGTTTCTATTAATCATACAAACAAATTATTTTTAATACTTTATAAAATATATAAAATTTAAATTAATTATATATATATATATATATATATATATATATATATATATATATATATATATATATATATTAAAATTAAAAAATCCTAAATCGATAATTGAAATAAAAAAGGATGAAATTTCCGGCATGGAAAGAAACCCTTTTAACATTCGGAGCCAAAAAGTGTATGATGACTGTGAAGTCTAAATAAACGATGCTGAAGCATATCATATGAAAATTGGTCTCTAGATACTTGTTTAACTAAAGTGCAGATTTAAGTGAAAGAAAAAGGTTTAACATCCGTCATATTCATCAACCATGAAAACTTAACAGGAAATACTGTGAATATCCGAAAGTACAAACAGGTGAATCTAACAACAGAGAATAATTTGATCTAAATTCTGAAAAGACAAATCAAACCATCCCAATTCTCCCGCATAATATAGTGGCGCTTGTCAATGTCACCTGAAGAAACTCACAGTTGTACAGAAAGGCTTCTCGATGGCCACTAGAGTTTGAGAAAATACAAAAGATTTTTTAATATGCAAACACAAAATTATATCATAGAAAATATAACCAGTACGACATATGCCGGATATATCAAATGTCATGGTTGGAAAGTATAGTTGCCAAATTCGCTAAATCGGTCCAAAGAATTCGAAAATTTCTCGATTCGGTTAGGTTGTCGGAGTAATATGTCAATTCGAATTTGGTGTGTGAAGTTCAGAGAGTAATATGTCAATTCGAATTTGGTGTGTGGGAAGTTTTAAAAAATTGTGGTAATTTGTTCCTTGAAAAACCCTTGGCTGTTGTGGTAATATGTTCACTGAAAACTTTGGTTTTAATACTATTTCATAAAAAAAGAAAAATATAAAAATATAGTGCATTCAATAGCCCTTAATGCTTTGTGTGTACGAATTCAGCAACTCCCTTCATAAAAACGTTGGAAATCTATTAAAAATCATTCGTCTTTTGCACAAGATACCGAATCTGCGCCAATTATAAGGCTTCATCGAGTACATCCTCTAATACAAGATGCTATAACCAAGTTGCTGAGAGGCTTATTTTTAATATTTATAGGGAACTATTGAGGAAAACTGCCAATGCAATGAAAGTGCTAAAAGTATTAGTATACTATTGAGAAAAATAAAACGTTTTGTCAGCTAAAAGGGAAAAAAAAAAATGCTATAAACAAGTTACTGGGAAGTAGATTCCTAACATTTATAAGAGCTAGTGAGGGAAAACTGGCAATGCAATGAAAGTGTTAAAAGTATTAGTATATATGGAGAAAAATACAACTTTTTTTCAGCAGTAGAAGGGCAAAAAAAAAAAATTTGGAGTACTTAACTGATTGCCCAGTTAGTAAATGATTTTCTCTCAGAAATACATTGTTCTGTGAGTTATTGTTGTATTTTGGATTAAAAATTTGCACATTTACAAATAAGTAGAACCCAAGCAAAACTCAATGGAAGTCAACAATTGACTTGGGTCCATGGTTGTTGGATATACAAAATGTACAATTGAATTAAGTTTGGGTATCCATGAGGACTGTGAAAACATTTATTTTCTCTACAACTTTAAATCTATGCTCTCTATTTTCACCCTTGAATTAAAATTCAAAAAATAATTTCATTTTTTTTATTCATCCCATTTTACATCATAGAATGAAAAGTCATTTATTTTATTATGTTTAAAAGTGCTTCTTTTATAAATAAAAGTTTTTGATTCTCATGTAAAACTATGCACTTCATTACAACATCATCTAATTCTATTGCAATGTTTATAACATAATTCAAGAAAATTTTGGGTTTTTCTCTTAAGTTTAGAACATGATAATTGTTCATTTCTATTTTTAAAAATTAAAAATAAAATAAAATATGTTTTAGTATTTGTAAAATGTGTATTTCTAAATTCTTTTCCTATCAAATTAAATTTAAATCATAATTCTAATTCAAATTAGGTAACTATGTTACAAAGACCAGTAACAAATATCAAACTTATAAGCTTGATTATCTTACACCTTGCCTAAACTTGAACAGATTTTTTATCCAAATCTCTAAATGCACAATGCTCTCCTCCACCAGACACTTTATTGTTCTAGGATTTATTTTAACGGTTATGTTTATGGTGTGTTAATTGATATAGATAATTTGTTATATGGAGAGAATAAGGTGTATTTTACAGTTTCATCTTAAAGAAATTGTAATAGGTAGGATATTCAAATCAATCAGTATCCTAGGAAATTTTGTAGTTAGAGAATTGTTGAATGTTAGTTTGCATTACTAAATTGCAATTTTGATTTTTTGGTAGATTAAAAGCCACTGAATTAGTTTAAAATGACAGTTTATAATTGTTAAAATCATAGTTTTACATTGAACTGAAAATTCCATTATAATTTTGATTAAATTATGAAAAAAATCCAAAAATAATAAGACCATCGCCATTATCCCATGTATGTAATACCAACTTCAACTTATATCCATGTCTGTAATACTAACTTTAACCTATATCCTCTTAATATAATATGTTACACAAAATTATCAATAACCATTAAAAATATATATATGAAACGGTTTGTTATTGTTTTTTTGCTATTTTTAAACTGTTTTTTATCAACTCAGTGTTAATAAAGAATATGCATACCATCATTGATATTTTTAACTTAAAGTAAAAAGATTTGCATTTTAATTATATTTTAAATTCTTCTGATAGATGTGAATGATGATAATTTTATTATTTCTCATAAAACTGAATTAGAATATTTTTATGTTAATTAAAAGAAAAATGTTATTCTATAATAAGTTTGATGATTAGATTTTCTTTAGTAGGTCTGTAGCATGACCATTCGCTATTATTGCTTATAAAATTGTCGATTGTCATTTCGCAATGTCTTCTGTTTACCATTTTATTAAATTAACTTGAGTGAGATACTGAACACGGATACAATTGTTGCTTGCCATTTTGCAATGCTTTTTGTTTTATATTTTACCGTGAAATTCGACGGGATTAAACCAATAGGCAATAAAGGAGTCTGGGGTTTCGGATTTGACTGATGATATAACTCTTTACGCCATCAATAACTCAGATGTAAAGTTTTAAATAAGTTTATTCCAAAGCAGGCACACGACGATAATTTAAAATAATCGCAACGGTGGTACGCCTGTCTGGCATGCATGAACGGAGCCATCGTCGATACCGCTTTACGGATAAACCCTGTTTTACCAACATTATCCTGAATTTATAAAATCAAAAGGCTGCAGTCCACGAGGCAGGTTGAGATATAGTCTCCGTTGTCATAATTCAGATAAAACAATTCTTTGGTTCCAAAAATTGGAGAGGAATATTCGCTCCTTTACCCGATCATTGGCAACCACATGGCCGCTCGTTTGTTCAGTTCAGAGAAAAAAAATGATGTTTTGATATCGCATTTCATGAGATGAGAGTTCTTTTGTCGAAAGTGATGTTTTCTTTGTGATATTACTAACCATTGATTGTGACAAGACACGTCCCATTGCATTTCGGTCTTTAGAACGAGATTTATTACCAATTCTTTGAAAAGAATTCACAAGGTTCCTAAAAATGTGATGACTTGTTTGTAAACTTTTGATTATTTTAATTCTTAAAATTTTCTTAACATCACTCAAACTTTTGGATTTAAACAAAGCAAAATGTAATTACATTATATTTTGGTTCAAAATATTATTTAATGATTTTATAAGATGTTTAGGTAATTTACCTTCCAGTGATGCTAGACCACTTTCATCCATCTTAATGTGTCAAGGATTTCTTCCCCGCACACTACCCAATTTAGGTAGGGACGTTGAACCCTTATTCTAACGCTCTTGACCTTTATGTCGTGGAGTTAACAATGTTGCAGTTATTTCCCCTTCAATCATTGGAAGATCAATTCTAGGAGGAGAGTGGACATCAAATTGACTAGTTTTTGGAACGTCTAATCGTCAAACAAGATGTTGCACCACAAGAACTTCTTCACCACAATATTTTGCACCTGTTGTTGTCTCTCTAATTGCATCCATTGTATAATCATCTCCAAGAAAATCCTCCATCATTTGGTAATCCAAAACGAGTTGTCTTGATGAGACACTGATTGGATTGGTCTCTACTAAACTCCTTCTCTTTGCTTGTGGTGATGGAGGAGAAACAACATCAACATTTATTCTGCTAGAAATTGGATTCCCTCTTTTGAAACCCTACACTTTGACATATGTAACTTTGCCTTTTATCTTTCTTCTTCTACCTTTTCGATGAGTTTCTCTTTCCTTGAGGAGTTTCTTTCTCAATTTCGTAGTTTTCCCATGCTTAAAGAGAAAATTGGCTTCCAAGAACCCCACCAAAAAAATTTCTTGGTATTACACAAGAAAGCACAACTAACAATTCTAATTCCAAGTGGAAAAATTTGTCTTTGTATTAGAAAATAAGACAAAAATAACAATTCAAATTCCAATTGGATAAATTTGTCTTGGTATTACATAAGAAGACACATTGAACAACTCATATTCCTATTGGATAAATTTTTCTTGGAATTACACAACTAACAATTCCAATTGGACAAATGTTTCTTGATATTACACAAGAAGACACAACTAACAATTACAATTGGACAAATTTGTCTTGGTATTACACAAGAAGGCACAAGTAAAAATTCCAATTGGAAAAAAAAATCTTCCAATTCCAAGAAAACACAAGAAGCCAAAAGAATACACAACCAAGAATTCAAATTCCACTTGGACAAATTTGTCTTCCAATTCTTCCCACAACTGTCTTGCAATGACATAAAATTGTCTATGAATTAAACAAGACAAAAAGAACAAAAATGTTTTTTTTTCCTACTATTTTTGCATGCAAATGTCAGGATTGTTCAATTTTTTGAGATAGATGAGGTATAGGAGTGTTCTTGGCACATAAAAAATCCTAGCAGGAACATGCGCACATTTGTGAAACACATGCAGTAAAGCACGTGTGCATTACATGAACATACACGAACTCATGTTGAGCATGGATGAGCACACAACTACAAGGATTTCAAGTCACAAGAACACATGTGTGCTCTTAATGCAATGGATATATAATTTATTATAGATGAAAAATATTTATGAATAAATATATATAGGGGTTTGGGGACAAGCAGGACCTAAGGGCTTAAGATTGAAAGTGTTTTGAAGCATAGAGAAATGGTTAGAGCACCAAGATGTGGGTGCAAGGGTTGTGGAGACTTTAACAAGAGGTATATGCATACTGGACTTAAGGTTCAATTGTGGAGGGGGTTAAGGGTCGAGTATAGGTTATGCCTAGGCTTTGATGGAGCTAGCAGGGTCTAAGTCATGGTCTAGGTCAATATCTAGGTCAAGGTCTAGGTCATGGTCATCGTATAGGTCTAGGTCATGGTCGTCTTAGGTCTAGGTCATGGTCTAGGTCTTTCCATGTCTAGGTCTTATTAAGTCTAGGTCTAGGTCTATGTTTTGACATGTCTATGTAACACCCTGTTTCCCCCAGATTGTAAATATAACTGAACTGGCCAAGGACTGTGGCAAAACTCATAAGTATGAATATGTGATGTAAATGGACCTGCAGGAAGAGGTCAATGAA
>JZKD02S1079000.1:151394-163363 GCA_000966675.3 Picea glauca | reverse complement strand
AGAGAGGAAGGGGGTGGGTAGAGGGAGTACGTGTGAGAGTCTGAGGCACGTCAAGAAAAGATCTAGGTCTGAGTCTTTCCATGCCTTGTGATGTATAAGTCTTGTCATGTATAGGTATTACCATGTATATGTTGGTTGTGGAGCTTGATTATCTTCCTAAATCAGAGGCCTTTGTTTTCAGCCATGTTTATACCCCATGAAGAATTTACACCCGAGAAGAATGTACACTCCTCCACTTGGGGGAGTGAAGGGGGGGCTTGCCCATGGTCTATGATTGTTCATTATAAGGTCATAGATATGACAGTAGAAGTTATGTTAGGATTTTTTTCCCTATAAGGAAACCCTCTTTTATGAGGGAAATGTATTGCAGCTATATATCATTGCAGATATTGTATTCTGGGTGAGGAGACTCTCAAAGAAAGAAGAGGAAGTTACAATGGGTGTGTTGTAGGTTGTATCCCTTCATTTGATGGATAATAATAAAGGGAGGACCTGGAAATTTGTAAGGCTTGTGCATACAGAGCCCCATAAAATAAATATAAATACATGAATTCTTTATAATCTACTTCTTTACTTATTGTTCCAGCATAACAATAATGTTCAACAGTATAATAATGAACAACAGTATAATGAGCATAATGAACAACATAATGAGCATAATGAACATAAGTATAATGAGCATAATGAACAACAGTATAAGGAAATGCATAAAGTATTTACATCAACCTGTTGTCGAACCTGAAGATGATGATGTTGTTGATGATGTTGACCCTGAAGCTGATGATGTTGTTGATGATGTTGAACTTGAAGCTAATGGATCTTGCCTAAACTGAGTAACCTCCCAGTCAACTAAGAACAGCCTCTCCAACTCCCTAGCTCCAGGAATCCTTACGATTTCCTGGCCCCTGAGCCCAAAATTCCCAGCAACAATGGAGCCCCCTGTGCGAGTCCTCAAGCAAAACTATAAGCAAAACTCTTGCAGCCAAAACTATTCCTGGCCTCCTTCTTTCTCTCTAAATTTTCTTACCTTCCATAAACCAAAAATATCACCCAACCAAAAGATGCCCCTATCTAAATTCTCCCTTCTCCCATATCTTCGTCCCTTGAATCCATTTCCCCAACTTCCTTACCCCCCATTAATTTCTCAACCACCTTATCCCTCCCATTAATTGGTTCAACTACCAATAATAATAAATTTATAAAAAAGTGTCCATAAATCTATTTTAATAATTCATTAAACTAATATTTATTAAACTAATATTTATCATTCATGATAATTAAATAATTAATTAGGGTTGTTACATACACCCACCCTTCAAGAAACTTCATCCCAAAGTTAGATTAATTTACAATACAAGGTAAATGACATATAGTTCATACATTCATATCCAATAAACAACATTATCAGTAAGCAAAAAAAAACAAAAAAAAACTTATACATACTAGTGTACATGTGCAAGAAATGCATGTGTAGCTAGAACATACAAGTCTCGTGCATCTACTAATGACAATAATTATCACACCTGTAGTAATTCTTGTATGCGTCCAATCCAATCAACAAGTCTATTCATTTCATAAAAGATAATAAACCAATTAAAATGTTCGCAAAATCCCTTAATTATAGTAATTTAGCACAACAACGTTCATTTAGACAATTGTAGTTCAGTTAAATAATTATGAATATACATATATACATATTTTCTTTTCAAAAGGGGAAAACAATAAATTCCACTTGTTATCTCCTCAAATAAATCAATCGAGTAATTTTAGGTGATAGAATGTCTTTTAAAAAAATACATTTTTAATTTTTTCAAGCTCATTTTTCAGAGCTTTATGCATGTAATAAAGTTATAATAAACATTTGCTTAGTTTTTATTTTATCTAATTCAAATATCAGGTTTCGGTGGCTTAAGCGAACATTTTGATTTTTCATTAGCCACCGAAAGCCTTAGCTTTTGGCAGCTTAAACAAAGAAATTCAGGGCTATTTTAGCCACCAAAATCGCAGGAGCAGGGGAGGAGTCAACACGTCCTTTCACACGCTTAAATCTTCGGGTTGAATTTTTATAATTGCAATTAGCTGCCAAAAAGACAGGAGAAGAAACCATTTAAGATTGGGAGCTCATCTCTGCATGATGTAGCGAATCTTTTCATATCGTTGTTGCATCAAAACACATGGTTACGTACCTTCCATCATTACAGTCATCAACCATGATTGTTTCAAATCACAAGATACTCTTTCACATCCCTTGTAATCAACACCACGATATAATGCTCACCTCATTTTTCTCGTCCATGTCACAGCCGAGCCAAATCTCCCTAAGTCTACACTGTGTAACTTTCCCCCAAAATCTGATTTTTCAATTGCAGGTGTATAGGAGCATTGCGACAGATGAAGAAAGGAGGATCAACTCTAAGGAGAGAGCCTGACAATATCAATTACCTGGAATCGCACCTAGAGGTATGCCAACTTTTCAGGGACGCAGGTTGCTATAATTTTTGTAAAAAATTACAGAGCTCTCACGAGCAGGTGGCAGAAGCCTTTGCTTGAATTTTGATGGAAGGAAATTAGTCATCGGTCGAGATGAATTCGAGGTGGATGAAGCCCTCAGAGATGAGGTGACAGAGCTTCCTAGGAATGGAGAAAAATGGTTTAAAACCACTGTCACAAAGAATGTTGAATTCGGGTCTTACTTGAAACCAGAATGCAAGGATTTGATATGGAATAAAGACATTCCTGTGTCTTTCCTTGAAGAGAAATGGAAACAGTTACTAAAATCCATTATGGTCTATATAAATTGTGAAGGCAGATATAATAGGGTGTTGATTTATCATTTCAAACTCATGAATCATTTTACTACTAGAAACCCACTCAATCTGCCCTATTTTGTCCACAGAAGCTTATCTAAGATGGCTTATCAGGTCAAGGCCAAGCCCAACAAAAGTTGCAGATAGACTATCCCGCCATGGACTAATTAAACTCTTGGTTTGTGAGCTATTGCAGAGAAGAAACAAAGAGTGGAATTACTTTTTGTTCTGGAATGATTTTCAGACTAATGTACGGCTAGAGGGTAAAAAGAGTCATCATTCCAAGAAGTCTTCTACTCCCAGAAGTGGAAAGAGGAGGAGGAGAGCTATATCTCCAGTTCCAGTTAATCAAACCTCTCCTTATTCTAAGCTTAACAAAACTAAGAAGAAACTAAAATTCAACAGTGAAACAGATAAGGGTGAAGAAACCCTAGTGAACAAGAGCATTCTTAATCTTCCTTACACAAACTCGGAGGATGAAGAACACCAGATTGAAACAGGGCACGAAGATTCAGTTACCACATGGCATGAAAATTTAGTTTATGTAGATGTTTTCACAACAAGGTATGAAGACCTTCCATGACCTACACCTTAAAAAGAACAAGAACCACAAGTTTCAGATGCCTCATCTAGCAAAAGAGTGAAGAAGAGTAAATCGAAGGAAATCAAGAAGCTTAAGAAGAAGTTAGCTCAACAAGAAGTGCTCGAAAGGGTAATTAAAACCATATATGAAACCCTATAGAAGAACTTTGCAGAAAGCAACTCATCCTTGGAAAGATTAGCACATGAAAGCATAAAGGAAAAGAAAAAGAAGGAGAATATTGTAAAAGATTACAACAACTTATGGAGAGTATTTCAGGGTTTGAAGAAAAAGGTCAAGGCTTTAAGGTTGCAAGTTATGTTTTCAAAACACCAGTCTCAAACACATGCTACTCTCGAAACCCTGGCAGAGGTAGCAGTTCAGTGTAATGAACCAGAGGTAGCCAACAATCCTACAGTCTTTAAGTAATATGAAGAAGCCTTAAAAGCTCAGCCCTAAGGCGTTTTTGAGTTAAGACAAAAGGTATTTTGAAATTTTGATAATTTCACTAAAATAGACCTTTTGGTGGCTTAGGCGAACATTTAGATTATTCATTAGCCACCGAAAGTAGAGCTTTCGGTAGCTAATTGGTCTGAATTCTATCTATTCTAGCTACCGAAAGCACTGATAGGGTACAATGTTAATATTTTTGCACAGATCTAGGTTTTCCTTGTCCAAAATCCTCAGGAATGGTTCCAATCGATAGATAATAATTAATGACATCCTTATCAAGAGTTTGTTTTGATGTTGGATATGCTCTACAAGGCAAAAAGGTCAAAATCTGTTAGCTATTTTCAGGGATATAAAGTTGTTTGATTGTCAGCAGGTGTCATTTTCTACTCCTCTCATATCACATAAAATCCAACAGCCTCAGAAGGCTCACTACACCTACCAAAGAATTTGAAGGACATAAATATCATCCAAGGATAGGATTTGACCTATTTTATAGGATCTTTGCCTATTTTCTTGGGCCAGTTATTGACTTTCTATTTTTGGAAAAATTCGATCCAATATTCTAGGATTTTTAAACTATTTGTAAAGGTTATAAAGCCCAGAACATTTGATGAACAAATGGTTTGATTTTGAGTTCTATAATCCATTGTTATTGTGATAAAGACAGTTTATTTAATATATTAAGCATGCAAACTTCTTTCATTGTTATTGTCAGACTCTCTTTTCATTCCTTTTCTCTTCCTATGAGTTGAAATCATTTCTTTGTCTATGTGTAAAGGTCCTATGGTAATTGTCATCTTACCTTTGATTATTAAACAAGAATCATAAGCATCCTTTGCTAGTTTGTTGACCCATCGTATATATTGTTTATGTATGTTCTGGTTAATTGATTGCTTTCTTATCTATTTGATCTACATACCTATCTGATAATAGCTCTTGAAGGCCTTGTACTGCATGAATATAACTAGATTGTCTTGAAGATACAATCCAGTGATTTAGATATTCATGTTGATCCAAACCACACCCATTATTGAGAAAATAATTACAAAAATGTTAAGTTACCAGGCATCTCTGAGATACAGCCTAGGAGATTTTCCTAGAGAGATAACACCACTATAAGGAAAAATTCCCATACACTCCCAATTATTTCTATTCATCCTTCCTCCCTAACTTACTTTCGTCTTCCATCCCTATCCTTCCTCTGCTGGACTATCTTGGAGCATCAACTATATTGACCTAAATCCAAATAGAACTCGTAAGCAGAAGTGTCACTCTTTGACCAAGCTTCCCCAGCATGCAACTGATAGTTATCATCACACATCTAGGGGAGCGTGAGCTAACACCATCCTCCCATGACTCTAAGTGTCAGAGGATACATAGTGGGAAATGCCTCCACCCCTCCTAATAGGAATAGGGTCCACACCCTAACATGTAATATACAGTGGCACTGTGTTGCTGGGAATTTTGTCTTCGTATATTTAGTTTTAGGCAGTATCACCACCTGAAAAATCTGCACTATTCCATATATCATAGCAATGCATTCGAACCAACATAATTTCACATACAAAGATTCATACCATATTGTTTCTTGGTCGGTGTTCATGACATCCACTTTTATTATCATTATCCTTTGGCTATTTCATATCCCATTGACATGCAGATTAGTCTATAACACAAACTCATACATATCTATGCATTATCATAATGTAAATGCATTCAACCATAATCTCAATTCGTTATCCCTGCACCAACTTTAAATGTCAAAATTTTCAAGTTAGAATTAGATTGCATAATAACCCCATAATTCAATTAACGTTAACCATTCATAGAATTGACATTCACATAATAGATTCCATCATATACATCATCATTCAAAAAATGTTAAACATTCATAGAATTGTCATTCACATAATAGACTGCATAATATCCATCATCATTCAAATAATGTTAAGCATTCATAGAATTGGCATTCACCTAATAGATTGCATCATATCCATCATCATTCAAATAATGTTAAACATTCATATAATTGTCATTTACATAATACATTCCATAATATCCATCATCATTCAAATAACATTAAACATTCATATAGGTTCATACGTCTTAAAAGTTCAAGTGTATCATTAATAGTTTCACAGTGAATAGAAAATAAAGGTGATTAAGCCTTAGGTAATTTTAGATTTCTAAGTCAAAAGGTGGCATTACATACACCCAACCTTCGAGAAACATTTTCTCGAGGTGGTCAAAAAAGTGAGGGATGATCTCGTTGTAATGTCTCGGCATCCTCCCAAGTAGCATATCCTGGGATATACTTTTCCCACTAGACCTTAACTTGGTCTACCAGATGGTTCCTGAGTTGTCAGACCCTACGGTCCAATATGCGTAATGGTTCTACCATGAGGGTTCCCGCGTACGATACCTGCAATTCCTTCAAATTCAGTTTATGAGATTCGTCAACAACATAATGACGTAGAACATATACATGAAAAACATTATGATTTTTATGAAATTGGGGTGGCAGTACGAGACAATTGGCAATGGGTCCAATTCTCTCTTGGATTTTGAACAGTCCTATAAATAAAGGTGACAACTTTGTCCCCTTCCTGAACCGAGTGGTACTCCTATTAGGCCTAATACGAATGAAAACTTGATCTCCCACTTTATAACTTTGGTCAATCCTATGTGCATCAACATAAATTTTTTGTCTATCCTGTGCTTCCTTTAGTCTCTGCCTAATCTGAGCCACCTGCTCCTCCATCTCTTGAATCAATTCTAGCCCAACTATCACTCAGTCCTCTAACCTTTCCCAACTCAACGATGTTCTACATGGCCTTCCATACAGAGCTTTGTAGGGTGGCATTCCAATGGAGCTATGAAAACTATTATTGTAAGCGAACTCTACCAAAGGTAGGTACTTCTCCCAATGTGTTTTATTATCCATAACATACATCCTAAGCATGTATTCCATAACCTGATTTACTCTCTAAGTTTTCCCATCTGTTTCAGGATGATAAGTTGTGCTTAAGTTCAACTGAGTCCCCAATGCTAACTGCAAACTTGTCCAAAACCTAGAAGTAAATCTAGAGTCCCTATCTAAAATGATCTTCTTGGGTATCCCATGCAAACGAATGACCTCACTTACAAACACACGTGCCACATTAGTGAGATCATAAGTGTCTCTAACTAGAATAAAATGACAACTCTTGGTTAACTTATCAACTATCACAAGAATGGCATTGTGTCTATGCGATGTGAGCGACAATCCCACAACAAAATCCATAGAAATGACTTCCCACTTGGACATAGGGACATCATGCGGTTGTAGGAGACCTGTCGGGTGGTGGTTGTCAACTTTCACTTGTTGACACTCTAGGCACTTGGCGGCGAAATGTACTACATCGTGCTTCATGTGAACCCAGAAGAAAAGATTCTGCATGTCTGCGTACATTTTCTTCACACTTAGATGCACACAATAACGTGTTATATGGGCTTCCTTCAGTATGATGCTTCGAATATACCCACCTTCGGGGATGTACATCCTTCCTTGTTATCTTAACAATCCATGTGCTTCCAGGCTATATACTTCATAATTTGGCTCTAATTTCCTCCCACTCTGGAGGGTTGAAGTAACCTTTAAATACCAACTATATCCAAGGAGTTGCATCAACACACTCTCCCTCATATTAACTTTTAAGGGTACCAAAGAGAAGACACATGGTCTCCTACTCAAGGCATCCGCGACCACATTCTCCTTTCCCTTGATGTACGAAATTCCAAAATCGTACTCACTCATAAACTCACTCCATCGCCTTTGCCTGGCATTGAGATCCCTTTGAGTGAAGAGATGTTTTAAACTTTCATGGTCCGTTTTGAGCTCAAACTTTCACCCCCCTAGATAGTGCCTCCAAAGTTCCAGAGCTAGCATTACAGCTTCCAACTCCAAATCATGAGTATCTTAAATCTCCTCATGTTTCTTCAACTTCCTCGACGCATACGTTATCACTCCTCCATCCTACATTAGCATGAATCCCAACCCTTTCTTTGAGGCATCTGTGTAGACTGTGAATTCTTTTTCCATATCTAGCACTCGTAGAATTGGTGCACTAGTTAGTAACCTCTTAAGCTTGATGAATGCACTATTGTATTCTTCTTTCTATTCATACCTGACCCCCTTGCGTTGTAGAGTGGTGATGGATTTCACTATTTTAGATAACCCTTCCACAAATCTCCAATAATAACCTGCTAGACCCATGAAGCTTCTTACCTCATGCACATTTTTTGGCACTGGCCATTCCATAATGGCCTTTACCTTTTCTGGTTCCACAAAGATTCCTTCACTGGAAATTATATGACCTAAATAGTGAATTTATTTCTAGAAGAAAGAACACTTCTACAACTTTCCATACAATTTTTTGTCTCTAAGGCAGGACAACACCACTCACAAGTGTTCCTCACGTTCTCTTTCGTTCTTGGAATAGATGAGGATATCATCTAGAAAGACATGTATAAAGCGGTCTAAGTACTTCCAAAATACACCATTCATGAGACTTATGAATACTGTTGGCGCATTGATTAAACCGAAAGGTACTACAATGAACTCGTAATGCCCAAACCGAGTTCGAAATGCAGTTTTAGGAATATCGCCTTCCTTAATCCTTAACGAGTGATACCCTGATCGCAAATCAATTTTTGAGAACACTGCTACTCCCTTCATCTGATCAAAGAGATCATCTATTCGTGGAATTGGGTACCTATTTTTCACTATAGCTCGGTTCAAGTCCCTGTAATCTATAGAAAATAGTAAGGAACCATCCTTCTTCTTCACAAAAATTACTAGTGCACCCCAAGGTGAAACACTGGGTCTTATTATCCATAAGTCGAGTAGTTATTTCAACTGCATATGTAACTCACAAATTTTTGGCGTTGTCATCCTATAAAGAGTCTTGGAAATTGGCTCTGCACCAGGTTTTAGCTCAATGGTAAAATCAAGCTCCCTCTCTGGAGGTAACCCAAGCAACTCTTTCGGAAAAACATCCTTAAACTCCGACAAGACTAGGTATTGATACAAGGAGGGTCCTTTCCTTTCATTGACTGCTTCCACTACAGAATGTCAACACCCTTGCCTCATCCAACATTTAACCTTCATGGTCGAGATAAAGCATAGAGACACCTTCCTCCGTACATCATGGATATCTACTGGCCTTCCTTCATCGTCAACACAAAGCACCCTTTTCGTGAAACAATCTACCATAGCAAAATGAGCTTCTAGCCAATCCATTATAATGATTAGTTCATACGTCCCCAGAGCAGTGACGCATACCTTCAACCTAGTAGTACACACCCCCAGGTCTACTAGACAATTATCAACACTAGGTCCTACCACCTGTTTTTTCCTTGAAGCTAGCTCGACTTGTTTAAAGTCATCATGCTCGTAGGCTGCCAACCCACACTTTTCTAATGCAGATGGTGAAATGAAACTACATGTAGCACCAAAATCAAATAAAGTTTTAACGACATAATTTAGCGTACCTGATGACTCCACCACCATGGATTGATGTTCTCCCTGGTGATTATTAATTGTTGCATAAATCTGGTGGATACTACTTTCTCTTCCCATCGAGGCCTTTCCTTCTCTATGCACAAATCCTTCTTGCAACTCTGGGCAGTCACATTGGTAATGGGGTCCTCCACACCCCCAACACGTAACATGAGATGAAACCTGCACACTTCCCTGTAGCCCCTTCCCCTGTAGTTCCTTCCCCTAGAGCCCCTACCCCTACTTGATGCTCCCTGAGAAGGTCGTGGACTTACCTATGTCATAGGTGATGGGTGGGATGTTGCACTCGCTACCATTGAAATACATGTAAAAATTGTCCTAGGTGCGACTCTATTACCATAAGGAGCCGGCATAGAGCTCCCTCCCCTGGAGAAGGTCCTAAGGGCCTTCCCCACGAATCCAGGATGTTGTGGAAAGGTCGATCTCATACCTCTGAATAAGCTCATATGCTCCTCTGCATAACGTGAATTTTCAGCTGCTTCGGCTACTAACGATGGTTTTCACATCTGTACCAAGGCCCTTATCTTAGGGTTTAACCCATACACAAAATGTTCTACCCATCGTTGATCGGTATCCATGTACGAGACATATTTTACCAACTACATGAACCTGATCTCGTACTCTTCCATGGTCTTGTTTCCCTACACTAGAGCATGAAATTCTCCCACCTGTTGTTCCTCGTAGTAAGTCGGCAAATATTTCCTATGAAACCTTTCCTCAAAAAGTTCCCATGAGACGGTGTCTAGGGTAAGGTGCAACTGCCTCTCCAGGTTACCCCACCAGTTCAAGGCACTGTCCCTCAACTGAAAGATCGTTATTTTCACCTTTGATGTGGAAGCATAGTCTCTTAAGGAGAAACATTGTGTCATTCCTTCCAACCATGCCTCTGCACGTTCACTGGCATGACCCCCAGCAAAATCTAGGAATTTGATCTTCTGTAGTTCTCTAGTGATGTCCCGGAGTGGAGGCCCTCCCTCTAAATCCCTCAACGCTTCAATTTTACCCACTTCAGATGGTGGGGGTTCCACTTCGACATCTGTTGGCTGACACCCCTTTAAAGTCTCATTAATAGCCTCCAAAGAGCGCAAAATGAGAGCTAATTCAGGTGATGGTGGTGGTAGTGATGACATTGGCAGTCCTTGCGATGATGTCCCTCGGCCTCGATTTCCTCGAGTCCTAACAATTTTAAATGATTGAATCTACATCAACCAAATTCTTATCACGGAAGAGTTTAAGGCTTTCCACATTTTCTCAAACTTATACTTTCAAACATAGGGTTAGGCGTAAGTAATTTTTTTTTCACTTGTCTGTAAACAGACATTACTCTCTTTAGGGTAAGTGGGTAAAGGTCGAGGTCAAAAGCGTCTAAGCTTGGTAACTTGTTCGAGTAAGTGGCTAACTCCCTCACCTCGCTAGTTATGCTAGCACTGTGAGGTACTCGTCAATTACCCTATCCTATATCACTTATATCATTACAGAGCTTCTATCTTCATGTTACTAATACTTTATAATTCGCTATAATTTTTTTTTCCTTAGTCTCTTTAAATAACGTTCACTAATATAACATTTTAAATAACATTCACTAATATTATTAAGTTATAGTGTTAGTTTAATTCTTTTAGAAATTATCTTTATATTAATTAATCACTACTTACATTAATTATATCTTTCATTAATCACATATTAACATTAATTAATACTCAGTACATACATACTTTAATTAATCACTTAATTAATTGAAATAATTCAAATTTAAATTTAAACTAAATTAAACAATTAAAATTTAAAATTAAAATTAAAATAAATAAATTTTGAAATAACTATCTCATAACAATTAAAATAAAAATCATTACATTTTAAAATAATCTACAATAAATAAAAAGTCAAGCATCATAGGTCCTCACATGAGGCTCACGTGCCCCCCTGAGCTCTCATTACCCAAAACCCTACACCCCCACTCGCATAACGCTCCTTCCTCTGTACATCTCTCCCACTCTGCAACTGCGACCGAGGTCTCTTCCCTCTCACTCTGCAATGGCTGCGTAGTGTAGTAGATATGGACCAGTGGCCATTCGGTGGGAAAAATTTCTGAAATTACACCCAGCAAATCACATAGTACTATCGATTACACAAAGAATAAGGTTCGAGCGGATGGAAATTCGAATATTGGTGTCGTCTCTCCTTCTCAGAAAAGTTTATTCTCGGTGATTGTGTTGTTGTTGGCGATGCCTTGATGCATAGTGCAAAGGACTTTAGCCCCTCTCCTCTGTGGCTTGGTGCTGATCCACAACCCAATATTGAAGGTTTGACCAAATTGATCTAGTCGCTTAGTGAGTTGATCACAAACGAAAATGCATGTACAAAAGGAAGACAATTTGATACTTACAACATCTTAAAAACCATTGTTGAGTGTCTGCCAACACTATTCTGGGTTGTCTATACCGGGAAAGACTACGGTGAATTAGTTTCTAAAATTTATTTTTTTGTAAAGGTTTTCATTTGATGTTAGTAGGTTTGTTAGTCTCCAGTTTGACTTGGAAACGAATGGAAGATTCCAACCCATGGTCTT
>JZKD02S1079000.1:72521-110855 GCA_000966675.3 Picea glauca | reverse complement strand
CCCTCCCTCACATTATCTCTTCTCTTTTTATCTATGACATATGCCACCTCTCTCCCTCTCTCTCTTCGTTGTTAGTATCACTCACTCTCTTGTTAATGTTAGTGGTAGCATTAGAAATTTACTTCGTCATTGGATTTTGTCTATCATGTAGAAGTCATCAAAATCCTTCTATCCTTGAGTTTACTTTAGTTAAAATGAATTAATTAAAGTGAAATTGTTTTTATTAGTGAATTGAGTTATTTAAGGAACTTGTTGTAGATCACTTTGGAGATTAGAAATAGATTGTAACTCATAATTATAAAAGAAAGGATAGGGTGAAGGAGGAAGTCACTATGAGAGGAATTCACTTGTGTTGCAGAAGTTGACACAGTCAGGACATCAGGAGGAAGTCACTTGGTTAGAGATCGAGGTGAGGATCTTTGGTGAGATGCCAATATTGGGAGACTCTTGGTGAGATTCTAAGACAAAGGGAGATTCTTGGTGAGATTAAAATAGAAAGGGACCTTTGGTGAGATGACAAGGTTCAGTTACCTTGATGAGAGATCAAGGTTGTACCTAGTAGAGAAGGAATTTTACTAGTGTGAGGAGTGTAGAAGAAAATAAGTTTTTTTTATTACACACGAGTGAGGAGATATCAAAGGTTCGGTGAAGATATTTCATTCAAGTGTTGATGGAGAGAGGGTTGGATCACAAAGGACTCTGATTTGAGATCATGGAGAAGGAATTTCATCTAGAGTTCATAGAGGTCAAGGAGAAGAGGGAGAAGAGGCAGCTATAGGTGGGTTTCATATTATAGAAGCCAAAGGAAAGGTGTTCACCATACACAAGTGTTTGTACAGGTTTTCCATACATGTACGCCATTCGCAGTGGAGACGGTCATGTATGTACGTTGGTCTATTGAAGGTAAATCACCTATACCTTGAAAAGCATGTTTTTTAGGGGTTGTACGATAGAGAATACTTGGCTAAGCTTGTATGTAGTTGCATTTATCTTAGTGGGACATTTTCCCTATTACAAGATCCCTTATTTGACCTTAATTAAAGAATCTTGGAACTGTTTTTTCCTACGGGGTTTTTCCAAGGGCAGTTTACCCAAACATATTGGTGTCTTGTGTGTGAGATTTGTTTTTCCTAGTTTATGCTACCACTATATGTTTTAGTTGATTACTAAGTTGTTCTTTTAGTATACAAAGAGATTTTATTTTGAGCTAACTGCTTGGTGCTGGGTTGCAGTGGTAGAATATGAAAAAGGTATGAGAAAATAAAAAGGGATGATTCCATGGTATATTTGAAAAAGGTTTCAAATAAAGGTTGCTTTGGGAGGAAACCAGGTGCACAATGACACATCTATGAGATCTGAGTGACCAGGGGAGAGATCAAGTTCAAATCTATCATTACAGGAGAATATATATGGGATTAGGAGTGCCAGTTGGGTGTTTTAAGGACTAATCACAAATCCACTTTCTTTTTCATTAGATCTATTAGATTTGTAGGATATTTTAGCATATCTATAGACTAACAAGCATAAATCAAAGGACGTATTTCTGGGAAACAACAATTTTGAGGAAGAATAAGGGATTTTTCAGGTGTACATAGGTCACAGTGGTGAAATTATCATACATACGTGGATCACAGTGGTGACAGTCATGTACATATGAAGGTTGCAATTGTGACAGTCCCATAAAGGGCCATACAGGACAATAAAGAGGCAATTTCAGTAGAAAATTTTGTTGGGTGTCTTGCTAAGCATGGAAGGAGGCAAGGAAGTCAACAAGGAGATCTCAAATGGGTGGAGAAGGAATTCTATCTAGATATCTAATCCACATGATAGAACATATAAGAAGAGAAGGAGTTTTTCTCACATGCCTATGTCATCCACTTAGGAGCAATAATGTACTTTTGTTGAAGTGCTTGAGCTACAAAGGACAGTGACTTAAGGGGATCTTATATGGGTGAAGAGATTTCATCCAGATATTAAAGGATGGAAAATTTATTGGCGTAAATGACTCATAAATAGAGAAAAGAAGGAATTTCTCTCAAGGATATCTCAAAAAGGGGTGAATAAGGACTTTCACCTAGATATCTAATATGTCTAAAGGAGAAGAGAAGTTGCAGGAGGAACCAAAAAAGTTTCATGAGGAGCATACAAATATAGTAGAAAGGATAGATGTGGGAAGCAATGGAGTTGCAGGTACATGATCATACAACAAAAACAGACATGCTCAGTTGCAGATGTTGGATATTTCTTAGTGGACAAAATACACACACATAATGCATGAGTAAGATATCATTGAGTGGATGGAGAAGGACTTTATTGCAAGTGTGTAATGTAGTGTTTGAGGAAAGGAGAAAAGGGGCAGCAAGGGAGATAACATTCAACCATCAATATCGAAGGACTAATATTGAGGTTTGTAGGGATTGGATATTTTTTGTTTTGTATTCCTCAAGTGGATGATTATCCCAGGACAGAAGCCTGCAAATGGTTCCAAGGGGGATCTTGGGTCATGGATCATTATCAGTGGCAAAGAACTAGGAGTGAGAGGATCCAAAGGTTGATAAACTCAAAGGGAGTCATCCTTCAAGTTCATATCGGAAGGAGAAGCCTTCCAAGTTTTTCGATAAGGATTCATGGTACAAGATGACCATGTAGGATTCTCACAATGAGGATACTTCTAGGAGCATGTTCATAGGCAATGAGTCTTCAAAAATGGGTCAGACTGAGATGGAAGGGATAGATTTTGTATCATAGGGAGAAACCAATCAAGTGTATTGGAGAGAAGGCATGCTATCAGATCTGGGAGAGAAGATGGAGCCAACTCCAGGGTGGAGAACTACCTTCCTCACTAAAAAGGAGTGTTGATGTTAGTGGTAACATTCGACATGTACTTACACATTGCCATGTATCTATCATGTGGAAGTCATCAAAAGAATTCTATCCATGAGTTTACTTTATTTAAAAGTGTTTTTATTAGAGAATTTAGTTATTTAAAGAACATGCTTA
Organism: Picea glauca; assembly: GCA_000966675.3. NCBI lineage: Eukaryota > Viridiplantae > Streptophyta > Pinopsida > Pinales > Pinaceae > Picea > Picea glauca. The sequence continues at coordinate 107,855 of JZKD02S1079000.1, read as the reverse complement.
GCATGCAACATGTATTATAAATCCTAAGTGGGTGTGAGAATTATTCTCAGTCGTAGATCACTTTGGAGAATAGAAATAGATTGTAACTAATAATTATAAAACAAAGGATAATATGAAAGAGGAGGTCACTTTGATAGGATGTAACTTGTGTTGAGGGAATCGACAAATCCATGACTACGAGAGGAACTCACTTGGTTAGAGACCAAGGTGAGGATCTTTGGTGAGATGCCAAGATCAAGAGACTCCTGGTGAGATTCTAAGAGCAAGGGAGACTCATTGTGAGATGACAAGAGCAAGGGAACATTAGTGAGATTCTAAGGATGGTATCTTTGACGAGATGCCTAGATCAGGTACCTTGATGAAAGATCAAGGTTGGACCTAGCAGAGAAGGAATTTTGCTAGTGAGGAGTGTAGAAGAAAATAAGGAATTTTTCTTACATGGGAGTGAGGATATCTGATAGGTTGGGTGAAGATATTTCATCCAAGTGTTGATGCAGAGTGGGTTGTATCACAAAGGACTGTGATTTAATATCTTGGATAGGTGGAGAATAAATTTCATCTATAGGACATACATGTCAAGGATAAGAGAGAGTATAGGCAATCGCATGTGGGTTTCATAGGATATAATCCATAGGAAAGGAGTGCACCATAAAAACGTGTCTGTATGGGTTTTCCATACATGTACATGGTTCACAGTGGAGACAATCATTTATGTACATGGGTCAGCTAAAGGTGAATCATGTATACCTCGAAAAACATGTTGTTCAGGGGGCATATGACAGAGAATACTTGGCCAGGTTTGTGTGTAGTTTTATTTCTCTTAGTAGTTCATTTTACCTATTACTAGATTCCTAATTTCACCTTAATATAAGCATCTTGGAACTAGTTTTCCCTCTGGGGATTTTCTAGGGGTAGTTTACCCGAAAATATTGGTGTCTTATGTATGAGATTTTGGTTTCCTATTTTATGCTTCCACTACATGTTTTAGATGATTACTCATTTTTCATTTTAGTATATAAATATATTGTATTTTGAGCTAAATTCATGGTGCTAGGTTGAACTAGTGAAATATCAACATGTTATGATAGATACAAAGGTTCGAGTCCAGGAAAATCAACATCTCTCTCTCTCTTCTTGTTTTTAGTCTCATTATCACTCTCCCTCTCTCTACCCTTATTTATCTCCCCCCCTCTCTCTCACACTCGTGCTACCTCTCTCTCTCTCTCTCTCTCTCCATATCACTCTCAACCTCTCTTCTACTTTTTTTGAATCTCTCTCTCCCTCCACTTATCTCCTTCTCATATCTCTATATATACCTCCTCCCTCTCTCTCCATATCACTCTCAACCTCTCTTTTTCTCTTGTTGGCTATATCCATCCCCCCTTATCTCCCTCTCCCCTCTCTCAATCTCTTTTACCTAAACCTCCCTTTATATCTCTCTACATACCTCTCCCTCTCTCTCCTCCACTCTCCCCCCTTTCTCTCTTTTCCTCTATATACCCACCTTCCCCCTCTCTCTCCCCCTTATTTTTCTCCCTCTAACTCACTCTCTCTTTATTTATATCTCCCCCTCTCATAGTATAATACACTCTCTATCTATCCCCCTCCTCCTTCTCTCTCTATCAACTAGAGATTGACTAACACCATGACCATGACCTAAACCTAGAGTATGAATTTGGGAGGAAGAAGGCTGACTTTCAAATCTTTAAATATGTCACGTATGGTATTATTGGAGGGAAAGAAAGAAAAAATATACGGTGACTTCCTAGGAATGAGTATGTGACTTCATCAACAACTTCTTAAAATAGACATGACAATATGTTCATCATGTTCATATGGTTGAATGGTAGGATTCGAATTTTAGAATATGCATAGATGTATTTCCTCATGATATTGTCTTATCAATGGTTTATTTTGCTCAGAACTACACCCTTCAACTCCAAAATGAGATTCAAAGCCAATATTATCACTTAGAGCAGGTCTTCATGATGGTCCATATCACATATAGGAATGGGATGGATAGTAACAAAGAAAATATAGTTCTATTTAAGGAGTATCACTTCTACATAAGTGATGATCAGTGCCATAAATTAGCCTATGTAAAAAATTCCTTTCATTTGCTTTACAATTACTCAAAGAAGAAGAATATACAGATTGATCAACATTGGATTTGGTTAGATGTTTGCATGAGATAGTTAAAAAATGATCGTGTATTTCAATGGTTGTGTATGTTACACAAGAAAATGAAGGTACCACATATTTGGAACTATTTTTAATCTGTTCACAGGAAATGGGAGTGTGATGGAGTAGGTGCATGCATCAAAACAAAGTTACACAGGAAATGGGAGTGTGATGGAGTAGGTGCATGCATCAAAACAAAGTTACACAGGAAAGAAATTAAGTTCAAAAATACTTCTCTCATTCGAGATGAAAAATCAATTGTTGAATGGTGTTCTTCAGTAATGGGAGAGGGAACACGAATCTGTGAAGACCAATCAATTAGGAAAGGATATGTACATAGATATTTTTGGGAGGTGGTTAATGTAGATTGATCACAGTGGTATGAATTCAAAACAATATAGGGAACTCGTGGATTCCATTTAGTTTGAACATCAAACAATATGATAGTTGAAATATGGATGAGAAAACTCTCTTGATTCTGTGGTCCATGTAGTGGTAATGAATGGGATGATTATGAATCCATATACAAGGTTGATAGATGGGATTGCGTATCACTCTCCATTGGTCAAAATATAACTATGGAATTATCCCTATTCGAGGAGGACCAATCAAGTATTTCGACAGACTATGATCACGTCTCAGATCTCATACTACCAAGTTCAATGAATATTATATTAAATTTTGAATAACTAACATCAATGTTTTATTCTTTGATCATTTAGTGGACTCATGTGTTGGAACTTAATTTTTGTAGCATACATATATGCAATGGTTTTCCCAAAAGGTAATGAATGGGGAACTGACTATTGGTTGGCACATTGCTTAGAGGGAAAACAGACCCTCATGCTCTCAGTAATAGACTCCGAAGGAATTGAAATTTCAATCGAGTCGATGGTTATTAAAGGAGAATATGAAAGAACATGGAAGAAATGTGGTTATGTATTTCAATATTATAGACTATTTGAAGTTGTATACCACTTTAAAAACTTGATTGATGGTACAAACCTCCAACTAAAAACAATGCTAAGTAAGAACTGATAAAAGGTACAATACTTCTTTCCTTTCTCTTAGCACAATAATTTAATGGAGACCATCATTATTAGAAGTTATCTTGATGGTCTGCTTGAATGACCATAGGTATGTATACCACCTAGTGATTGTCAGAAATATGGGCTCTCTCTTGTCTTTCCATGTCATATGTAACACACCCAACCCCTAAGTACCCTTTCTAGGGATGGGGAAGCAAAATTTTTCTTACTTTAGTCATCTCGAATCATCTCTCTTAGATCTCCATTCTCTTCTACTCGACTGTATATCTCTAACGACTACTAACAAACTCAAAATCGAGCTCTGGATTGCAAGTTATGGCCTCCCAAAGTTATTCAAGAATTATCAGACATGGACCATGTGGTGCCCACATGGCTCCACCTCATTTGTACCATCCCCAAGATTCTACATCCATGGGGGAGGTTCATTCATAATCCAATCCAACAGAGGGACATGGTATTCATTTAAGACATGATCTAGAGGGAAGTTCAACGTTCGGCACTTCCACATTAAACGTCCCTTCTCCTTTATGTAGGCCTATCCTTTGAAGTCTCAAACTCCCAAAGGAGCATAAAATCTCACCACATGGCTCTAGCCTTCGGGACTTTCAAATTACCCTTGACACTAAATTCCAAACCTCCGGACTCTCGAAGGGTCCACCCTCGCATGTGGTGACATACTAGATGCAGAGGCAAGTATAGGTGGGTCATGAATACTCCTCCTTCCAAATGGACCATATAGGTAAGTTGCAGGGGTGACACATGGAAAGGTAGAGATGACATGTGACCCCTACAGTGGGTGTCGTAGGTCACATTTTAATGGGCACATAGGGTCTATGAAAAGTACTAATCCAGGTGACATGTGGCACATTAAACATGGGTCCAGGTCACCCTGGGAGATTTCAGTGTGCCACGTCACCCCTGACTGGTAGCCTTCCAAGCCCTTCGATCTCATGGTCGAGGAATCCATGGTGTGACTTCCTCCTTACTCCTGGAGTTGTTAGTGCTGGGATAACCATGGTATAGATATAATGGTCAGGGGATATCCTGAAGGGTTCCTAGATCTATGCTCATTGTTACTTCATATCTCCGACCTTCATCGGTTTTGGCACTATGTCCACTCTTCTCTATTGAAGCAAGACTTTGTCGAAGTACCGTACACAGGTACCTCCACTAGTTGATCAAATGGTTAAGAGGGGTTCTTAACAGACTCCCCATATCCACAACTCTCATCACTTCGAAACTCTGACATTCAGGGAGTTTGGTGCTATCATATCTCTGTTGTACCAAAGTAGGACTGTGCTAGACTTACCTTGATGTATATCCAACGACCAAGGGGACTCCCAAATATCTTCGGATCTGTGGTTCGCATTACTTCGCGATTGATGAATGGATCAAGGTTTAATGGTTGGGAAGGTGTATTTTCCATGGTTAGAGATACCTCCAGGCGTCGGTAAACATTATGGGTAACCTTAACCATCAATTTCCTTTGACTAGTTTACAAGTGGTAAGGTCGAAACACTCCAGAGATCTGAAATCCTGGAGTTTTGAAGCCAGAAAGGATTAGCTCCTTTCAGACCTAGCACAGGGTTCCTAGACCTTGGTCACATGGGTCCTTCAAAAACTGTTGTGGGTTATGTGCTAATCTCTTAGATGTGAATTGGTTAAGGACATGGGCATGATCCCTTGGTCACATGAGTGAAATTTCTGAAGGAGTCACCCTCCTTCCATAGGGTTTGAACTTAGTATTCTCGGGAAGGTATATTCTATAGGTTGGTAGGACATAAGCATCCCAATAAATCCATCCCTGACACCCTTGCAGAATTACATCCCATAGGTCTCTAGCTCCTAAGTTGAGGCAAGTAGAAGACCATTCAAGAACACGGGTTCACAGAGAGACAATACATATTTCTACCTTAATCATTCAATAAAAAACTCAGTCATAGACATATAAATATATTAAATCATCATTTCCATTTCAATATATAGAGTATGAAAATACTTATCAGAAAACCAGAGTCATGAAGCGACTGTTGAAAGGGGTGCCTATTTCTACCCAACCATAGGCACATCCACTCCTTAACATATCTATTGATGGCCACCCCCGTGCTAGACCATGATGCTCTAATAGAGACTCTTTTTTCTTGCTCAACGATAGTCAGGGACGAAGGTTACTCTCCTCCTCTCACGGGATCCTGGGAACCAATTTTCTCTTTACCAAGCAAGGAGGTGTGCACGAGTACTCCCACAGTCACTCATTAGCCCCGTTTATCATCTTGGACTAAAAACTCTACCCGCAGCTTCTTGCACCCATAACAAGATTATTTCTCAATTATTCCTTGAACCAAAGAGCTGCAAGAGCTATTTTCTCTTCTCAAGATTGGTCTTTCGACTCTGCCCTCTTTTCCCATCTACCTCTGTCCTCTTTTCCTATCTACCTCTGCCCATGAATTACCTCTTTTCTTTCCTTCCTCAGCAAGCTTGTGTGGGTCTGAATCCCAAAATTGTGCTCAGGTTTGGAAGTCTTGCAGATGGGTACGCTTCCCCATATCCTCATTAACTCTTGAGGAGGACTCTTCTAGCTACTAGTCTAACTAGTAATTCATTTCTAGGTTAGAGGATTGTTCTGGGTCTGAGCCATTAAATCTAGTAAGGTATTGGTTTGGTGGGGGGTCATCTCAACCATTTCTGGTTCCCCTCACCATTTCTATCATAACACCATGGTCTATCTTGGAAAACCCCCCTTTCAATAGTTATGCAACACTATCCATTTTCTGTTAATAACAAAAAATACATACATTGACCTTTTATAACAAAAAGGTTCATCAAATCCAACACTCACACATATCTAGTCTCCCATAGTCTCTTGGCCAGTTATAGTTATATTTACAAATAGGGGGAAACAGGGGTAATACAATCCCCTCCCCCTTAAAGGAACAATATCCTCGATGTAAACCAAAATGGGTATGCATGTCTCATGACATCCTCCATTTCGCATGTAGCTTCATCTACAACAAAGTGCTTCGAGATCACCTTGACCTATGCAATGGTTATGTTCCTAAATGGGGTTTCCTTCCTGTCTATTATGCATTTGGCTATGGAAGAAAGTCTCCCTTTGTTTCCTCCTAAATCATAGACCAATCAATTATATGATTAGAATCATGTACATATTTATTCAATAGCGAAACATGGAAAACATTATGTTCCTTCATTGTGGGAGGAAGTGCTATCATATATGTTATAGGTCCCACTCTATCCAAGATTTAAAAGGTTCCACAATACCAATGTGTCAGCTTGGTACATACTCCCATTCTCAAGGAGATTTTCCTTGGTCTAACTCTGAGATACACATGATCCCATGTTTGGAACTCTCTAGGAGTCCTCTTTTTGTATGCATATATTTCCTGTCTATCCTGAGTTATTTTCAAATTCTTCTTTATATGAATTACTTGTTGTTCCATTTCTTTCATCATGTATAGCCCGATTGTAATTCTATCTACTAGGTTATCCCAACTAATTGGAATCTTGCATTGTCTACCATAGAGGGCCTCAAAAGGGCTCATGTTCAATGACTCTTGATAGCCATTGTTGTAGGAAAAGTATACTAGTGGTAGGTAGTCTTCCCACTTCTTAGGCTGATGCATTACATGCATCCTTAACATGTCCTATAATACTTGTTTTACTCTCTATGTCTATCCATGAGTTTGAGGGTGATAGGATGTAATAAATAGCAATTCAGTTTCAAAACCAACAAACAAAGATCTCCATAAGCTTGAAGTAAATTTCATATCTCTTTCATATATGATCTCCTTAGGCATGCCATGCATTCTAAATATTTCTTTCATGAAACTACTGGAAATATCTATTTCCTTACAAGTTGAATTGATGGGAATGAGGTGAGCAACCTTGCTCAATTTTTCCACCACTACCATGATGGTGTCATTCTGTTTGGCCGATTTTGGTAATCCTGTAATGAAATCCATGGAGATGGTTTCCCATTTCCATTATGGGATTTTTAGGCTTGCAAAAACCCTACTAGATGCTGATGCTCTTCCTTAATCTGTCGAGATTCTTTACCTTTAGCCAAGTAATAATATATATCCTTCTTCATTCCTTCCCAATAAAATAGTTTCCCAGTGGTTGTGATCATCTTGTGATAACCAGGATGAGCAGTATATGGTATTTTGTGTAGTTCATCCATCATGAATCTATTCAAGTCATCACAATTCTGAATATACAACCTACATTTGTATGTTAGCAGACCACCATTCAACAATTGATAACCTTCATACTTCAGCCCTGTGGGCTCTTGTTCTAAGTATGATTTTACAGTCTTGAAAAATTCATTTGTCTCTTATCCACTCTTGACTCTCTCCCTCACATCCATTTCAAAGGTGCTTACAACTTCCAATTGAATCACTTTCATACTTATGCTAAGAGCATCAACCACCCTATTTTATTTTCCTCTGATATATTTGATTTCAAAATAAAACTCACTCAGGAGAGCCATCCATATAGCTTGTCTAGCATTGAGTTTTGGTTTATCAAACAGATGCCTCAAACCACTTTGGTATTTCATAAGCACAAATCTCCTACCTAGGAGGTAATTCCTCCACATTTTTAAAGCACGCACTATGGCATCCAATTCTATATCATGGGTCACATAATTGATTTCATGCTCATTCAATTTTCTAAATTCATAGAAAATTACATGTTCTTCTTGCATAAGGACTCCTCTGAGTCCTTCCATCCAAGAATATGTACACACAAGGAATTCCTTGTTTGGATCTACAATATTCAGCACAGGTGCATTTTCTATAAGGAATTTCAACTCTTTTAATCTCTCTTCACATTGTGATGTCCAAAGGAATTTAACTCCCTTTTTCTGAAGGGAAGTGATTAGGAAACCAATCTTGGAAAATTATTTAATGAACCTCCTATAGTATCCTGCTAGGGCCATAAAGGATATCATATCAGATACATCCTTTGCGGTAGACCAATCCATAATGGATTTGATCTTGTGAGGATCAATTACCACCCCTTCTTCAAAAACAACATGGCCTAAGTAATGGACATATTTTTGGAAAAATTCACACTTACTAAACTTAGCATAGATTTGATGTTCTCTTAGTACTTGAAGTACTAGCTTAAGATGTTCTTCATGCTCTTCCCTATTCTTGGAATATATTAGGATATCATCAACGAAAACCAATACAAATATGTCTAAGAACTTACTGAATACATTATTCATCAAGCACATAAAATTGGTTGGTGCATTGGTTAGCCTAAATGGCACAAGAACAAATTCATAATGACCATATATTTTCCTAAAGTTTCTTTTGTGGATGTCTTCATCCTTAATTAGGACTTGATGGTATCCAAACCTCAAGTCAATCTTATAGAAAATTGTATCACCCCTTAATTGGTCAAACAAGTCATCGATCCTTGGTAAGGGATACTTATTCTTTATGGTCATTTTATTGAGTTTCCTATAGTCTATGGACAACCTAAGTGTTCCATCCTTCTTTTTTACAAAAAAGGTTGGTGCTCCCCATGGATACACAATCGACCGAATGTGTCATTTTTCCATCATTTCCTTTAGCTGTAGATTGATCTCAATCAACTCTGGTGTACTCATTCTATAAGGTGTTATAGACGCTGGCACCACTCCTGGTGCAAGTTCTATTGAAAAGTCAATATTCCTTCTTGGAGGTAGACCTGATACCTTTTATAGGAATACATCTTTATACTCTCTTAATATAGGATGGTCCTCTAGGCTTGGTTTGTTGTCCTCAATAGATTCCAATACTTGTGTTTCATGCAAAGGACGTCCTTTTCTACAATACTTGTTCACTTGAAGGGATGATATTTGTCTCACTGAGAGAGGATTTTGAATCCCTTATAGGGTTACCTTTCACCCTTCTTAATTTTCACACTCCAAAGTTTTATTGTAACAGTCCAACTTGGTTTTATGGGAAGCCAACCAGTCCATGCCAATCAACAAGTCATAAGATCCTAAAGGGAGTATGTTTAAGGTTTCTTGGGTGGGTAATCCACTCATAATGAATTGGCATGCTGGTATGACCTCTGTTACTTTTATTTTGGTTCCAATGGCTAGTNTAAAGTTTTTTTTGTGGATGTATTCATCCTTAATTAGGACTTGATGGTATCCAGACCTCAAGTCAATCTTATAAAAAATTGTATCACCCCTTAATTGGTCAAACAAGTCATCGATCCTTGGCAAGGGATACTTATTCTTTATGGTCATTTTATTGAGTTTCCTATAGTCTATGCACAACGTAAGTGTTCCATCCTTCTTTTTTACAAAAAAGGTTGGTGCTCCCCATGGATACACAATCGACCAAATGTGTCATTTTTCCATCATTTCCTTTAGCTGTAGATTGATCTCAATCAACTCTGGTGTACTCATTCTATAAGGTGTTATAGACACTGGCACCACTCCTGGTGCAAGTTCTATTGAAAAGTCAATATTCCTTCTTGGAGGTAGACCTGATACCTTTTATAGGAATACATATTTATACTCTCTTAATATAGGATGGTCCTCTAGGCTTGGTTTGTTTTCCTCAATAGATTCCAATACTTGTGTTGCATGCAAATGATGTCCTTTTCTACAATACTTGTTCACTTGAAGGGATGATATTTGTCTCACTGAGAGAGGATTTTGAATCCCTTGTAGGGTTACCTTTCTCCCTTCTTCATTTTCACACTCCAAAGTCTTATTGTAATAGTCCAACTTCATTTTATGGGAAGCCAACCAGTCCATGCCAATCAACAGGTCATAAGATCCTAAAGGGAGTATGTTTAAGGTTTCTTGGGTGGGTAATCCACTCATAATGAATTGGCATGCTGGTATGACCTCTGTTACTTTTATTTTGGTTCCAATGGCTAGTTGTACCATCCATGATTTAACATGTTTAAATTGTTGCAATTTACATTTCTCGATAGTTTGAGGGGAAACATAACTCAAATTAGAACCAGGGTAAATTAAAATGGTAACTAGACGATTGGAAATCATACATTCCATCTCCACCACTAAATATTGGTGATCATATTGTCTATTACCCAAGGCTGCATAAATATTTGGCATGCTCCTAGCCACATCATTGACTATGGTAGCCTCTTGGATGTCGTACACCCTCCTATTGTTTTGTTGCCTATATGGGCATTCCCTTAGTAGATGTTCTTGTCCACAACCCCAACATTTCAAGGGTTCTCTCTTTGTGTTATTAGTCTTACCTGAGACTGCTCCAAAGGGTTTATTTCCACTTTGAGAGGGGAAATTTTGCTGATATACACTTTTAGTAGGAAGGATCATCTTAGAACCTTTCCCATAGTTCTTAAATCTTGGGGTTTTAAACCCATTTTTCTTGAATCCCGAAATACTTTTCTTCTTCCAGTCCTCATGAGGTTTTGTTTTATTATTGAATTTCTCATAGAAATTCCTTGCCTTCCCTGTAGTGTCTTCTTAGCTCTTTGGCTCATCAAATTCAATTATGTCCCAGAAGGATTGAGGTCGTCAACTAATAAATCATTGCATATTTACCTTTTCATCCTTTATGTAGGGAACATATTTTATCAGCTCAAGAAATTTATTGATATATTCATCTATTGTAAGTTGTCCCAACTTGAGTTCATAGAACTCCTTGGTATTCCCATCAAAGCATTTCTATGATAGGTACTTATTATTGAAGTATTTATCAAATTGTTTCCATGACAAGTCCTTTTCATGGATTCCTTTGACATTACTAAGGTCCTCCCACCAAATGGAGGCCTTTCCATTTAGGTTAAAAATGGCTATTCGAACCTTTAAATTTTTAGAGTAGTCGTGGAATCTGAATTACTTCTTCAAGCCAAGAAGCCAAACTTCTTCTTCTTCCCCCTTCTTAATTTCTCCATCGAAAGTGGGGGGTTTGGCTTTCTTGAACTCTTAAGGTTCATGGCTCTTGGAATGTTTCCTCTTCTTTATTTTCCTTTGGGAATGCAAAATAGTTTTGATACTAGAATATTCCTTAGAATTGTCAATTTCCTCACCATAGGATTCTCCCGATGAGTGTCTCTTGGCTCCATGTTGGGCCTTCTTTGAGGTTCTCCTCCTTATGTGGCCACTTTCATGGACATTCTTTCGTATCTCAGGTGGACTATGGGTTTTCTTAATATGATGTATGTCCACATGATTGGCTACTAGTCCATGTTGCAACTTCCTTTGTATATAAGATAAGATTTGGAGTAGGACTGCATTAATTTCAGTTTGTTTTTCCTTCTCTTTTATCCACCTTTCATTGTCATCCTTATAGCTCTGTAATTATTCCATGAGGCTTCTTACAGTTTCAACCAAATCTGGAGGGGTTTCCATTACCATCCTTTCATCATATTCTTCCTCTCTATTGTGGGAACTTTCCCCCAATTCATGGTGTGTCACCATCCTTTATGTTGTAGTTTTCCTAAGGTCCACAGATTGTTTGAGTGCTAATAAACAAATTTCTATTAGTCAATGATCTACTAGTTTATGAACAACACACAGTTCAAATTTTTCAAAACATATACAACAACTGAGTGTTTCATTCCTTTCTTCAGTAGAGGTTTAAATAAGCCTCTTGGAATGGGGTAAGATAGGGTGTCACCCCTAAAAGTTCTCTAAATAAGATTTTTAAGTGAATCGTTCATGAGCCCAAGTAGGCCAAGTGTAGAAACCTAGATCTGATACCAATTTGTAACACAACTGGCCCCAAAGTATCCTTTCTAGTGACGGGGCATAAAAAATTCACTTACTTCAGTAGTCTCAAATCATATCTCTAAGATTTCCATTCTCTTCTACTCAGCTGTAGCTCTCTAACCACTACTACCAAACTAAAAAATGAGCTCTGGATTACATGTTATGGCCTTTCGAAGTACTTTGGGAATTATCAGACATTGGTCATGTGGTTCTCAGGTGCATCCACCTCATTCATACGGTCCCCAAGTTCCTACATCCATGGGGGAGGTTCATCCACTGTCCAATCCAACGGAGAGACACGGTCTTCATTTAACACATGAGTTAGAGGGAAGTTCAATGTTCGACGCTTCAGTGCTGAATGTCCCTTGTCCTTTCTTTATGGCTATCCTCCAGAGTCCATAATTCTCGAACTCCTGAAGGACTCCAAAATATCGACACGTAGCTCTATCCTTCGATCCTTTAAACTTACCCTCGACATTGCATTCAAAACCTTTGAAGTCCCAAAGTCCCAGACTCCCGAAGGGTCCACCCTTGCACATGGTGATGTACTAGATGCAGAGGCAAGTACATGTGGGTCCCAAATACTCCTCCCACCAAATGGAACAAACAAGTAAGTTTCAATGGTGACACGCGGTAAAGCAGATATGATACGTGGTCCCTACTATTATAGCAAGATTTACCTCACCCTATGAAACCTTGCACAAAAGGCCTTTTTCCATTTCCCTATGTAGACTTATCATCCCTATTTGTAAATACAAGAGTAAAAATACATATTTTTCCACATGTATGCACCTTTCCTACTATACAACATGCGTATACATAGGTTGCACCACTACATCCTGCGTACATCGGGATTTGTGCCCAAAAATGAAAAATCAAGTCGGGTTTCCATGTCACAACAGGAGATCTATGATCCTTGGCCTTCCATATACTGGAAATGTTTTGACTCGGTCCTTCAGTTCCATTTGCAGGATATAAATGGGCCAATTCCGAGCTATGAAAAAGGAGGAGAAAGAATTCAACTTTGAGAGAAAAGTTACTTTGGAGAAATGTTTTATATCATATTAAGTTTGCATCCCTTTGTCCTTTAAGTCTAAAAACAGTGTTCAACCCACAAGCTCTTCCCCTATTTATTGAGAGTTCCATTGTCTCTCTTGTATGAGATTTCCTTTGGTGGAGGATTGAAGTGGTGGAGGCCTAGCTGGAAGGAACTTAGTTTCTCGGTTCTGAACCGTGCCAACACGGAAGTTTGTAACATTTTCACTTCTGTTGATCATATATTAATAGAAATACTTTTTTCCTGTCCAATTGATATCTTGCAAATATTTGAATTATTATTCCATGGGTGTATTTGTTCTATTTATTAATGGATTATGCTATTGAATGTGCTAACATCATTTATTATCACCATATGCTTGCTTTTCTTGGTTGTTGAGGACTACTTGCAGGTATATTGCTTTGGGTCAAGTGCTCAATGGTGGATTTCATCGAACGTTTGGACGAGGTAGGCATTTTATCTTGTCTTGCTAACATATTCATTTATATAGCATACTTGAGAATAGAGTTGATTTCTATAGTAAATCATGTCTGTTGTGGTTTACCCTAGCCATAAAGACATTTTCCTCATAACATAATTGGTGACCATACTGGGGATTGAATCTTCTTTCTTAGGGGTTGGAGTATTTTTCTCCTTAGATTGTTCCCATTCTTATTGCGTTTCTTGTCGTATCATTTCTTGACAAACTCTGTTCACTCTGGGTCTGATTTTTTCATCCTTCTCCCTTGCATGGCTATGTTTTTAAAACATATACGTGGATTTTGTCTCAACAGTCACGTATATATGCAACATGTCCTTCTGCAAGCTGTTTACATACGATCTGTTTCCTTGAACAGTCACGTACATCATCCTTCTTTGCTTGTTTGCTGGATGGGATTTAATGTTTGATAAGTCTTCTTGGGTCTCTGTAGTGACTATTAAGTGCACGTGGGATGAAAGGAAACCTGTCTGGGGTTGAATTTTTGGGCAGAGTCTTTCTCATCACCTTTTCATTTTGATTGTCCTTATACATTGGGTTGGGTGTTTCGCTCCTTGGTATTCTTCTTGAGTTGTCTCTTTCTATACATAGTAGAACTTTATATATCAAGTTGATGTTCAATCCATGCATTTTCTTTTTCTTATATTGAAATACAAAAAATATTAGGCATTTTTCATTGCTTGGCACTTTTTTATCTTTTGAGTCTTTGTCATTAACTTAGTGCATGTAAAGAAATATTGCATTTTTAATTCAGAATTGCAGTGTTGAAATTGAAAATTGCATTTGTTATTAGAAGCATATCATTCATTGAAAATTGAAGTTAGGATTTTGCATTACATTCATATTTAATTTTCTTATTGAGTCATAACATCACGAGTTTCACTACCATACCTTTTTGAGTAGTCACGACCACTAAAATTAACGCTATAATTTAAAATTGATTAGTCACGATTTTATTTTTCAAGGTACACAAAATAGCTTAGGATTTAGTGCCTTGGAATGGGATTTTGTGAGTAAACTTCTCCAAGGCAATTAAATCAACATATGTGTCTGACAAAGGGAGTGGAGAAATTCATTGTATAATTGGTAATATTAGGAGGCTTCACTCACACCGGAGTTAATCACAAGGTCATGCCAGGTTGGTTCAAGGGATATCCCCCCGATACCTTATTAGTGTTAGATATATTTCTGGGGATCTATTCATATCTGGGGATCTTTCTAGTGCCTTTACCTCCGTGAGAGGTGATACTTTCAAGGTTTNGGTGGTCATCTATCCGGGCTTGTGATAGCCCAAACAATTTTGCGAGCCTGTTATTTCTGGCCTTCTATATTTAAAAATTGTATTGAAGCGGTTCATAAGTGTGACCCCTGCCAAGCGTTCAATCAGAAACTGTGCTCGCATCCAACCCCTCTTCACCCAATCACTACATTCGGTCCCTTCACCAAGTGTTGGGTGGAATTCATGGATTGCAACCCAACTATTGTAGGGGGTAATTAGCACATTATTGTGGCCGTTGACTACTTTACTAAGTGGGTTGAGGCCATGCCTATAGTTAAATCCAATGGGAATATTATCTCCTTCTTTGTATTCAATCAAATTAGCTCTCGGTTCGGTATCCCGAGTGATATTGTCACTGATCATGGGAGTCACTTTCAGAATGAAATGATGGAAGAGCTAGCATCTAAGCTAGGGTTTAGACATGGTCATTCGTCTCCTTACTACCCCCAATAAAATGGACAAGTAGAGGCCATTAACAAGTCTATCAAGACCATTTTTCAAAAAATTGTCAGCCAAAGTAAGTCTGACTGGCACATTATGCTGTATCCTGCACTCTAGGCATACCAAACCTCGGTCAAGACTAGCACCATATTTTCCCCTTTCCAGTTAGTACACGGTGTGGAATCAATATTACATATTAAATTCAAAATCCCTTCTTTAATTTGGCAGTCACACTCCTACCTGACACTTCCTATCTCAAGCGACCCTTTGTACACCTAGAGAGTCTTGACGAGCAGATTCAAGATGCCTCTATGGCTATTGAGGTGAACAAAATATGTGTCAAGGTCCAATACGATAAGTCTATCTGTCCTCGGTTGTACACTGAGGGTGACTTGGTCCTCTTATATGATCAAGCCAAAGAACCAGTGGGGGCAGGAAATTTTAAAACCATGTGGCATGGTCCTTATATTGTGTGACATGTCTTAGAAAAAGGAGCCTATGAGTTAGAAGATTATGAAGGGAATATGTTGATCAAGCCCAGGAATGGGCTATACTTGGAAATATATTACACTTGATCCCCAATTTTGGGCAGAACACTTTGTATACTAATGTAATTTAGTGTATATATCTTTTCCCTTTCTTTTTGTCTTCAACTTGCTTACAGAGTTTTCCCTTGAATGTCAAATGTCAACGGAGTCTTCGGTCTATATAGGATTCACAGACAGATTCAATCATCATACATGGAACTTGGCTTCTATCTCTTGGGTGGTTTACTCACCTGAGGGTCTACTAGTGTCTTTAGGTGGCATATGTCTAGGGCCATCCATGAATAATGTGGCTGAATATAGAATCGTTATAGAACTTTTGCACGATGTTATCTCACATAGTATTCGCTCTTTAGAGGTTCGCCTGGATTCCCAGTTAGTAGTATTTTAGTTGAACAAAAGTTACCACGTGTGTGATCCTACTTTACTCTGATGATTTCTACAGGTACATGTTTTAGAACGACAATTTGATTTTATTACTTATTATCACATTCCTAGGAGTTATAATCATGTATCTGATGCTTATGTTAATTTCATTTTAGATTGGCATTTTTCACATAACTAAATCAAGGAAAACCATATAATCAATGTACACATTGTAAATATAAGTAAAGACAAACATCCCTGTTTTATATATATTTCAAAAAATATGGTGTTTATAGTACAAAATTGGTACTAACACTCTCAATACACATATACAAATGATACTAAAATACCCATGAAATCTATGCTTGTGGCACCGTATGTGTGTCATGGTAACAAACTACGATGTTTGCAAGATGTCGAAAGAGTTGCACCCAAGATATGGGCGCACCAACCACTTGTCCTTGCATGGTTTCCGACAGATCCTCTACCTGAACCATCAGAATCCTTTGAGTCAAATGAGACAGGTTGCCTTGCACATTTTGAAGGACTCTCTCAGCTTCTCCCCCCACCGCCTTGTCTCCCCGGTGCCTCCGACGATGTCGAGGAAGCCCATCCAACCGTTGCAGACCCGCTTCTGTGTCACACAAGTGTCTAGTTAGTACTTAAGCATCATTGATTTTTTTTTTTTTTTGTACTATACAAAAATACAAAACAATTAAATATTTAAAAACATTTGACATACCTATGTCCCCATAGTTAGTCCCTGATGGGAGTGTCATGTCAGGATCCCCTCTAAAGTCGATTCTTCATAGGGGTAGTCATCCAGAGCAACATAATTCCATTGCCATCAGTAGAAGAAATCCTCGTTGTAGGGTGTGGGAATGCTACCTCCTCCCTGTCGTCTCATTACCTTGGTCCACCATGGCTAGATCACAAGGTCCTCTCGGAAGAATCTTGACTCTAGGTCCCAAACCTAGAACCTGCTCAAAGAAGAAACTGCATAAGATAGAGGCAAACCTGAAGTTCCTCTTTCTACCATGTTTGCACTCTATCAACTGACTCTTCATATTAGCCAATAGTGAGGTACACCAATCATATACTGTGGGTCATAAAAAATCTACAACATAGAACATGAGTGGCCTCAATGCCCGATGCAACGAAGCCGATCCTATGATATTGGTCAATACGAGGACAACAATATTGAGGCTGAGATTGTTTATCTCTCAGATGGGGAGTTGACTCTCGACCTTCGGAGTCCCAGCTACACAGTGAGAATCTATGTACTCCTCTATTTTCATTCCTCTCCCCACTCCCCGTGATTTGAGGTTTACGACCTCACCCGGATGCGGTAATCCAATCAAAAAGTAGAAATCCTCTACTTAAATCCTTAATGGTTTCCCATTGAGGTTGAAGATTTCACCGTCAGGGTCCCAATAACCCACAAGCATTTCAAGAAACCTCACTTAGGCCCCCATCCCTTTGAGTGCCCAAAATTTATATAAGCCACATCTTTTCAAGGAAATTTGGGCCTCCGAATCTCTATCCACAACAACATCTACCTCCTCATGCTCCCTTTCCCTCCATTCTAGCACCATCCTTCCAAATAAAAGTTAAAATTTGAGTTAACAACCATAAACATTATTGATTACAGAATTGTACGTGATCTGCATCATTTAAAGTCACGTATAGGGCTGAGTATACCCACCCTGTAGTTTTCACGGTTGCGTATAACCTCACGTATATGTGACCCGATAAATGGTATCCTGCGTACACCGAGTTACCCGATTTGCACCCTAATTTACTCAAAATTTGAAACCTAATTTAAAAAATTAATCCACTAGAAAGGAAGAGGAGGGGAAGAGGAATTACTTGGTCTAGATGGTTTCTGATTTCGTCGCCTGATGCTCCCACAATCAACAGTTGAAGATCGGAGGTAATTTGGTCCAATTTTCCCTATTTGGGTAAAAAGTCAAAATGACATTGGAATTTTTGGTTTTGTTACTATTTGTAACAGTTTTTACCCACTTTCTATAGTATTGAGTCATTTTTTTGCCTAATGGACTAATACATAAGTGGATTGAGTTGGTTTTTTGTAGTTTTTACCAAGGATTCTTGTGGATTTCAATGTTATGTTGGTCGTTCATAACCATAGGAAGGTATTTTCACTACCCAACATATAGGATAGGTATCCATTCGATCATGCATTTTTTCATTGTCCTATAACTATCACTCTTATTCCTTAGGTATGAACCCATTTTTTGTGACACAAAACCTTCCATCTGCTATAAGACATGTCGTCTTTAAGTGGTAGAGACTTACCAAACATGGGTGCCCTAGTTAGATCCCCTACTTCACTCGGTGTCCATGTAGATATTTTTTTGATAGGACCAGAGTCCCTTATAGCTAGTACATGAATTTATGTTGAGCCTCATTTCTCACTCATAAACATGTTGCCTTATACCTAGAGGAATCCCAACTGATTTTAATTTAATCTCTCTTCCAACTCGTTTTCAAAAAAGCGAAAAGATTGACGAGTGAACTTGTCTCTTTCACACTCATAAAATTGGATTTGAAAGGATGTCTATTTGGCACAATTTTATCCCTTTTTCACACCAAGTAGACTAAATGTCATGAAAAAGGACATTTTTTCATGATAAGTTGTGATTTCATCTCATGCCCTTGCTTGTAGTATTGAGCCTATAGTTGGTTCTCTCTTTGCATTATAAACCATTTGCCTCATTAGTTTTTCATCCTCAACCAAGTAGATCCTCATTTATATCCTTCTCAATTTGACACCCTATACCTAGGAGAGAACATTCCCTCGAGTGTTCATCTCCCGCATGCATCTCCTTGCATTGAGCATAGGTATGTTCCACTATCGGAACTAATTTTTCTTACTTGTGACACTCATTTCCTCATTTGTATCATAGAATTCATTTGTCTATGAAAAAAAAAAAAAAGGTGGGTGGAAATGGAGTATTATATTATATTGGCAACAGTCGTGTTGCCTTTGAACATAACACAAAGTTATTGAGTCCATTTATCATCATAATTTTTGGTTTAGCATGGCCTTAGGAAATTGAGATTGTTACAGAGTCTTCTCTATCAATTGGTTACTCTTCCAGTCCCTATAAGGAATTTCATTGATGCATCCTACATCTCATGGTTTCATCATTGATTCTATCCTGCTAGATTCTTCCATATGTCTCATGCTCTTGTTCAAAGGAAGTCTATCAACCCGTGTCGACCATTTCTCAGAACTATTGACTTTGCATGTCATACATACCCTTAGTTTATCTCAGAGTCACATGATATCATAGTCCTATCACACACCGTAGTCCTACTTTCATCATTGGTACGTAACCTTGAACCCAACAGTCGACATTTCATCATTGGTCGTTAACTAGGTAGTTTCCCTTGTGTTCAATGGTAAGTCATCTATTCAAAAATTGGGATTCGTGTAGTGTATTGCATGCCATTAGCCTTATTGGTGATTTCCTTGCCTTTGTCAGTACATTTCCTCAATGGATTCTATTTAGAGGGTATTTTCCATGTACCTCTTTTACTTGGAACACGTGAAAGACGCACAGGGTCGTTGGTTCGTGAACATGTTCTTCGCCTAATTTCCTCCAAATCATGAAGCTCCTGCTTCGTACCGTGTGCTAAATGATGAGAGATTCCTTAATGCTCTCCTTTAAGCAGGTCTCCTTCCATCGACTTCAACTCATCTATTCTAGAAACGGGACCTAGAGTCTTATGAGTACCTTGAGACTTGCAGTCATTAGTGGCAGGTTCTCTCGCCATCGACAATTGAGAATACATAAATGTCTCATGATCGATAGATATTTCAAGTTTTCGATACCGACTCCTTTATTCACACTTGTAAGAATGTACTCGATGCCTTGATACCTACTTTCATTATCAGTAGGATGTCTCACATTTGTTAACGGTATACCTCAATGACCGGTAATCAAACGATGTCTCATTATGTTTGACCTCAACTCGTTTATTCACATGATGTAGACTTTAACCCTTGGTGGATTGTGTAGAAGACTTGAAGACATCAGTATGTGGCCACATATTTCCTAACTTGTTGCTTCCTTTTCATTGGACCAATACCTATATGACTTCAGTGATCATGGGAGATCATATTATACTCCATTGTATACAAATATATTCAGATTTATTTTGAGACTGGTTCTACTGGGCCTTTGTTATTGAACAAATCGGTAAGTGCGGACACAAACAAATCGCCCTATTTTCACTACGAATCTAGAACAAAACAAGACAATACACTACTCTTTCCTTGGATTTCAATTATCAAATGAGAAATGGATCTAGAACATACCTTTTAAATATCGAAGATATGACTTTGCGAATGAAATCCAAGCTCCGTCGTGAAGCCTATGGAGAAATATCTACAAAGGAACACAAGCCAATGAAGACAATAATAACAGAGTCTATTTGATATGAAACTATGTACGTGATCAAGGAATCATACAATATGAAAAAATAACATTCATATAGGAAAGAAAAGTATATCTGTATTAAAGAATGTGGAAGAAAGATACAACTAGATGCCTTGATGTTGTCAAGTTCCTTCCAATAGTTCCTTGCTTCCCACACACTTATACTCCATGAATTCTGAGACTGTAGATCTGATAGCTACTCACAATCTATCTTGACAAAGCAAATATCAAAGCCAACATAGGCCCAAAAACTCCAAGCTACAAAAATTACTCAAACCCAATCAAGCTAACTTTCTCCATGAGAGCTCATCTCCTTTTATAATATAAAGAGGATAAGGTGAGGAGGTTTGGATGATCCCACTAAATCATGAAAGAGATTAATATCCAAACCATCTAGAGGCCACCTCACCATAGAANGACCGACTTGTTGTTAAACCCACGAGGGCCCTTATAACTGATTTTTCTACCTCTGATCTTTAGCAAGGAGACTTAGGCCACTCTTGGGTGAGACATACCTTATTTAGGGAGGGAGGCCACTTTCAACCACTTTACCCCATTTGTGTGAATATTGGCCATTTGATTTTTGGTGTGCTCTTTGATTACTTGTCAGCCTTAGGATTTATTTTTTTATCTTTGGAGTCTTAAGTCATCGTGGAGTTGGACCAGTGTCTGCACCGGTCTCATTGCTTGTTATAGTTACCACCGGATTTCGAGTCTTTTCCTTCTAAAAGGTGTAGAGTTATTAGACGTGGTACACACACCTCCACTATTCAGACTTGTGATTCTACAAGGATGAGTACTGAACCTAGTCTTCAAAAAACTAGGAGCCCTTTGAATCCCACACCTACTATAGTTAATGGCACCCCTTCATCCCCTGCAACCACAATGGTTGTAGTGCCGGAGGAACCTATCATTACTATGGATCAACCTATAGTGAATTATCAATCTCTTTCCTCGAACCCCTTCAGGTCTCTTGGTCACTCATCGAGCTATAATGTTCATTCCATCCCTATAGCCTCTAGTCCTTTTCCCTATGGTATTCCAAAATTTACTTCACAGTTTTCAAATGCCATCCCAGCTGCTAGCCCTAGTGCTAGCATTGGGCTTAGGGGAACTACTCTTTCTTACACTCCATTTTCATTTGGTGGTTTTCAAATCCTTCAAAAGACTCCTAATATGGGATGCATTCATGCTTTTAACCCCAGGTCTAATCCTCTTGCTTCTGGGTGGAACAACCAACCTGGGAGACTATATTCTGCTCAAGCTTCATCTTATATCCCCACCTCCTCACTATCGATTCTGACCAACACATTTGGCATGACGAATCCACCTCTATCCTCCGAATTCATACCCATAGGAGGTCAGTTTCACGCTTTGGGAAACCCCCAACCTGGATCCAATCCGGTTGGGGGAAATTTTTATAAACCCCATCAAAACATTCCTACTAGAATGATGCCCAACCAACCTTTTATGAATTAGGTCGGAGGAGGGTCTTACAATCCCAGACAAGGCCATGGTGCTTACCAAAACCCTTGATGGGCTGTAGTTCCTCAAACACAATATTTCCAAGGAACTTGGGGCCATATGTCGTAACCCCATCTCCCTTTTCTGGCCACGCTTAATATTCCATACTTGTCTAAGTTGATGAATGACCATGTGAGTCATGATCCTACATGGCCCCCTGTACCCACCAAGCTTCCTTCGGACATTTCAAAATTCAAAGGTAATAATGGCGAGGATCTCGATGATCACATTACCACTTTTCACCTATGGTGCTCTTCGAATTCCCTTAATGACGATTTTATTCAGTTAAGATTATTTAAATACACCCTCACTGGGGTGGCTGAGAAATGGTATATTGAGCTACCTAGGGGGGGCATATAGGACCTTTAGTCAGATGGTGTTGGTCTTCCTTAACCACTTCCAATTGTTGGCTCATTATGATCCTAGCCTAGAACTTTTGTCGACTTTATGCCAGGACACAACCACTTATATCTTGGATCATATCCAGGAGTGGCGTAGACAGAAGAGGTTGATTAAGACCTCCATACCCCCAACCTTTATTTTAGAATAGTTCCTCAAGTCTTTGCAGCTTCCTATGTCGAAGGATGTTGCTACACCCAGGCTTACCACTAAGGAAGAAGAAATCTACAAAGACCAGCAGTTAGATATTATATATGCTCAGTCTAGGATGTAATACCACATTCTTTCGGATGCACCGTGGTCAGCTTATGACCCTAGAAAAAATCCCAGACCTCATGTCGATGGCATTGTCGGCTCCGCCAATGTAAAATACATAGACTCAGTGACAATCCATTTGAAAGAGTTGTCTCTAAACTAGTCTATAGTAGGGCCAACTTTGTCTGTGTCTTCCAACCCCACTCAGTCGGTGGATGTACATTCTGTGAAATTGTCGACTGACCCAAATGGTAACCAACAACCAGGTGAGAATAAGAAGAAATGAAGTAATAATAATCGTAAGTGTGGGAAAAATAATAATAAACCCAAGGACAATGGTAATAATGAGAAGACAAATAATAATGCTAGAGAGAGCAAGCGAGAAAGATGTAAGGTAAAATTTCCCTATAATCTTTGTACATATGACCACCTTACTCATTTATGTCCAAAACTTGCAGAAGTTGCGAGGCTATTATCTCTACCACCCATCGTGCTGATGAATCCTTTTCCACATAACCAACACATGGCCTCAAGCTCCGCAAACACTTGAAATGTGGCCAGTGGGAGTCAAAACCCACTGTGGAAAGACAACGAGAGTTTGTGTATCAATATGGTCAATGAAAAGGTTCATGTAGCCACTCGATCTCGATATTGTAGTTCTTCACAGACTATTCTTGGTCTAGAATCTCCTCCTCCTCCTTTGGAGACGACTTTATAGATTGAAAAACCAGAGCCACCGCCTCATATTCTGAAAGGAGTACTCAAGCGCTCTACCCACAATCCAAATTCTAGAATCGCCTAGAACTACTCTATTGTTGAGGACTTGGGTCAAACCCCTTGTGCGATGTCAGCTTTGGAGGTACTCTAGACATGTCCTTCATAGAGGAATGCCTTACTATCTACGTTAGGAGCTCTAGAACCCAATGGCTCAAAAGTTATCAAGTTTGATGTCACAGATATGAAGCCTCACTTGCCTTACCATGTGGCATTCCAAATCCATGTGGGGTACTCAAAGTATACCATCAAACGTGTGGTTGTTGATGAAGGCACTACTACATGCATTATGTCCTTGATCTATTTGAAAGCTCTCGGTTCTATGACTCTTTCTAAATCATCAAACATGTTGACTACTTTTGATGGTCATTCCTTCCGCTCTCACAGTACTATTCCTTCCTTTCCGGTCCAGTTAGGTGGAAATACGGTAGAGGTGGAGGTTGAGGTAGTTGATGCGCCTCTTCATTATAACTTGTTACTAGGATGCAAATGGACCTATGCTATGGTCGCCTTCGTATCGTCTGTCTTCCGTACTCTTTATTTTTTTCATGAAGGGAAGATCGTGATAATCGACCAATTATCCTTTGCGCACGCTAGTCCCAATGCATCCATTGGACCGACAATCCCCATGATAAAAAATTCTCAGTCAACAACTGAGAATATTGGTTTCGTAATGTATTCTTCCATTATGGGTACTTTTGACTTCATGGCACCAATTCAACACGTTTACTCCATGTCCAATAGGCCCGTTTCGACAGAGAGGTCAATTCCTTTCCGCACTTCCTATTTTAGTGATCCGTGGACCCTACCTTCCTTGAATTCATCTTTTGAAGGTCAAATGGATGCTAGAATGGCCATGCCACTATCAACAGTGAAGATTGCGTATCAAGTTGTTCTTGACTCTTCCGCCGATCCCAATCATGTTGCCTCGCCAATGGATGAGGAGGATCCCATTCTTAAGCCCATATGGGCCACTTCGTTGTCTTGTTCACATGACTATCTTGATGGAACTTTTCCCTTAGACAAAACCATCATCAAAGCCATGACTGGTTCCAACAAACTTTGGGATGATATGCATCACCGCTCTTATTTTGTCCCAGACCTTGAAAGGATCGAACAAGATGACTTTCGATCTACTTTGAGTGAGATAGTTGGTCACGTCATTGTTCCACTTGATACACACAACATTTATGCCGAAGAAAATATGGCGAGTATTTATCCTACCGTTACGATCGATATCTCTTGCACCCCGGGAAAGATTGAAAATGTACATATTGGCATAGGTTGTTTGCCATAAGAAATCCTGATCTACACCGAACTCTTCAAGGAATTTTGAGATGTATTTTCTTGGTCATATGAAGATATGTCAGGAATCTACCCTCATATTGTCGAGCATGAGATTAGAACTTATCCGCATGTTAAACCTATTCGACAATGTCTTAGAGTTGTCAATGCCTGGAAAGCCCATGCTATTAAGGCAGAGGTGGAGAAGATACTTAATGCCAGCTTCATCTACCCGATTCCCTTGACTGAACGGGTATCCAATATTGTTCCTATGAATAAGAATCAAGGAACTATCCATGTATGTATGGAATTTCGTGACTTGAACAAGGCTCGTCCTAAAGACATCTTCTCGACACCATTCGTCGATCAGATTCTTGACGAGTGTGTGGGAAGCGAAGTGTTTTCTTTTATCGATGTATTTTCAGGGTATAACCAAATTCAAATTAAATCTGAGGATGAACACACAAGGGATTTTATTTGTCCTTGGGGTACTTTCGCATACCGAAAAATGCCTTTCATCCTTAAAAATGTCGGAGTAACCTTCCAACGTGCCATGACCTTCACATTTCATGATCTTAAGAATATAGTCGAAGCTTACCTTGACGATCTTTCTGCTCACTCTCATAAGAGAGTGGATCACTCTACACACCTTCAGCTTGTTTTTGAAATATTTCATTACTATAGAATCCGGTTGAACCCTCATAAGTGCATCTTTTGCGTTAGGTCAGGTCATCTTTTGGGATTTCTAGTTTCTAAGACCAGGATCATGGTAGATCCGTTAAAGGTTGAGGCAATACTTCAATTTCCTCCCCCATGCACTAATAGACAACTTTAAGGTTTACAGGGGAAAGATAACTTTCTACGTTGGTTTATAGTAAATTATGCCAATATCACTAAGGGTTTCGTGCGTCTTTTGAAGAAGGACACCCCTTTTATCTATGATGAGCGAGCCTAGGATTCCTTCGATGCTTTGAATAAATCCTTGGTATCGACGCCTCTGATGAAGTCTCCTGACTACAATAGGGATTGCTTGATTTACATCGCCACGTCAAAGGAGACAATTGGTATTTTTTTGGTTCATGAAAATGATGAGCTCCACGAGCACATTATCTACTATCTTAGTCAAAACCTAGTCAGTCCTGAGCTTAATTACTCTCACGTTGAAAAGATAGCTTTGGATTTCATTCATGCAGTCCAACGTTTACGTCATCATATATTGCTTTGCAATACTACTGTGGTGGCTAATGTCAATCCATTTCAATACGTTCTTACCAGGCGTACCATCGGGGGGAAATATAATAAATGGATTGTCATTCTACAAGAATTTGATCTTGATTTCGCTTCTGCAAAATCTAGGAAATCACTAGTCTTCGTGAAGTTAATATCCTACTTTCCATGATTAGACGAGGATGTTATCCATGTTTATTCATTTGAATACGAATACATTTTTATTGTCTCGTCATCCGACCCCTGGTATGGAGACATTGTTCTCTATCTTAAAACTTTGAAGTTCCCTCAGCATCTCTCACAAGATAACCGACAACATGTACGGTACCAAGCTGAGAATTATACTATCGTCGGTGACACTTTGTATCACCGAGGAATAGAAAATATCTTGCATTGTTGTTTAAGTCACAGAGAAGCAAAGTCAATTTTAAACGATTTCCACAGTGGGGCTTATGGTGGTCATCTATTCGGGCTTGCGATAGCCCAAGCAATTTTGTGAGCCTGTTATTTCTGGCCTTCTATCTTTAAAAATTGTATTGAAGTAGTTCAGAAGTGTCACCCCTGCCAAGTGTTCCCTCAGAAAATGTGCTCGCATCCAATCCCTCTTCACCCAGTCATTACCTCCGGTCCCTTCACCAAGTGTGGGGTGGACTTCTTGGATTGCAGCCCAACTTTGGCTGGGGGTAATTAACACATTATTGTGGTTGTTGACTACTTTACTATGTGGTTCAAGGCCATGCCTACAGTTAAATCCAATGGGAATATTATCTCCTTCTTTGTATTCAATCAAATTATCTCTCAGTTCAGTATCCCGAGTGATATTGTCACTGATCATGGGAGTCACTTTCAGAACAAAATGATGGAAGAGCTAGCATCTAAGCTAGGGTTTAGACATGGTCATTCGTCTCCTTATTACCCCCAATAAAATGGACAAGTAGAGGCCGTTAACAAGTCTCTCAAGACCATTTTGCAAAAAATTGTCAGCCAAAGTAAGTCTGACTGGCACATTATGCTATATCTTGCACTCTAGGCATACCAAACCTTGGTCAAGACTAGCACCATATTTTCCCCTTTCCAGTTAGTACACAGTGTGGAATCAATATTACATATTAAATTCAAAATCCCTTTTTTAATTTGGCAGTCACACTCCTACCTGACACTTCCTATCTCGAGCGACCCTTTGTGCACCTAGAGAGTCTTGACAAGCAGCTTCAAGATGCCTCTATGGCTATTGAGGTGAACAAAATATGTGTCAAGGTCCAGTACGATAAGTCTATCTATCCTCGATTGTACACTGAGGGTGACTTGGTCCTCTTATATGATCAAGCCAAAGAACCAGTGGGGCCAGGAAAGTTTAAAACCATGTGGCATGGTCCTTATATTGTGTGACATGTCTTAGAAAAAGGAGCCTATGAGTTAGAAGATTATGAAGGGAATATGTTGATCAAGCCCAGGAATGGGCTATACTTGGAAATATATTACACTTGATCCCCAAGCTTGGGCAGAACACTTTGTATACTAATGTAATTTAGTGTATATATCTTTTCCCTTTCTTTTCGTCTTCAACTTGCTTACAGAGTTTTCCCTTGAATGTCAAATGTCAACGGAGTCTTCGGTCTATATAGGATTCACAGACAGAGCCAATCATCATACATGGAACTTGGCTTCTATCGCTTGGGCGGTTTACTCACCCGAGGGTCTACTAGTGTCTTCAGGTGGCATATGCCTAGGGCCATCCATGAATAATGTGGTTGAATATTGAATCGTTATAGAACTTTTGCACGATGTTATCTCACATAGTATTCTCTCTTTAGAGGTTCACCTGGATTCCCAGTTAGTAGTATTTTAGTTGAACGAAAGTTACCACGTGCGTGATCCTACTTTACTCCGACGATTCCTACAGGTACATGTTTTAGAATGACAATTTGATTTTATTACTTATTATCACATTCCTAGGAGTTATAATCATGTATCTGATGCTTATGCTAATTTCCTTTTAGATTGGCATTTTTCACATAACTAAATCAAGGAAAACCATCTCATCAATGTACACATTGTAAATATAAGTAAAGACAAACATCCCTATTTTATATATATTTCAAAAAATATGGTGTTTATAGTACAAAATTGGGGCTAACACCCTCAATACACATATACAACTGATACTAAAATATCCATGACATCTACGCTTGTGGCATCGTATGTGTGTCATGGTAACAAACTACGATGTTTGTGAGATGTTGAAAGAGTTGCACCCAAGATCTAGGCGCACCAACCACTTGTCCTTGCATGGTTTCCGACAGATCCTCTACCTGAACCATCAAAATCCTTTGAGTCAAATGAGACAGGTTTCCTTGCACGTTTTGAAGGACTCTCTTAGCTTCTCCCCCCACTGCCTCATCTCCCCGGTGCCTCCAACGATGTCGGGGAAGCCCATTCAACCGTCGCAGACCCGCATCTGCGTCACACAAGTGTCTAGTTAGTACTTAATCATCATTGATTTTTTTTTTTTTGTACTATACAAAAATTCAAAAAAATTAAATATTTAAAAACATTTGACATACCTATGTCCCCATAGTCAGTCCCTGATGGGAGTGTCATGTCAGGATCCCCTCTAAAGTCGATTCTTCATAGGGGTAGTCATCCAGAGCGACAAAATTCCGCTGCCATCAGTAGAAGAAATCCTCGTTGTAGGGTGTGGGAACACTACATCCTCCCTGTCGTCTCACTACCTCGGTCCACCATGCCATGGCTGGATCGCGAGGTCCTCTCAGAAGAATCTCGACTCTAGGTCCCAAACCTGGAACCTGCTCAAAGAAGAAACTGCATAAGATAGAGGCAAACCCGAAGTTCCTCTTTCTACCATGTTTGCACTTTGTCAATTGACTCTTCATATTAGCCAATAGTTAGGTACACCAATCATATACTGTGGGTCATAAAAACTCTACAACATAGAACATGAGTGGCCTCGATGCCCGGTGCAACGAAGCCGATCCTATGAGATATTGGTCAATGTGAGGACAACAATATTGAGGCTAAGATTGTTTATCTCGCAGATGGGGAGTTGACTCCTGACCTTCGGAGTCCCAGCTACATAGTGAGCATCTATGTACTCCTCTATTTTCATTCCTCTCCCCGCTCCCCATGATTTGAGGTTTACAACCTCACCCGGACGCGATAATCTAATCAAAAAGTAGAAATTCTCTACTTCAATCCTTAATGGTTTCCCATCGAGGTTGAAGATTTCACCGTCAGGGTCCCAGTAACCCACAAGCATCTCAAGAAACCTCACCTAGGCCCCCATCCCTCTGAGTGCCCAAAATTTATATAAGCCACATCTTTTCAAGGAAATTTGGGCCTCCGAATCTCTATCCACAGCAGCATCTACCTCCTCATGCTCCCTTTCCCTCCATTCTAGCACCATCCTTCCAAATAAAAGTCAAAATTTGAGTTAGCTACCATAAACATTATTGATTACGTAATTGTACGTGATCTGCGTCATTTAAAGTCGCGTATAGGGTTGACTATACCCACCATGTAGTTTTAACGGTTGCGTATAACCTCACGTATATGCGACCTAATAAATGGTATCCTGCGTACACCGAGTTACCCAATTTGCACCCTAATTTACTCAAAATTTGAAACCTAATTTAAAAATTTAATCCACTAGAAAGGAAGAGGAGGGGAAGAGGAATTACTTGGTCCAGACGGTTTCTGATTTTGTCACCTAACGCTCCCACAATCAGCAGTTGAAGATCAAAGGTAATTTGGTCCAATTTTCACTATTTGGGTAAAAAGTCAAAATGATATTGTAATTTTTGGTTTTGTTACTATCTGTAACAGTTTTTACCCACTTTCTATAGTATTGAGTCATTTTTTTGCCTAATGGACTAATACATAAGTGGATTGAGTTGGTTTTTTGTAGTTTTCACCAAGGATTCTTGTGGATTTCAATGTTATGTTGGTCATTCATAACCATAGGAAGGTATTTTCACTACCCAACATATAGGATAGGTATCCATTCCATCATGCATTTTTTCATTGTCCTATAACTATCACTCTTATTCCTTAGGTATGAACCCATTTTTTGCGACACAAAACCTTCCATCTGCTATAAGACATGTCGTCTTTAAGTGGTAGAGACTTACCAAACATGGGTGCCCTAGTTAGATCCCCTACTTCACTCGGTGTCCATGTAGATATTTTTTTGATAGGACCGGAGTCCCTTATAGCTAGTACATGAGTTTACGTTGAGCCTCATTTCTCACTCATAAGCATGTTGCCTTATACCTAGAGGAATCCCAACTCGTTTTCAAAAACACGAAAAGATTGTCGAGTGAACTTGTCTCTTTCACACTCGTAAAATTGGATTTGAAAGGATGTTTATTTGGCACAAGTTTATCCCTTTTTCACACCAAGTAGACTAAATGTCATGAAAAATGACATTTTTTGGTGTTAAGTTGTGATTTCATCTCATGCCCTTGCTTGTAGTATTGAGCCTATAGTTGGTTCTCTCTTTGCATTATAAACCATTTGCCTCAGCAGTTTTTCATCCTCAACCAAGTAGATCCTCATTTATATCCTTCTCAATTTGATACCCTATACCTAGGAGAGAACATTCCCTCGAGTGTTCATCTCCCGCATGCATCTCCTTGCATTGAGCATAGGTATGTTCCACTATCGGAACTAATTTTTCTTACTTGCAACACTCATTTCCTCCTTTGTATCATAGAATTCATTTGTCTATCAAAAAACAAAAAAAGATGGGTGGAAATGGAGTATTATATTATATTGGTAGCAGTCGTGTTGCCTTTGAACATAACACAAAGTTATTGAGTCCATTTATCATCATAATTTTGGGTTTAGCATGGCCTTAGGAAATTGAGATCATTACAGAGTCTTCTCTATCAATTAGTTACTCTTCCAGTCCCTATAAGGAATTTCATCGATGCCTCCTGCATCTCATGGTTTCATCATTGATTCTATGCTGCCAGATTCTTCCATATGTCTCATGCTCTTGTTCAAAGGAAGTCTATCAACCCATGTCGAACATTTCTCAGAACTATTGACTTTGCATGTCATACATACCCTCAGTTTATCTCAGAGTCACATAATATCGTAGTCCTATCACGCACCCTAGTCCTACTTTCATCATTGGTACGTAACCTTGAACCCAACAGTCGACATTTCATCATTGGTCGTTAACTAGGTAGTTTCCCTTGTGTTCGATTGTAAGACATCTATTCACAAATTGGGATTCATGTAGTGTATTGCATACCATTAGTCTTATTGGTGATTTCCTCGCCTTTGTCAGTACATTTCCTCAATGGCTTCTATTTATAGGGTATTTTCCATGTACCTCTTTTACTTGGAACACGTGAAAGACGCACAGGGTCGTTGGTTCGTGAACATGTTCTTCGCCCAATTTCCTCCAAATCATGAAGCTCCTACTTCATACCTCATGCTGAATGATGAGAGATGCCTTAATGCTCTCCTTTCAGTGGGTCTCCTTCCATCGACTTCAACTCATCTATTCTGGAAACGGGACCTAGAGTCTTATGAGTACCTTGAGACTTGCAGTCATTAGTGGCAAGTTCTCTCGCCATCGACAGTTGGGAATACATAAATGTCTCATGATCGATGGATTCTTCAGGTGTTCGATACCGACTCCTTTATTCACACTGGTAAAAATGTACTCGGTGCCTTGATACCTACTTTCATTATCAGTAGGATGTCTCACGTTTGTTAACGATATACCTTAATGACCGGTAATCAAATGATGTCTCATTATGTTTGACCTCAACTCATTTATTCACATGATGTAGACTTTCACCCTTGGTGGATTGTGTAGAAGACTTGAAGACATCAGTATGTGGCCACATCTTTCCTAAGTTGTTGATTCCTTTTCATTGGACCAATACCTGTATGACTTCAGTGATCATGGGAGATCATATTATACTCCATTGTATACAAATATATTCAGATTTATTTTGAGACTGGTTCTACTAGGCCTTTGTTATCGAACAAATTGGTAAGTGTGGACACAAACAAATCGCCCTAGTTTCACTATGAAACTAGAACAAAACAAGACAATACACTACTCTTTCCTTAGATTTCAATTATCAAATGAGAAATGGATTTAGAACATACCTTTTAAATATCGAAGATATGACTTCGCGAATGAAATCCAAGCTCTATCGTGAAGCTTATGGAGAAATATCTACAAAGGAACACAAGCCAATGAAGACAAGAATAACATAGTCTATTTGATATGAAACTATGTACGTGATCAAGGAATCATACAATATGAAAAAATAACATTCATATAGGAAAGAAAAGTATATCTGTATTAAAGAATGTGGAAGAAAGATACAACTAGATGCCTTGATGTTGTCAAGTTCCTTCCAATAGTTCCTTGCTTCCCACACACTTATACTCCATGAATTCTGAGACTGTAGATCTGATAGCTACTCACAATCTATCTTGACAAAGCAAATATCAAAGCCAACATAGGCCCAAAAACTCCAAGCTACAAAAATTACTCAAACCCAATCAAGCTAACTTTCTCCATGAGAGCTCCTCTCCTTTTATAATCTGAAGAGGATAAGGTGAGGAGGTTTGGATGATCCCACTAAATCATGAAAGAGAGTAATATCCAAATCATGTAGAGACCACCTCACCATAGAAGATTCTCCTTCTAGAAGCATCGAGAAGATGCTCATTTTTCCCATGTATGAAAATCGTCGCACCCTAGACATAGGGAAGCCTGCGGAAACTAGTTTCAGGGCAGAGGGCGATGATAAAGCATCGCCACACCCTGTGTATAGTGCAACCTACAACGATCTTCCTTAGGGTTTTTACAAAGGAAAATACAACTTATTCTCTTAGGAAAAGTTCTTCTCCCTTCTTTCTTCAAGAATTTGGGCCATTGATCCCTCTGAAGACAACAGATAGGCTTACATCATTAACTGTCATAGGGATGATGAAAATAATATGTAACAGAGAACCCCCCAAAGTATGAAGTTAGAACAGAGTGATAACTGAAATACTTTTTTGAGTGTGTGTAGGGAACAAGGAATGCGTCGGTCGGAAACCTGTCAACAAACGAGGAAATATAGTACAATAATATATCCTCACCAAGGTAGGCATTCCCATACTCAGAATACAAATGACTCAAAACATAAATGCTGACATGAAAATATCCATGTCAAGTAAGACAGGTCATGGCCACCAAACATACACTGTGGATCCATGCCAATATGACTCAAATATGAACATAGCCAATAAAAATACACGGTGGACCTATGTCTTAAAGACTCAAATTCGAACATAGCCACGAGG
The DNA here is from genome assembly GCA_000966675.3 of Picea glauca. Taxonomy (NCBI): domain Eukaryota; kingdom Viridiplantae; phylum Streptophyta; class Pinopsida; order Pinales; family Pinaceae; genus Picea; species Picea glauca. The sequence continues at coordinate 74,455 of JZKD02S1079000.1, read as the reverse complement.
CATACACTGTTGTTCTATGAAACAATACAATCTAAATATACTCCAACGCAACATGAATCTGTTAGAAAATATTCAGAGTCTTCATCTCCACCACTCTATAGTATGAATCTAACCATGCGAATACATGTGTTGAAGTTGAACATGGTAGAAACCACTTGATTACCGGTCATTAATGAATACTGTTAACAAGTGCGAGGGAAATCACCATTAATATAAATGACTCCCAAGGTACTCTAGTATAATCCAACGAATGTGAATTAATGAGCTCAAGTCAAACACTTGGTGGAATCTCCCAATCAGGGGTCAATAATGAAAACCCACTGTTGAAAGAAAGGAAACCTTCCATTGAGGCATGCAAGTTCCAAGGTACCAATTAGTTTCTAAGTCTAATTCCTAGATAATGAGTTGAAGTCGATAGGAAAAGACTCATCACAGGAGGGCCTTAATGTATCCCCAATCAATGACATGAAACGGGTAAAAATATTAGAGGTAGATCAGAGTAACAAGTGATTCAGGGTTGACTCAGGGATGGCCAATGCAAGATAAGGCTTAAGGACTACAGAAATGGATAGCTCAATAGAAGGCTTTTTGGGTTGAAAATCTCTTTGAACATATTGACGACACAACAAGTGTCTTGGAAACATTGACTCAACAATAGGGCTCACAGACCAAAATGTAATCTTATAAAGGAGTATGCTCAAGAGACAAGTGGATTTTCCAACCTAGACATAAAGCAAGTGAAAGGGTATCATGTTCAAAAGTGACTCTTCCATAGAATACAAGTTTAGATACATTTATTTCCCAATTTCCCCCCCACCATTTATGGCGAGTACCTCTTTATTTTTACACAACCTCGAGGAGGATAACATATGCTTGTAATGTAATCTCATCCTTCGAATTAGTCCTTCAGAGTACTTTTAACGAACCCTAGGAAGGAGTGGTTCAGTCTCATATGGGACTTTCAATGTTTGATTTGCGAGTCCAATGAAAGAAAAATCAGAGGTTTTTCATGTTTAGAGAGCCTAAAAAAAAATTATATATAAATCCAAAATGTCATTTTTTGTAAAGTAGTCTGATGAGACCGAAAAAGAGATAAACTACAGCTCAATAGACGTTTTCTTCAAACACTTTAACTAGCGTGAAAAGAACAAGATCACTCGTCAATATTTTCATGTTTAGAGAGTTTCAAAAGAGCTTAAAGGGAACTCAAGGGTTTTCCTTTTTCGTATAGCCTTTACGAGTCCAAAAAAGTGATAAAATTTTACTCGGTTACATTCTCAGGTATTTACGAGCACGAGAAAGAACAAATACTGAGCTCGAGATTTTTTTCATTTTTACGCAAGCTTAAAACAAAACAAAATTATTATTGGGATAGATTTTATTTTTTACATAAGCTTAAAACTAGCCAAAACTAGCTTGAACCAGAGGAAAATATACTTGAGGTAGGTGGTTTCATTTTTACACAAGCTTGAACCATAGAAAACTATGATTGAGATCCCAACTTATAACATAGGGATGGTTGGTACTTAGCCCCCATCTTAAAAAACTAGCGGCCCTAACTTCAACATGAAGTTTAGAGGTTAAAAGCATCCCCCCCAAGCTTCAGTTTGTCCAATGACATAGGAGGATTAAAATAAGCTTCAAATACTATACGTAACAAAGTAATTGATGCAATTGAAGAGAGGGAAAACTATTTCATTTTTTAACGAGCTTGACACAGGAACAGGAACTATGCTCGAGAATCTAGGTTCAATCCCCAGACCTATGTTTCATTTTTTAACGAGATTGACATAGAAACAGGAACTATGCTCACAACTTCTGTTTCATTTTTTAATGAGGTTTCCACAGAGACACAAAAATTATCCTTGTAGATGGTTTCTTTTTTAACAAGCTTGAAATCAGAAAACCATGCTCATAGTTGGTTTCATTTTTTA
>JZKD02S1079000.1:37123-57965 GCA_000966675.3 Picea glauca | reverse complement strand
CTTCATCAACTCTAAGAAGATAGGTTGCAATATCTTCCTTTTCATTCATCTTCAAATTTTCAAATTCTACTCTATGTTGTTGAAGCTTGACCTGCTTAACTTTTGGATCACCTTCATAGATATTCTTGAGTTTGTCCCATACTTCTTTAGAAGTGCTGCATACCATAACTTTGCTAGCAATGGTTGGTGCCAATGCTATTAGAATAACATGTCTAGCTTTTGAATGAAAACTCATAAGATTCTTCTCATTTGGATCGGTTGGAGCATTATTTGGGATTACATAGCCATTTACAACTGAGTACCAAATGTCTACTCCCAAATCCGTTAGGTAAGTTTTCAGTCTATCACTCTAGTATGCATAATTTCTTCCATCAAATTTTTAAATCCCATTTGAAATGTGCTCATGGTCATCCATCTCTGCTCAGGATTTTCCTTCCAGTGGTTAAACTATTCTGAAGGCAACCTGCTCTAATACCAATTGTTGATACTGAGAAGGGGGTGAATCAATATCAAGTACAATTTAAAACCTTTTTCAACTTATATTGAAACCATTCAACTATATCCAATGAGCAATGAACAACAGTATAAGAGTTACACCAATACACCACAATACACCATGCACAATATATGAGAAATAATCAATAATTATTGTTCAAGGGAAGTAATGACTTCCAAAGGTAGCTACAACTTCCAAATGTAAAGGGAGGGATAAACCTCCAAGGGGAAGATACAATCCTCCAATATCAAGAGATATTTGAACTCTCCATCCTTGCCCCTTCCTTCCACCCAAGAATATATGATATATAATAAAACTTTACATTAAATAATCACCATTAACCAATCATCACATAGAACCTGATAATGCTTCCTGAGACTTCTTCAATATCTCCAATTCTTCAATTCTTGGAGTACTATGATCCTGTAGATAATATTACTCAATGTATTCTCTTAAACTCCTCCAATTTTCACTCCTTGAATCCTCCCCAAAAGAGGTTATAGAAAGAATGGTATACTTTATTCAATTCTGGTCTATTAATAAGACCCAACTTGTACAGCATGCCCCGTGCTCAATATTTAACATCCGATTTTGAAACTCACACACACGAAACTATAGTCGGTACTCTTTCTAATGGAAGTGGTCCCACATCATTTTTATTCTGTATGAAGAAGTTATGATTGTTTTACCTGGAACACCTGTTTATTAACTAGCTTCAGGACTGGTACCCACGTAACACCCCTCAAGGTACAACCCCACCTAACACCCCTCAAGGTCTAGGTACCCAAAACACTCACACCATGGCTAGAGATAATCCTCCACCACCACCCCATATGCTATACTTGGCTTCCCTGAACATACCAAATCTAACTAAACTCACCAATGATCCTATATTGCACGACCCCACATGGTCTGTAATGCTTACCAAACTCCCTTCAGACATCCCCAAGTTTGAAGGAAAAGAGAGAGACGACCTAACCAACCATATCATGACCTTCGACTTATGGTTCTCTTCAAACAACATCATGGATGACTTTGTCTGATTGAGTTTATTTCAACACACGCTCACTAGCCCATTAACTAAGTGGTATGTAGAAGAAAAATCTGGGTCCCATGTGACCTTTTAATCTTTAGCCAAAGCATTTTTTACCTTCTTTCAACTACCAATCTATCATGGGAGTGGTCTCGAACTACTCTCAGATTTTAAACAAACCTCCTCTACACACATCGTTGACCACATTCACGAATGGCATCAGCGACGTAGTCTATGCAAAGCTGAAGTCACCAAGCAACAATGCCTCAATTGGTTTCTCAAATAACTTGTTTCCCTCCTTGCCAAGGATGTGGGTGCCACCTTCCACTAGTCTAAAGAAGAATCCATCAAAAAGGCTCAATACTTCGAACTCATTTATTCACAATCAGAATATTTATATACGGTACTACCTGACACCCCGAGACCCATGCCCTTCGACCAGGACAAACCTAGGATGTCTCACTCAATGGATGGATTGATTGGTGCAACTACACACCACAATCCACACCTTCAACAACCACCTATGTATGGAACACCTTAATATTTGTCAGTATATGGAGGACCTCCTTATTATCCTCCTCCCCCTTATCAACAACCATACCCTATTACCCTTCCTCCACCCATCAGTGGACCAAAACCGACACCCAAAATATGCCCAATTGTCCAGCCAAGTTCTGGTACCCCCTCTACCTCAGCTTACATCCTAAGCACTATGCCTTCCTATATACCCTATGGACCATTTCCACCAAATAATCTGTACTTTCCATTTCCTTTCCCTCCATAGCCCATGGCTCCACCACAAGGACACCCACATGCTGGGGTTAACTTTGTTCAACCCTCTCCCATTCAACAATATCAAAATTTTGAACAACTGAATACGACATATCCGACCAATCAGTCGAATAATGCCGAAAAGAAATGAAAAAACTGAAACAATAATAATCTAGGACCAGGAGAGAACCAGAACCACCCCCAATAGAACCAACCTGCAAGGGGCAACCAGAATCAGGGGAACCAGAACCCCCAAGGGGTAAATAACAACAAACACCAAGGGAAGAATAAAAACAATCTTCAGACAAACTTCCCTTATGCCCTTTGCGATGACTATTGACATTATACTCACCATTGCCCTCAAATTGTTGACTTTAAATGGATGAAAGAATCCATAAATGGACCATGTCGCCCAACACCGCCTATCCCGCCATAGGCCCCTCAACAATATGTTCAACAACCACCCCCAGCCACGTTGAAAAGGCCCATTCCACACCAAGGGGTGATTAACACCCAACATGAACGACATCCTACCCCACCATAGATGGGATAGCATCCAAACCCCGACACTCCTACCGATTGCACTATCCTCCTCACTAGTGAGGAAGAAGTTCTTCTACAAACACACAACCGTCAATATAGTGCACCCCCTGACTCTGTTCCCACTACCTCGGAAGTAGTCCCAGTCACAACTAGACCACCTTTGATGATTCCTCGCCCTAATACTAAAACACCCCTTTGTATTCCTCGCATCCCATTTCGCTGAAATGTCAACAACCCTCAGGCAAGGGCGACTCACAATTATAGCCCTATCAATGACTTGGCCCAGTATCCTACCACCATGTCAATTTTAGAAGTCCTTCAAACCTATCCTACTCAACGGAAGTCATTACTCTCTGCCCTGGGGGAAATCAACCATGATAATACTCGACTCATTACATTTGATCTTGATAGTGGCGAACCCCATCTCCCCTCTTTGGTCGCTTTCCAAATACCGGTTAAAATATGGAACATTACAATTCATTGATGCATCATTGATGAAGGTGCATCCACATGCATCATGTCCAAAACCATATGAAAGAAACTTGGTTCCCCCGAGCTTATACCATCCTCCATCACTCTCAAAGCTTATTATGGACACCCATCCTCTCCTGAAGGGATCTTTCAAAATGTCTCGGTTGAACTAGGGGAAAGACTATCCTCATTGACATTGAATTTATCGATACTCCGCTCGATTAAAAAATCTTGTTGGAGTGTAGCTACATGTACATGATGAAGGCTATGGCCTCTTCTGTGTTTCACACAATTATGTTCCCCCACAATGGGAAGATCGTCACTATCGACCAAGTGTCACATTACGAGCCCAAACCTTCCTCCAACATCGATAATATCCTACCATTTGTCCACACTAATCCCAATGCCTACCCACTCATCAAGATGGGTCGCAGCATTTTCAAAGACCCATCCTTACTAGGGACATACCATGGAGCACCACTGCTCATACATCCCTCAGAACAAGTATGTGTCATCTTATCCAAAGGAATAGAAACTGGAGATACCCTTCCTCCCACAGAAGCTTCCTTACTATCTGATGCTCAACTCATCGCAGAGCTCCATCCTTAGGAATCCCTTGATGACTCTTCAACTCCCCCTGTTCTTGATTTCACCCTCCCGTAGGGACACATCCCAGTTTGGGAGACAATCCCCCAAGCCATAACACAAATCCCCTTCTTTTACCCCCCACCGGGCGTACAATATTTCCAAGTACCCGCAACGCTTACCCTTCCCAATATGGTGTTGGAAATTCTAGTATGGTATCTACATCCACCTATGATGGTCCCTCAACCATCCCTCCCTCCCCAAACATAAGGAATCTCAATGCATATTCCAATACTTACTCAAACCACACCAACCTCACCCCCACTTGCTATCACCACTACTATAGTTGGGGGAGGAAGGAAGAAGAAAGAGCCCACTGCTCCACTCCCCCCACGAGTTCATCCTCCTTGCGCACTATGTGAGAAAAATGAACACCCCATCAATAAATGCTCGTCTCTTCCCGAGCTACACAATTTAATCCAACTTCCTCGAGCAACGAAACTACTCATCACTTCCTCCAGTACTACCACTTCCTCCCCAAATACAAGTAGTAAAGGAATTCGAACCAAATTCACATGTGCCATCTGTTCAGCGTATGGCCATTACACCCACCATTTCTCGGCATTACCTCAATTTCAACAGATGCTAACGACAAACCACTAGAGCTTTCATTAAGAACCCCTACCATCCGCATCATCTCAACCTCATGTCACTGACAACCACTATGTCGCAACCTCCATCAATGAACATATGAGATGTCCTTGCACTTTATGTGAATCACTTGATCATTTCACATATCAATGTCCTATGATCATTGAATACAGGCATCGCCAAATGGCTCTTATTCAAAATCCTACACCCCCCCCACTGCCAGTAGAACTAGTAATTACCCCTACTCCATCACCTGATATGGTTTATATCTTTTCTCCCGAGACTGAGGAACTTCCCATTCCTCCATGGTTCATAGATAGTCTCAAGGAGAATTTGCCCCCAAATCCCCCCAATTCTCCAATTCATTTCCCCACGAAAATTTTACGCTCGACTACCATTTTCAACCCACAGTATCTTGATATTTTTTTTATGTCGAGTGAACCCTCACAACCCCCTTGCGTCATTCTCCCTACCTCTTCACCAGAAGATATAGTCACAAATGTTACTCCCCTGGATCCATTATATTCTCGACAGTTCCACTGTGACGAAGACATACTCGAGGAATTCACTACCCACAATTTCCCATGGGATCCACTCCATCATAGAGCGCTCTTTCTTTCACAGGAATCCTTTACGATTCCCCAAAAAAACCCCATATACGCAATCGAAACCAAATATTTTCTCCCCTCAGGGCATATAGATTGGTTCAATAACCCTATCCCTGCCCCCGACATTTTTGAAGAAGGAAACATGGCCAACATTTCCCCCACCATCAAAATTGATATTTCCATCAAACCTGGAATCATAGAGGAAAACACCATCAAGGCCACATGCTCTCCTGAAGAACTCATAACTTACAAAGCTATCTTCCAGGAATACCGGGACATTTTTTCCAGGTCATACATAGAAATGGCTGGACTTGATCCCTCTATTGTCGAACATTGTATAGACACATGGCCTAATATTACCCCTGTACGACAAAAGCAACGTCCATTACACCCACCAAAAGTGGCAGCCATCAAAGTCGAGATTGACAAATTATGTGTTGCAGGGTTCATACACCCCATCGCACATACGTCATGGGTCTCCAACCCTGTCCCCGTTAACAAAAAATAGGGCACTATCTACGTCTGTACGAACTTTCACGATCTCAATCATGTCTGTCCCAAAGACAATTTTCCAACGCCCTTTATCGACCAAATTATCGATGATAGTGCCGGCCATGAGGCTTTGTCCTTCATGGACGGTTTCTTTGGCTACAACCAAATTCAGATTCACCCAATTGATCAATACAAAACCACATTCACTACCCCTTGGGGTACTTTTACATATTGTTTCATACATTTTGGCCTCAATAACACTGGTGCCACTTTCCAATGCGCCATGAGATACATTTTTCATGATATGGCTCAAATCATCCTCAGCTACTTGGACGATCTCATCGCTTGATCCAAGAAACACACTCAACATTTCGATGACTTCTGCACTGTCTTTCACAAGTGTCGTCAATACAATATCCACTTGAACCCTCTCAAGTGTGCATTCTGCATCACTGTTGGACGCCTCCTTGGGTTCATCATCTCCTGACATGGCATCACAGTAGACCCCCTCAAGGTCAGAGCCATCACAGAAATTGCCCCCCCTCGAAATTTACACCAACTGCAAATCTTTCAAGGCAAAGATAACTTTTTAGGCCGCTTTGTCCTCGATTATGCCACTCGTGCACACAATTTCCTTTGCCTCTTATGACACGATATCCCATTCCAATGGGATGAACATGCCCAAACCGCTTTCGATGATATTAAAGAGACCCTCTCAAATGCCACGTTGATTAGACCACCCGACTATGACCGTGACTATATCCTCTACTTATCGGCCTCAACTGTCTCAGTAGCAGGAGTTCTCGTCCAATTAGGGGATGATGACCGTGAGCATGTAATTTACTACATTAGTAAAAACCTTTTAGGACCACCCTTGAAATACAATCACGAAGAGAAACCCACCCTTTCAGTTGTCCTCATAGTCCAAAAACTACACCATTACATCCTACTTCGAACTACCAAGGTCGTAGCAGATTCCAACCCCAACCAATACTTGCTCAGTCATCGGAAAATTAATGGTAAATTTTCCTGATGGATCATCATCCTTCAAGAGTATGACCTCAAATTTTCAACACCCAAGAGAAAGAAATCCCTCGTCGTTTCCGAACTCATTATGGCATTTCCTTCCAATACTACAAGTTCTCCCATTAATACAGACTTCCCCGATGAACATCTCTTTTACATCCCCTCAGATGGCCCCTAGTACGACGATCTCCTCATCTACCTCCGAACACAGCGTTTTGGAAATCACCTTTCCCGAGACGATCATCGACGTATTCAACACCAAGGCCCCCGCTACCTCCTTACCAATGATATCTTATATCGACAAGGGGTCGACACCATACTTCATCTATGGTTGACTATCGATGAAGCCGATAGAGTCTTGAATGACTGGCATAGTAGCACCTGCGGTGGCCACCTCTCAAGGATGTCCACTACCTAGAAAATCATTCGAGCAGGCTACTTTTGGCCCACATTGTTTCATGATTGCATCCATGTTGTGAATCATTGTGACAAATGTTAGCTATACGCCAACAAAGCAAGAGCACCACTCACTCTTCTCCACCCAGTCATTATTGCCAGCCCCTTTTGCAAATGGCGCATAGATTTCATGACTTGAAACCCTCCATCTAGCAATGGACACAAATACATTGTTGTGGCAGTCGATTATTTCACCAAGTGGGCTGAAGCCATGCCCACCTTCAACAACACCACTGACACTACAACGTGTTTTTTCTTTAACCACGTCATCTCTCGCTTTGGAGTCCCACTCCAGTTAGTCTTCGATCATGGGAAACACTTCAAGAATGAGATTTTCTTCAAACTCTCCTCCATATTAGGATTCTCCCACGAATTCCCCTCTCCATACTACCCTCAATCCAACGGATAGGTAGAGGTGGTCAATAAGGTCCTCAAAACCATGTTATAGTGTACAGTTAATAAACATAAGACCAATTGGCACCATATGATGTTTTCTGCACTATGGGCTTATCGCACGTCAGTTAAAACTGCCACTAGTTTCACACCATTTCATCTTATCCATGGGCTCGAGGCCACTCTCCCCATCGAGTGAAAAATCACCAACTTTCCCACCGTTATTGAGCTATTACCAGACACTGCTCCAATGGAGCAGTGTTTGATGAACTTAGAGTCGTTGGATGATGACCATCATTCTTCATCACAGAACAATGAAGAAGCCAAAAAATGGTCGAAGGTCACCTTCGATCGCCATGTCAACCTTCGATCATTCAACGAAGGAAATCTCATCCTTGCTTACGATAACACGCACGATACCCTCAGCCATGGAAAATTCAATTCATTATGGCATGGACCTTACATCATCCAACATTGCCTCACTAAAGGTGCATACATCCTAGCCTCTCCCGAAGGCCACCCTCTCAAAGAACCCATCAACAGGTTGTACTTAAAGAAATTTTACTCCTGAGCGTAGCCGTTCTACACTAGGAGTTTTCTTTTTGCACACTTTTTTTAGAGTTTTTAATCTTCTTTTCCTCCATGCCTTGCATCTAATCTATCATTTGTGTTATTGACATATGCCTCCTCCATCGTCCTACCACATCAGCTACGCTGAAGGAGATAGTCGTTGGACACAAAATCTCCCTTCGACCTCTTGGGTCCTCTATACCCCCTCACATGAACTACTCCACTCTAGCAACATATGCTTGGGTTTCGCAACCAACAACCAAGTTGAATACACAGCCGTCATTGGCCTCCTTGCCAAGGCCAGTCACCTTTGTATTCGTCACCTTAGCGTCTTACTCGATTCCCATTCGGGTGCCCCCATGCGTGGCTATTCCAATTACAGCCGCACACTCGTGCACACGAATCATTGGATCACCTATGCACTAGAGGGACCACCCTCACAAAACTCCCCTGTATGACCATCTGTACAAGCCCTGCCCAAAAAATAAATCCTAATTACTATGCAGGAGGATACAACCACTAACCTGACACTCACTAATCCTGAATCGGCTAGCTCAATCTCCCAGAATCTCCAAATCTCCTCTGAAACCTCTTGTCCAATCACTATGACAACAAGTACAAATGAGGTGGCATTGTGGGCCCTACAACTATATATAGTCCCTTTTACAAACTTCCAAGATCATTTTCGGGAGCTCCGAGCATCCGTTTTTCGATGCGTCTTCAGCCACGGGATTAAGATCCCGCCACCTACATAGTCACACTCGCCGGGCCTCCATCCATCCTCGGCCCCCAGGGAGATTTTTTCTCACAATAGGACCAAGTACGCATGCTCATGTTCAAAATTATCAAATAATTGTTATACATTCTTTATCTTCAGATATTGTTCACGTCGGGTATTCAGTATTAATATGTGCATGTACTTGGTCATAACAACTCAAAACACGGCCCTTTCAGGTATATGATCGATACTGGTATGTAATCATTCTCTCTTAATATCAATTTCATCTCCTAGTCACACCCTCCAATATTTGCCTCTAGGGTCCCCCCATCCGGCTCTGCAGTACTCACACCTCCCCTGCATTTCAATACTGTCAACCGATAGCACTCTCTCCCACATGATTTGTCTCCATCGTAGTCCCCTCTGGCACTTTGACACTCATGTTGTTTCCACCCCCTAGGGCTGGGAGTCCTAATAGTCTTTGCATTCCCGAGAATCAACCACATGCTTCTTCTCCTCATTTTGCTAGCTTCCCCATCACGAAATCCCAAGTAATCTTGTTAAAATTCACATTTGACTACACCTCCGCAGTATCATTATCCTTCCATCTCATCCACCATCAGTTTTCCCATCTGCAGATTGTCCTCCACTCATTTACCTCGTAGAAAAACCCACCTATGGGGCCCCCCACCCTCCACCTATTTTCCACAACTACTTGAGCCCTCACTAGCCAAGCCATCTTACACTAGGGCACCCATTTCTGTATCTGTACACTTGTCCCAACTTATTCTTTATTCATTTGGTAATTGTCCAAAGCCTTTGTTTCCATCATTTACATAGTTTTTTTTCATCACCCTTGGCGACCTTCTTTTTCTGGCAAAAGAAACCAATGTCTCTCTTGGTTGGGGAATTCATTATCTTCTACTCCTGTCGGCATCGTCCAAAAACCCCGAGTATCCCACAATCCATGTACCCCTGATCTCTAAGTTTGTCCACTTTGTCCCACCTCTGGAAAAAATTAACCCATGCCTAGTCATCCCCCTGACACTAGACCCAGTTTCACGATTGCTACCACTTATACTTCACATAAATTCCCAACCAAGGGTATTCTTGAGTCTCACTGCACATTGACCTCGCCCATGTACCTCATCTGTTCCTGATCTCATCCAGTGGATTTCATGAAGTCCTTTGCCTCTTGGAGTCACGTCTCCCTTTCTGTCGACATCAACAAAGTTTCCAGAAGGGTGACAGTATCTTTTCTCTCATTACCTTTACAATGAGGAGTCTCAGATGACACAAAGAGAACCATCATTACTCTCTATTGTCGTTGACCCCCATAACATTCGACTTCACCACCATCTCATGCTACAGTGGGTCTTACTTTGCGACTATTTGCAGTTGTTTTATCTTCACTGAAGACCTCTAAAATTTGATAGGCTATCAATGCTTGTGTATCATCGAAACTTCTTACAAGTGTCATCACCTCTTTTCAGAGTTTGTTCATCATCAAAATTGTCCCTTGCCATTATCAAACCACCCCGAAGGGCGCTGCTGTTGTCTACGTCAACATACAGTTTCAGTTACTGTCTTACATATTTTTGAGTCACATGACATGAGCATGGGGCATGCCCACCTCGTTTGTACATAGTTTTATCTTTCCACACCTAGAAAAAGGTTTGGGTCCCACAGGTTCCCCTCTCTCTCCAATGGGTCGCGCTTGAAACTCCCCTCAACACTCTTTCTTACAAAAGTACTCTTAGTATAAGAAACATTGATGTATATTGGCTATACATAATCTCCTAACCTCACACCTCAAGGGGCATATGTTATCACTGGAATTTCGTCCGCAAATGGTTACAAGAATCTAGCATCTCCAAACACCCATTATTTCATCCATGGCCCAAAAAAATTCATTTCCAAAGGGCACAAAACTATACAACTGGTTATAAAATCAGCATGTGCTAAGGATACAAAGGAAGCACGTGCACGTGTGATAGTCAAATAACTCTGAAAAATCGCACATGCTTTCGATGCACAACTGTGGATGCAAAAAACCATGCATACCTCAGAACGATGCATTTATGATTTTTGTCGGCCTTCCACCCACTTTTGGTTCATCTCCCAAGTTGATTTGACACCCAACTCCGAGTTGAATTTGAGTGGGGGGCTGGTCAAAGACCTAAGGGTGACCTAAAGAGCCCCTTGTTCACACTAATAAGGGTTGAATAATGCCTCAAAGTTTTGCTATAAAAAGTGGCCATGGGTGCACTATATTTTCAAGAATTAATTTGTATTGTTATGCTTCCTATATTCTCTTAGGGGAACCTCTTTCCTCACTAGAGCATACAAGCACCATTTGATTTGGCCATTCACATCACCTTTTGAGTGAATGAGCTTTTGATTTCTTCACCATTTCCTTCTAGTTTTCTACTTGTAAGAAGAGCTCAATCATTGGGGACTCAAGAGCCCTCCCTTGGAGGAAGAGGGTACCCATAAGTCTCCCTTTCTCTTTGTTTTTTTCCCACTAATACAACTTATCTATTGGTGGCATGCATGTTGTTTATTTTTTGTTCTATTTCCCTTATGCACTATAGTTTAGTTTCTTTTATTGTTATTAGCTTAGTTCTTTGATTGTTTCTTATGCTTTATTTTTCTTACTCTTGCATTCACTGCTGTCTTGTTCAGCTAACCCAACTGGACTTGTAAGCGTCCTTATTTTTCTCATTTAGGTGACGAAAGGGACGCAACAATCATGAATTCAGGGATTTGTATGTTGGTTTGGATGTTGATGGTACATAATCCAAGGAAGAGCACATAGACTTGGGAGAAACCATAAAGGGACTGAAAAAATATGTCCAAATATATAAAGTTGATAATGAAAGGTTTATGAAATCCAAGGAGAAACAAGATGACTTCAATATCAATTTGATTCAAAGCTTCGACAAATTAGGATAGAAAATGGATAAAGCGACAAAGTCCAGTAGGTCAAGAAGTCGTAGGTCTCATGATGAGAGAATAAAAACAAGAGGTGTTCATAGGAATCACTCTCACTCATCAAACAATTCATTTAAGAAAGTGTACAGTAGATCAATTCCATATCCTATCATAAAGCATAGGAAAAGGACTAGGGTGGAAGAGCTACATGGAGAAATGGATAAGATCAAGCCTCCTCCCTTTGTCGATGAGCACAAGAAGGATGAATATGTAGAGACCTGGTTTCTGGGTATGAGGAAGTACATCCAACTACATAATTATTATGCATAGAAAGAAGAGGGAATTTCCATCCATCACCTAAAAGGAAAATCATTAATGTGGTGGGATCAATTCATGCAAGTGCAACACATTGATGAAAAGAAGGTTACTTGGAGGGATTTCAAGAGGTATTTTCAAAAAAATTACTTAACCAAGAGATACTATGACAAGAAAATGAAGGAGTTCTTTGAACTCAAGGTTGGGAGTATGACAATAGATCAATATTAAAGAATATTCTTAGATATGCTTAAATATTTCGCAATCATCAAGGATGCGAAAGTTAAAATTCATAGGTACTTGAGTGGGTTTCCCTCATATATCAGTGAAAAAATACAATATGATGACCCCAAGGCAATGGAGGAAACCATCAGGCACGCTAAATGTATTTATGATCAGAAAAGGGGAATACCATCTTTCCAGAAGGCATGGGAAGACAAGATGAAAAACAAGGTGGAATAGAGGAAGAGGATGACCAAGCCAACATTTTTCAGATATACTACGGAAGGAAAACCAAAACCTAAGGATCTTATAATGACAAAGATAGTGGGGAAAAAACCAAGGAAACAACTTATTGAATGTTGGGGTTGTGGTGGATATCATATGTTCAGAGATTGTTCTCAAAGAGGTGAAAAATCTAGTATTGTGCACAGTGTACAACAAGTTGCAACAGTTGAAGACATGGGCATAAATGTACCTAGGATTTACGTAGCACTAGATAACAGGCAAGTTGAGTTTCAGTCACACATGATTGAAGTGGAAGGTAATATTAATGACCAACCCATTCCTATTTTAATTTATTTATGAGCTAGTCATAGTTATCTAGATCCTAATATGGTAGACAAATTCCAATTGCTAAGAAGTAAGCTTGGAAAACCTTGGTTAGGGCAGTTAGCTACATGAGAAAAAAGGAAAATTAATGAGATGGTTAAGGCATGTCCAATGGAAATGAATGGACTGTACACAAAATTTAATTTGAATATCATGCCTTTGATCTCGTATGATTGCCTCATTGGTATGGATTGGTTGTACCATCATCACATCATTCTCGACTATTACAATAATTCATTTACTTGCTTGGATGAGGAAGGGGACTTAAGAATAGTTCAAGGAATTCAAAGAGTTGTACCTGTCATATAATTTTCAACATTGCAATTTAATAAAAGCTTCAAGAAATGATGTCAAGTATTTGCAGTACACATGGAGGAGGAACTTGAGGATAAAGTGCCAATTGTTGCAGAATGCACAATACTGAAAGAATTTGAGGATGTATTTAAAGAGATATTGGGGTTTCCACTGAAAAGAGATATTGGTTTCTCTATAAATATGATGCCAGGAGAAGCTCATGTATCCAATACTCCATGTAGGATTAGTATGCAAGAGTTGAAGGAATTACAGATGCAACTTAAAGAGCTTCTGAAGAAGGGGTATATACTCCCAAGTGTGTCACCTTGGGGTGCACCAATATTTTTTTTGAACAAGAATTGTACATTGAATATTTGGATTGACTTAAGGAAGTTGAAGAAAGTAACAATAAAGAACAAGTATCCTCTTCCAAGGATAGATGACCTCTTTGATCAATTGAGGGGCACACATATATTTTCAAAGATTGATATCATATCTAGATATCACCAAGTGATACTCAAAGAAGATCACATTAGAAAGATTACCTTTGGAATGAGGTACAAACATTACGAGTTCATGGTGGTTCTATTCATGTTGTCAAATGCACCAATTGTCTTCATGTGTTTGATGAATGGAGTTTTTAGAAATTATTTAGATAAGTTCGTCATTGTATTTTTAGATGACATACTTATTTACTCAAAGTATGAAGAATAACACAATAAACACTTGATGATGGTGCTACAAGTATTGAGAGAGAATCAATTGTATGCAATCTTGAGCAAGTGCTCATTTTACTAGTGACATATTCATTATTTGGGTCATATCATTTCCAAGGAAGGAATAGTTGTGGATCTAGAAAAGATAAAGGTCGTTGAATAATGGCCAACACCAAGCAATTTCATAGATGTGAGGTCCTTCATGGGACTTGAAGGCTACTAAATAAGGATTATCAAACATTTCACATTAAATTACATCCTTGCCAAAAAAATGTGTGCAATTTGAATGGACTCTGGATTGTGTAAGGAATTTTCAGCACTTGAAGAATTTGTTGACAAGTGCGCCAATTTTGAGAATTGGTGATCCTAATGAAGACTTCATTGTGTGCATAGATTCATGTAAGGAAGGGATCAATGGATTCATTAGTCCGAATGGGCATGTAGTGTGGTACGAATCTAAAAATTTAAAAGAAAATGAAAGGATTTATGCTACTCATGACTTAGAATTAGCATCCATAGTGCATGCCTTGAATATGTGGCAACATTGCCTCATGGGTAAAATATTTGAGTTGAGAATAGACCATAGAGTTCTAAAGTATCTGTTTTAGCAGAAAATTTTAATTTCTAGACAAATTAGGAGGTTAGAATTTCTCAATGAGTATGAATTTGACATAAATCATATCAAAGAAAAAGAGAACAAGGTGGTTGACACACTCAGCAAGAGGGTACATGAGATGCACGTTATAGCCATTACCATGTACAAGTTATATTTATGTGATAGAATTTTAGAGGTTGTCAAATCATATCAACACTATGTGACCATAAAGATGAATTTACAACAAGGTGTTTCGTAGTAGAAATTTGAAGGTTATGAGATAAAAGAAGATGGAATCCTCATGTATAGGCATAGAGTTTATGTGCCAAATGTTCAAGAGTTGAAAAATCCATTATTGTTAGAGATTCATAAGGTTCCTTATGTTGGAAACCTAGGCTACCAGAAGACAATTGTAGCAGTAAAAAAGAAACACTATTGGTCAAGTATGGAAAAGGAGGTTGCTAATTTTATTGCTAGATGCCTTGAATGTCAAAAGGTCAAGGTTGAGCATAGACATCCAGTTGGTTTGCTATAGTCTTTTCCCATTCTTGAGTGGAACTAGGTAGTTGTAACCATCGATTTCATTACTAAGCGTCCCAGGACTGCTAAGAAACATGATTTTGTTATGGTAGTGGTGGAAAAGCTTACTAAAGCTGCCCATTTTTTTCCAGTGAAGTCAACACACAAGGAATCCAACATTGCTGAAATATACATGCGAGAAGTTGTTAAGATACATGGTGTACCTAAGACAATTGTGCTTGACAGATATTCCAAGTTCACATCAAACTTTTGGAAAGGGATATTCAAAGGATTTGGTACAAATATGAACTTTATCACAACATATCACCTTGAGAAAGATGGAAAAATAGAGAGGGTAAATCGGGTGATTAAAGATATGCTCAATATGTGTGTGATGGATAAACCATCAAAATGGGAAGAATACCTTCACTTGGTATATTTTTCTTACAACAATGGGTATCAAACATCTTTAAAGATGAGCCGATTTGAGGAAATTTATGGTAGAAAGTGCAACACACCAGTGAGTTGGGAAA
Source organism: Picea glauca (assembly GCA_000966675.3). Lineage (NCBI taxonomy): Eukaryota > Viridiplantae > Streptophyta > Pinopsida > Pinales > Pinaceae > Picea > Picea glauca. Next base: position 42,415 of record JZKD02S1079000.1, on the reverse strand, counting down.
ACCTAGCATACCATGTAGTAGTTGGGTCATATCTACTTCAGGAAATGGAGGAAAAAATGGTAAAGATAAGGAAGAATTTAAAGGCTTCCCAAGATAGGAAGAAAATATGTGAAAATAAAGGCATAACCCATAGAGAGTTTAAAGTGGGTGACCGTGTGTTCTTGAAAGTAAAATCAAAACGTAGTTCCCCGAGGTTGGGAAATTATTCTAAGTTGGAAGCATGCTATTGTGAGCCATTTGAAATCCTAGAGAGGATTGGACCTGTCACATATATGTTTGCATTTCCTACATCCCTTTGTATTCATAATTTTTTCCATATATCATTGATTAAAAAGTATGTACCTAATGTTGATCATATTATTGATTGGAATGTAATTCAAGTGGATCTAGAAGGTGATTTTCGAGTGCGACTGGTTTTCATATTGGATCGAAATATAAAAAAACTACAAAATTGATTCATGGAGCCAGTAAATGTCTAATGGACCTGGTACGGTCCTGAGGATGCAACCTGGGAGCGTGAGGATGCTATGCGCATAGAGTACTAATATAAGTTTTAAGAATTTTGTATGTACATGTGTATATAATGCACCAAGGACATTGCATAAATAAGGGGGAGGAGGATGTAATGTCCCTAATCCGAACCCCATTTGTAATTGTACATATAGGCCAGTGAACCATTGGAACCAAGTTTTAGTGTTGCACACACCTAGGTAAGTGCACAAAATTACCTTGAAGTTCCCATTGAGCCGATATATATATATATATATATATATAAGGATGTATATGTACTTGAGGCTTGAGAACCCGTGTGATTATGAAGATTGTGAGTCGGGATGAAATTAGGTCAGTGCACCTATCCTTGTAAAATGTAACGGCACTCATGTTATTAATAATATCACATCACTAACATAGGAAGATCGGATGAAAAGAGACAGGGGGATAACTCCACCAAAAATGGAAATGGGGGGACTTAAGTCCTAGGGAATATTTTATTAATATTCTTCAAAGTGTAATTTATGGATAATTATTTATCCTAAGTTCCCGAGGGATGAGAACGAGTCACAAAGTGGCTAAACCTAGTACTGAAAGTGAATTTTTTTTAGTTTAAGGAATGTAATATATATTTATGGCCTTAGTTTCTTTTGGGGGGGATTTATTCATTTCTCATGTGCAAAAGGGGTTAGACAAAGTGAGGAAAGAGGGACATTACCTTATCTACAAAGAAAATCTTGTAATCAGTTTTTTTGTGTAACCTGAGTATTTTATATTGAAGAGGTGACTTGTCGGGCCCATGAGCATTCTCTCGAGGTGAGACATTTGTTGACAAAGAGGCGGGTTGTGAGGCCCATAAGCTTTCTCTCCAAGTGATATTTTTGCTAGGAACTGTTCCCTGGTGCACTCAGAATTAATTACATGGCTCTAAGACATCATGTCCAGCCTATTGTTGAAGCCATGGAAGGGAGGTGGGGTAGTCAAGGGAATGTTGATCAGAGAAGGGGGACACTTCTTGGTGTGGGATAGGCATGCAGGGAATGAGAGACCCTAGACTAGTTGCAGGAGTGGGCACCTTGGGTTGAATAGTTTTGTTGATTATTAGACCTTATCCTTCAGGTAGTAATCCTTTTTCCCTGGTGGAGTTTAAGCCCTAGGTCGGGGGTGACTTGTTGCTGAAATTATATGAGAAACATAGTCTGTGGCTGGGAGGAAAGTCTCAATTCTATGTGCAATTGGTGACTTTTCTTAAAATATAAGTGTTCTTTATGTGCTTGTCTAATATCGCTGTGCTTAATTATCTATGTTTAATATGGGTTTAATTCTCGTATGTTGTCACATATAATTAATTGTTGTTATTCTGTATAATTCTTCTTTCACTTGTAAGTGTGACGTTGATATTGAGTAGTTGTAGTCATACATGTGGAGTATGACAATCGTTATTAGTTATTCATGATAAGTTAACCTTATTATAATGGACCTACGTCTCCGAGGTAAGGTTAGAATGACTGAGCGTGTAGGGAAATACTCATTGCACACAAGAGGATCGATTCACTTGTGCACAAAGGGAAGCAATATGCGTGCACAAGGAGAACAAAATTTGCATGTGCCGCCATAATGGTGCATGTGCAATAGTTATCACATGTTTAGAGTGGATTACACACACAGTGATGTTGTGTCCTTAGTAGGTTTGATCGTGTAGTTGTATTGTGTTACTTCTGCAATTATAAGTTGTGTTAGAAGAGGAATGTTTGTGTGGCGCAACCCAGGTTGGGGTCAAGTGCATTACTTCAAGTATTTTTGCGCAGACCAATGTTATAAAGTAGAATATGTGCACTAGATTTTTGATTAGTGTTTCTCAGTAGTAGGCTAGGTATGTGACATATTGGTATCAGAGAATATTGGTAATAGGAACATTACATTTTGGTATAAGAGAATATTGGTGATAGAGACATTACACTTTCCTCGCCATGATTTTTTGTTTTCTTTCCCTACCTAGCCTTGCCTTTCCTTTGCTTGCCTTTCCTTGTCTTTTCTTTCATTGTCTTGTGTTACATTTCCTTTTTTTGTATAGTCTTGGATTTCCATGTCTTTTCATGCCTTACCTTTCCTTTCCTTGGCTAGCCTTTCCATGCCATGTCTTGTCTTATAATTTTTACAATTAGGATATAATTCTTCATTAATTGAGAAGAAGAACCACATGTGCCTTAAATTGATAAAAAAAATTAAAAATGCATAACTCTAAAAAAATGGTTGATTTCACATTTTACATAATTTAAGAGTATAATCGTATCAGTTCAAGCTCAAGATTGTAGATTAGATTAATGAAAGATGCAAAGGGATCCTTTAGTCATGATAGAGAATCCAAAGGCCAACACATCAGTGTTTGTAATGTTGAGACAAAATATAATAGAAACGAGAGAAGAGTGGAGCCAACTAAATTGGTAGAGACTATGAGAAATTTGAGAATGGAAGTGTAGATTTATAGAGATAGAAATGAGAAGATAATAAAATCCCAAGAGGAGAAGAATAAAACAAATTCTAAGATGATGAAAATCCTAAATATGTTGCAGAGGCAAGTGAAGAATGGATCAAGCTCATGACATGAGGAAGAAGGCATGCATCATAAAAGGAGATATGACTACAAAAGACCCAATCACTCAAGAAGTGATATTAAAACTCATAGAAATCAGTCACCTCCTCACTCATCCAGGAATTGTAATGTGTCTAAAGAATCAAGGAAAAGTCCAGAAGTGTCCATTTTGAGGCATCAAAGAAGAAGGTATGAGTTGGATATTCTACAAGGAGATCTTAGGAAAATTAAGACACCATCCTTTTATGGCGAAAGAGAAAAGGGAGATGATGTTGAAGCCTAATTGTTTTTAATTAGGAAGAATATTCAAGTGCACAATTACCCTTCTAACATAGAAGCCAGGATTGCCATGTACCATTTGCATGGAAAATTTGTTATGTGGTGTGATCGGTTGAATTAAATTTAGCACCTTGACGAGAGTAGGATTACATGGAAGCAGTGCAATAAATATTTTTAGTAGGAGTGTCTTTTAGAGAACTATTATGACAATAATATGCAAGAGTTCCTTGAACGCACATTGGGGAGCATGACCATGGGAGAATAAGAAAAGAAGTTATTGTTATTGTTGAAGTATGTGGGGTTTATCAAGGATGAGAAGGTGAACATACAATTGTTTTTGAGTGGATTTCCATCATTTTATGAAGATAAAATTCATTATGATGAACCTAGAACATTGAAAGAGACCATTAGAAAAGCTAAGTACATGTATGAACAAGGAAAGGATAGAGAACCTTTGTAGAAATATTGGAAGGATAAAAAGAAGGAGAAATCTAATGAGAGAAGGAACGGATTCAAACCTCCTTTCGATAGAAACATTTCTAGCACATATCAACAAGATCAAACTACTAAGAGAAAATCCAAGAGGGAAGAATCCTTGGGAAAAAGGGAAAGACCACCAATAAAATGTTGGGGATATAAATAAGATCACATGCACAAGAATTACCCTCACATAGAAGAAAAAACAAGGACCTTTCACAACATCCAAGAGGTTACCACAATGGAAGACATGGCATAAACATACCAAGGATATATGCAGCCCTGGAAGATCAATAAGAACACCAATCCCATATGATTGAGGTGTAAGGTAAGATCATAAATCATCTTGTTTCTATTTTAATTGATTTGGGAGAAATCCATAGTTACATTGATCCTAAAATAGTGGGAAGATTTCATTTGAAGAAGAGTAATATTGAAAAAATATGGTTGGTTCAACTAGGCACTAGAACCAAAAGAGGGATCAATGAGACTGTCATAGATTTTCCAATAAATCTTAATGGAGTAAATACCAATGCTGACATAAATATCATACCATTAATATATTATGATGTCCTAATTTGAGTGGGTCAATTGGAAAAGAATAATGCTATCCTAGATTTCCACAATAAGACCTTTACATGTCATGATGAAGAATGGAAATAGAGCATTGTGAAAGGAATTCGAAGACCCATTTCTATTAGGGAGATATCAGCCTTATTGTTGAAGAGATGTTTAAGGAAAGGATGTGAATTGTATGTAGCTCATGTGTATGAGCCAAAAAATTCCAAATAACCAAGCCTTGAATGTTTCCAATATTGCAAGAGTTTGAAGATGTTTTCAAAGAAATACTAGGATTTCCACCAAACATGGACATATATTTCTCTATTCATTTAGCATCAGAAGATGCCACAATGTCAAATACTCCTTACAAAATGAGTACACCAGAATTAAAAGAATCACAAATGAATTGGGAAGAACTATTGAAGAAAGGGTACCTACGCCCAAGTGTTTCAGTTTTGGGAGCACAATTACTCTTTGTTAAAAATAAACATGGAACTGTGAGGCTATGTATTGACTTTAGAAAACTGAATAAATACAATGTAAAGAACAAATGCCCTCTACCCAGAATTGATGACCTCTTTGACCAGCTAAGAGGAGAAAATATAATTTCAAAAATAGACTTGAAATTGGGATATCGGAGTTGGACTCAATTGAACTAAAACTTTCTAAATACATTTTCCATTCCTCCTTGTAGAAAAATTGATTTCACTTATAGTCTATAACACTAGAGATTTTATTGAACCACAAACTAGGAATAACAAAGAAGATAAAGGAAAAATGAATGTTTAGGTGGGTTTGACATTGACTTGTAATGAAGTAATGTTAGTTGACGAAGATGATGGAATTCTTACAATAAATAGAATGGAAATGGAAACTAAAAACTTTGTTTG
>JZKD02S1079000.1:23504-37113 GCA_000966675.3 Picea glauca | reverse complement strand
AGGCATGCAGGGAATGAGAGACCCTAGACTAGTTGCAGGAGTGGGCACCTTGGGTTGAATAGTTTTGTTGATTATTAGACCTTATCCTTCAGGTAGTAATCCTTTTTCCCTGGTGGAGTTTAAGCCCTAGGTCGGGGGTGACTTGTTGCTGAAATTATATGAGAAACATAGTCTGTGGCTGGGAGGAAAGTCTCAATTCTATGTGCAATTGGTGACTTTTCTTAAAATATAAGTGTTCTTTATGTGCTTGTCTAATATCGCTGTGCTTAATTATCTATGTTTAATATGGGTTTAATTCTCGTATGTTGTCACATATAATTAATTGTTGTTATTCTGTATAATTCTTCTTTCACTTGTAAGTGTGACGTTGATATTGAGTAGTTGTAGTCATACATGTGGAGTATGACAATCGTTATTAGTTATTCATGATAAGTTAACCTTATTATAATGGACCTACGTCTCCGAGGTAAGGTTAGAATGACTGAGCGTGTAGGGAAATACTCATTGCACACAAGAGGATCGATTCACTTGTGCACAAAGGGAAGCAATATGCGTGCACAAGGAGAACAAAATTTGCATGTGCCGCCATAATGGTGCATGTGCAATAGTTATCACATGTTTAGAGTGGATTACACACACAGTGATGTTGTGTCCTTAGTAGGTTTGATCGTGTAGTTGTATTGTGTTACTTCTGCAATTATAAGTTGTGTTAGAAGAGGAATGTTTGTGTGGCGCAACCCAGGTTGGGGTCAAGTGCATTACTTCAAGTATTTTTGCGCAGACCAATGTTATAAAGTAGAATATGTGCACTAGATTTTTGATTAGTGTTTCTCAGTAGTAGGCTAGGTATGTGACATATTGGTATCAGAGAATATTGGTAATAGGAACATTACATTTTGGTATAAGAGAATATTGGTGATAGAGACATTACACTTTCCTCGCCATGATTTTTTGTTTTCTTTCCCTACCTAGCCTTGCCTTTCCTTTGCTTGCCTTTCCTTGTCTTTTCTTTCATTGTCTTGTGTTACATTTCCTTTTTTTGTATAGTCTTGGATTTCCATGTCTTTTCATGCCTTACCTTTCCTTTCCTTGGCTAGCCTTTCCATGCCATGTCTTGTCTTATAATTTTTACAATTAGGATATAATTCTTCATTAATTGAGAAGAAGAACCACATGTGCCTTAAATTGATAAAAAAAATTAAAAATGCATAACTCTAAAAAAATGGTTGATTTCACATTTTACATAATTTAAGAGTATAATCGTATCAGTTCAAGCTCAAGATTGTAGATTAGATTAATGAAAGATGCAAAGGGATCCTTTAGTCATGATAGAGAATCCAAAGGCCAACACATCAGTGTTTGTAATGTTGAGACAAAATATAATAGAAACGAGAGAAGAGTGGAGCCAACTAAATTGGTAGAGACTATGAGAAATTTGAGAATGGAAGTGTAGATTTATAGAGATAGAAATGAGAAGATAATAAAATCCCAAGAGGAGAAGAATAAAACAAATTCTAAGATGATGAAAATCCTAAATATGTTGCAGAGGCAAGTGAAGAATGGATCAAGCTCATGACATGAGGAAGAAGGCATGCATCATAAAAGGAGATATGACTACAAAAGACCCAATCACTCAAGAAGTGATATTAAAACTCATAGAAATCAGTCACCTCCTCACTCATCCAGGAATTGTAATGTGTCTAAAGAATCAAGGAAAAGTCCAGAAGTGTCCATTTTGAGGCATCAAAGAAGAAGGTATGAGTTGGATATTCTACAAGGAGATCTTAGGAAAATTAAGACACCATCCTTTTATGGCGAAAGAGAAAAGGGAGATGATGTTGAAGCCTAATTGTTTTTAATTAGGAAGAATATTCAAGTGCACAATTACCCTTCTAACATAGAAGCCAGGATTGCCATGTACCATTTGCATGGAAAATTTGTTATGTGGTGTGATCGGTTGAATTAAATTTAGCACCTTGACGAGAGTAGGATTACATGGAAGCAGTGCAATAAATATTTTTAGTAGGAGTGTCTTTTAGAGAACTATTATGACAATAATATGCAAGAGTTCCTTGAACGCACATTGGGGAGCATGACCATGGGAGAATAAGAAAAGAAGTTATTGTTATTGTTGAAGTATGTGGGGTTTATCAAGGATGAGAAGGTGAACATACAATTGTTTTTGAGTGGATTTCCATCATTTTATGAAGATAAAATTCATTATGATGAACCTAGAACATTGAAAGAGACCATTAGAAAAGCTAAGTACATGTATGAACAAGGAAAGGATAGAGAACCTTTGTAGAAATATTGGAAGGATAAAAAGAAGGAGAAATCTAATGAGAGAAGGAACGGATTCAAACCTCCTTTCGATAGAAACATTTCTAGCACATATCAACAAGATCAAACTACTAAGAGAAAATCCAAGAGGGAAGAATCCTTGGGAAAAAGGGAAAGACCACCAATAAAATGTTGGGGATATAAATAAGATCACATGCACAAGAATTACCCTCACATAGAAGAAAAAACAAGGACCTTTCACAACATCCAAGAGGTTACCACAATGGAAGACATGGCATAAACATACCAAGGATATATGCAGCCCTGGAAGATCAATAAGAACACCAATCCCATATGATTGAGGTGTAAGGTAAGATCATAAATCATCTTGTTTCTATTTTAATTGATTTGGGAGAAATCCATAGTTACATTGATCCTAAAATAGTGGGAAGATTTCATTTGAAGAAGAGTAATATTGAAAAAATATGGTTGGTTCAACTAGGCACTAGAACCAAAAGAGGGATCAATGAGACTGTCATAGATTTTCCAATAAATCTTAATGGAGTAAATACCAATGCTGACATAAATATCATACCATTAATATATTATGATGTCCTAATTTGAGTGGGTCAATTGGAAAAGAATAATGCTATCCTAGATTTCCACAATAAGACCTTTACATGTCATGATGAAGAATGGAAATAGAGCATTGTGAAAGGAATTCGAAGACCCATTTCTATTAGGGAGATATCAGCCTTATTGTTGAAGAGATGTTTAAGGAAAGGATGTGAATTGTATGTAGCTCATGTGTATGAGCCAAAAAATTCCAAATAACCAAGCCTTGAATGTTTCCAATATTGCAAGAGTTTGAAGATGTTTTCAAAGAAATACTAGGATTTCCACCAAACATGGACATATATTTCTCTATTCATTTAGCATCAGAAGATGCCACAATGTCAAATACTCCTTACAAAATGAGTACACCAGAATTAAAAGAATCACAAATGAATTGGGAAGAACTATTGAAGAAAGGGTACCTACGCCCAAGTGTTTCAGTTTTGGGAGCACAATTACTCTTTGTTAAAAATAAACATGGAACTGTGAGGCTATGTATTGACTTTAGAAAACTGAATAAATACAATGTAAAGAACAAATGCCCTCTACCCAGAATTGATGACCTCTTTGACCAGCTAAGAGGAGAAAATATAATTTCAAAAATAGACTTGAAATTGGGATATCGGAGTTGGACTCAATTGAACTAAAACTTTCTAAATACATTTTCCATTCCTCCTTGTAGAAAAATTGATTTCACTTATAGTCTATAACACTAGAGATTTTATTGAACCACAAACTAGGAATAACAAAGAAGATAAAGGAAAAATGAATGTTTAGGTGGGTTTGACATTGACTTGTAATGAAGTAATGTTAGTTGACGAAGATGATGGAATTCTTACAATAAATAGAATGGAAATGGAAACTAAAAACTTTGTTTGAAAGATATTTAGATGGAAAAAGGATCATCCATGGGTTTGCAAGCTAGTGAAATATTTCTATGAGAAAGAGAGAGAGAATACCAAAAGGAAAATAATACGGGAATGACTTCCCTAAATCCTTCATTGAAATAAAAGAGGGAGAGAGAAAAATAAATGATACCATATCTCTTAAATGGATGAATGTTGAAATGAGGAAAATTGATTTTAATATATGTAGTGATGAAAGGACTAAAATGGTGTAAATATATAATATATTATTGATAAAAAAAAAACAAAGAGAGAAACTTGACTTATTGAAGAAATACTAAGATGTTTTTGCAAGGTATTACAGAGACCTTAAAGGATTATTCAAAGAAATGGGATAAATAAAAACTAAAGTAATCATAAGTTCAAATCCAATTAGGACAATTCCTTATAATATTGCATACAAATACAAAGAAATAATCCAATAGGAGATGGGAATATTCTTATGGAAATAAATATTTATCCTAGAGAGAAAGTTGAGTGTGATAATCTATGGTGCTCCAACTAGAGAAAGATGATCCAAAGAGGTTAAGGTTGTTGAACAACTTTGGGGAGTTGAGAAAAGTAACACTCGTTGATCCTTTCCCAACACTCTTTGAAGATGATATTGTAAATTAAGTAGTGGGGCTTGAGTGCTACTACTTTGTTGATGTCTTGTATAGTTAAAATTAAGTCCTTGTAGAAAAATAAGGTCAAGAGAGGATTACATTTGTCACCAAATTTGGTACATTTTCATGTAGAGTAATATCATTTGGATTAAATAATGTCCCTACTATGTTTTCAAGGATAATAGTTAATGCATTGCAAAATTTTCTATATATGACCAAAGTTGTATATTATTCTAATTTGACCATTCGTAGTCTACTCGAGAACCATATGAATTGGTTAAGGATGTTACGAGAAAGAGGTAACCAAATTTGACTATATCTAAACATAAAAAAATGTAGTATTTTTATGCCCATAAGAATACTATAGGGAAATGCACTATGCAAATAAGGAATTAAATTTGAATTGACAAAGACAACAATTATCCTATATTTAAAACCTCTAAACAACCCGAAATAAATTAGAATAATTTCATGTTACACTAGATATCATAGAAATTTTAAAAGACATTACTATCACAACCTTCCCTCTTGATGAGCTACTAAATATTTAAAAACAATTCAATAAAAAACATTTGGAGAAAATTGAACTAATTTCACTCTAATCCCTTTTAAGAATAGGTCAAAATCAATGTTTACAAAATGTGAATTCACATTGTTTCACTTTTATAAATCAAAATCTACATTTTTAAATCCAATTTTGCATTTTAAAAACATTAATATTCACACTTTTGAACATAAAATTCACAATTTCTTTAGCCTAGATATTTATTATTCATTTAAATTTAATAAAACGATCAATATTCTTTTAGATCACAAACTATAAAGAAGACTTTGGAAGAAGTTGATTGAAACTCCAACACAAAGATTTTTTAGACTACGTGATAAAATTTCATATTGATATTAATACCTCAAACATAGTAGTCAAAATTGTCCTACCATAACCTACAAAGAACATTGACCATCCAAATTCATATACTAGTAAAAAAATTAAACAAAGCTAAAATAATCTATTTGAATACTAAAAGAGAAGGCTAGGGGATAATCTTTGCTTTACACATTACTTATTAGCCAACCCATTTATATTTTTATATACCACTAGAATATGAAGTTTTTGGTCAATCAGATTGTTCATAAAGGATTATTTGTATATTTCCACCCGTCTTTTAGGTGTTTGAATTTTTGTATATTTCCACCCCTCTATTTCCACCACTCTTTTAGGTGTTTGAATTTAAAATAAATGTCAAGCCAATAAGGAAACATGTATGTCCTAACCACTTGTTGAGAGTAGAGCTGGGAAAGATATTATGTGGATTGATGATGACCTACCTAATGCCCACTTGTTTAAATTAGTATCTACACCAAGAGAAGTACGTGAAAGTGTAAACTTTTTATCATAAAGAAAAGCCCCAAATGAAATGTCAATAAAGTGAAAGAAAGTAATTTACATGAAATCTTCTCCATACAATTTGATGGATTGGTATAAAAATTTCCCTAATGATGTACTAAAGAGATCTTCATTAGAGAATGCAATAATAATAATAATTGATAGAGGAAATTTAAGCCTAACTAGATGTCACTATCATGTAGATAGTGATAGTTAGAAAATACTAAAAGATATTACAAAACCAAAGTTAACGCATGTGATACATATTAGAAAATATGTCGAAAAGTATAGAGAGCTGAAATGCCTTTGTCGTTGATTACCTCAAGTCTTGTTTTGTCGTTTGGACGAGAGATTCTATAAGATTATTCCTACGAGAGGGAAACGAATGGGGGTTAGATATATTATGATCGCTATGAAGTACTAGGGTTAGAAAATTCTAAAAGATATTACAAAACCAAAGTTAACACATATAATAGATGTTAGAAAAGATGTCGAATAGTATAGAGAGCTGAAATGCCTTTGTTGTTGATTACATCAAGTCTATGGTTTTGTCATTTGGACGAGAGATTCTATAGGATTATTCCTGACAAGAGGGAAACGAATGTGGGTTAGGTATATTATGATTGCTATGAAGTACTCGACTTAATGAGAATAAGCTAAACTAGTCTACTATTATTGAACCAAAGAGATACTGAGAAAATTACGATGTCCACTCCACTTATTTTCATAAGTAACACATACTATAAATATTATAATAGATATGATTAGCCATATCAACCATAGAGATAGTGAAACACATACTATAAATATTATAATAGATATGATCAATCATATTATAAATATTATAATTTTATTTTTAAAATATTATTACTGGATTTGGATTTCCACAATTTTTATTTTTGAAAATATTATTATTAGATTTGGATTTCCACTATTTTCATAAATGATCGAGGAACACATACTATAAATATCATAATAGATATGATAAACCAAACCATAGAGATAGAAATAGTGAGAAATTTCATTTATGAAAATATTATACTAGATTTGGATGTCCACTTATTTTCATAAGGGATAACGAACACATACTATAAATATCATAATAGATATGATCAACCATAGAAAACTGTATCCATATCACTCTTACGATAATGGTGGTATTATGATTTTAGTACAATATTTATAATATGACTATTTAAAATGTATAATGTAGAAAAATATAAATGGGATCATAAAGTTCATGTTGTTTTTTGGACATACAAGATTGTATAAAAAAGGTTACCTAAATAGGCCCCATTTAAATTAGTTTTTTTACAAGAAGTAGTAGTTCCTTTGAAGTTAATGGTAGATTCAAACAAAGTGGTTAAAGAACTAAAATATGACCTATTAAAAGTTAAACAGGATCAACTGTAGAAATTATAGAAGTTAGGATAGGACTAACTTACATCCTTACACCAATAAGAAGTACATATAAAACAATAAGGGGCTTGGCATGATAGACAATTAAAGGAGAAACTTGATCTTAAAAATAGAGATCTTGTACTTTTCTATAAAAACAATGTGAAGGGAAAGCCTTGAAAACTTGAAGGAAATGAGATTGGTCCTTACATCATTGAAGATATTAGAGTGACTCAAGTTGTTCAAATTAAAACACTCCAAGTTATTGTATAAATAAGATAACCAATGTTGATCGACTAAAAGGTACCATCCTTGATCCAAAAATTAGAAAATGGAGGGAAAAAAACATGGAAATATAAAAAACAAATAATTTCAGTGTTTAAGGCAAATGAGTTTTGTAATTGTTCTATAAGAGAGTAGTTCTCAATCACTAAACCCAAGCCACCAAAAAAAATAGACTAGTAATTGAAAATGAACCAATAGGAAAAAAATAACAATTGATTGATAGACACAACAATGAGAAGAATTGCAAAGGAATAACCCAGAGAAAATGGGATATAATTGATGGAAGTATGAACATAAGAATAGAGAAAAGTAAACATATGACTCTAGCCCTCAAACAACGTCCGCCACACTCTGCAACCCTAGCTCGTCGCCTCTCCGCTTCGGCCACCTCCTCTTGGCCTCCTTATGGCCTCAACGGTTCCAGACCCTAACCCTCCCCCAAACTTCCTCAGCAAAGTCGAAGCCTTCAAGTTGTTGGTGGGATCATTCGGTAGTCCTTCCACGCACCCTACTACTTCCCAATTCGTGAAAAAAATAGACCAAATACTAGAAGTGGCAAACCCTTGCATAGCAACGTCAAGAAAGGCTCTCTTTTTCGCCTCTAGAGAACTCGTAGGTAAATTCATGGGGATATGGCCTTCACCTCGTCAGATCGACCTTTGGATTGAGAAGAATTGGAATCCACTGGTATAGGGATGCATGCATCATTTCTTTTGTGGTAAGGGATTCTATATTTTTTCCTTTGAGCATCAAGAAGATAGAGTTCTCATTTTTAGAAATGGCCCTTACTTCTTTGGCCAAACAGGGTTATACCTAAACAAATGGACCCCATATTTTGACCAATGAAACGACAGTCCCTCAGCTGTTCTGGTGTGGGTAAGGCTTTCACACTTACCATTTCACTGTTGGCAAGATGAAGTTATAAAAACAATCGATAACACTTTGGGAAAATTTATCGATAGGGTTGAACCTAAATCTAGTTTGTACTCTCGTACCAAGATTTGTGTGTATGTAGATATAGAAAAGGGGCTCCCAGAAGCAATCAAGTTAAATTTACATGAATCGGCCTACATTCAAAAGCAAAATTACAAACAACTCTCAATGAAATGAAAGTCTTGTCATGAATATGATCACTTTGCTACAAAAATTCCTAGTAACAAACAAGATCAATAAGTTGATGTCACACAACAAGAGGAAGGATGGAAGCAGGTTAGAAATAAAGCCAATACTAGAAAAGGAATAGGCCCCGGCCTTGGGCCATTAGGATCTATCCCCAAACTGGGCTCTTCTCATCAAAATCCTCCTATCAAATACCTCCCTAAAAAAACCTCACCTAACCCCTCCATCATCCGCCCCATGCCCAATCAAAACTCCTTTGAATCTTTGGGTGAACCATCTTCAAATAAAAACCCATCTTCAGTTCTTGTGTTGGATCATGTTTCCTTGTCTGCTCTAGCATTAGTTAGAATAACAGAAGATTCATACGAAGAGGAGCCTTGAAAGGATGACACTCAAGAAGAGGAACATCAAGTAAATGAATAATCCCTATTAAAATTGCAACCCAACCAAGATGTGGAGGAAGGAGAAATCCCCCCAAATAAACCCAAAAAGTCTGGTCGGAGATCAAATAAACAAGTCATAGAAGAAATGACATCAAAAGAAAAGGAACAAGGTACACAACTATATATAGAAAATTCCATGCATACTTCAACACACAAAGGAGGAACTAAAGGATCTAACCTCCCAACCCATGGTAGTCAGGCCTCCACCCCCCGTCAATGAATCTCCCATCCTAGAATTGCAAGGGCTTTGGTAGCAAATTCAAAGCTAAATCCCTAAGATATATCAAATATATGGCCAACCCCTCAGTAATCCTCCTCCAGGAGACCAAAATGGAGGCGTCAACGATCGTAGAAACAACAAAAAATGTTTTCAAAACCACTGCTGGAGTAGTTGTAAGTTCTCAAGGAGCCTCTAGAAGCATAGAAACTCTTTGGGATAATCAGATCTGGACTCTTGAGGTAATTCTAGAAAATGAAAGTTGGCTTCTAACTGTTCTTAAAAATAAGGATAATAGTAATGTCATTTCAGTAATCAACGTCTATATTCCCAATCCCTACAAGGAAAAATCCGCTTTCTCGAACTCCCTTTTCATGCTCAAAACACAATTGATCTCTCCTCTTGTATAATAGGTGGAGATTTTAATACCCACCTCAACTCACAAGAAAAGAAAGGAGGTAGTAAAATTAGAAACCCCTTCTCTGAAAATCTAATCGATCTAATCACAGAATGGGATCTGCAGGATGTCAAGTCATCCAAAGGAAAGTATACATGGAACAACATGCGCTCTAGCCTCTTCCATATAGCAACTCGACTAGACCGCTTCCTCATCAACAGTAATTTCGTTCTTTCCACCCAATAAATTTCCTCAAATATCCTTCCATGTACAGTTTCTGATCACAAGACAATCTCCCTAAACTTCAATAACCTGCAGAAGTTAGGCCCTCTTTCCTTCCACTTTAACCCTCTCTAGATTGAAAATCCTTCTATCCCACCAATCATTCAAAAATCTTGGTCTTCCCCTTTCTCTTGATCCCTGAATTATATATGGGAAATAAAGCTAAAGGTTGTCAAAATAGCTCTCAATGAATGGGTGAAAGATTCCTATATCCCACCACAACAAGAAAGGAAAGAAAAGATTGAACAACTTATGAAAGTTCAACTTCGGTTAGAAGAAGAGGAAGTCACCGAGACACTTCTAAATAAAGAAAAATAAGCCCATCAACAACTACATCACTCCCTACACAGAGAAGAAAAAAACTGCAGATTGAAGTTCAAAAATCTTTGGCTAAAAGTAGGAGACTCAAATACCTCCTTCCACAAATAAGCACAAATTCAGAGGAAAAAAAATACAGTTACTTCCATTATTTCAAACACTGGCCAATAACTTGATACCTTTGAAAAATTCAAATAAGAGGCATTCCATCACTTTGATTTCTTATATCAGAAACCAAGCAATGAAAGAACGAATGAAGAAGTTCTAGGTATGCTAGCCAATATTCCAAGCATAGTCTCTAATCATGAAAACAATCAATTAGTCAGGGATATAAGTGAAGAAGAAATAGCCAAAGAAATTTGGGACATGGACCCTGACAAAGCCCCTATTCCTGATTGGTTTCCAATCACATTTTACCGATCCTTTTGGGTCATAGTAAAATGAGATCTAAAGAAAATGTTGAATTACACTCCCCAAAAGTAGAAAATTGGAGGAGCTACAAACTCCACCTTCCTAACTCTCATACCCAAAGATTCTAACCCGTCTAACTTCTCTCGCTTCTGTCCCATCTTCCTTTGTAATTCCTCCTATAAAATCCTTACCAAGATCATTGCAAATCGCCTAAAGCCCTTGCTTTCAACTCTAATCTCAGAAAACCAGGGAGGATTCTTAAAGAACAAACATATTACAAACAATATTGTGGTAGTTCAAGAGGCCATAGATTCAATAAAAAAAATCAAATCCCCAAGTATGGTTATCAAGATAGATATGGCGAATGCTTTTGATCGTGTCAAACACTTTTTCTTATACTCAATCCCCAAAGCTTATGGGTTTTCTGAAGAATTTATTTGTTGGATCAGGGCCTGTATCGTCTCCCCTTGGATATCCCTCTTAATAAATGGTTGACCTTCGCAATTTTTCAAGGGCAGTAGAGGTCTCCACCAAGGATGCCCCCTTCCCCCCTTCCTTTACATCCTACTAACATATTCTCTGAGTCGAAAACTAGAAGAATAAATCACAAAGGGAAGACTCCCGGGGTTACTTATTGCAAGGGGGATGAAGGAAATAAATCACTCTCAGTTTGCAGATGACACACTTCTTCTGGGGGCAGCCTCTATAATTATAGCTAATCGCTTTCAGAAAGTTCTCGACTCTTTTCTCTCTGCTTCTGGAGGAAAAATTGAACTTAGCTAAATGCAAGATCTATGGTTGGAACGTCCCAGGTAACATCAAAGACCATATCGCTAGAATTTATAGATTCCCTATCATCACCACCTAGAACTACTTCAAATATTTAGGTATGCCAATATTTCTAAATTCTTATCGCACCATGGCTTGACAGGAAGTAATTGATAAAATTCTCGCAAGAATTCAAAGTTGGGGAGGTCGTTGGATAAATCAAACTGGAAAAAAAATGCTTCTCAAATATGTACTCTCTTGACTCTCCATTTTTCAGTGCTCTGGCCTTCTTGCCCCAAAATGCACTCTCGAACAAATTTCTAGAGCTTTATGAAGCTTCCTTTGGGATTGAGGGAAAACAAATACCAAAAAATTTCACCTTCTCAATTGGAAAAAAGTCTATCAACCCCTCAACAAAGGAGGACTTGCTATCATGGATCCTATTCTAATGAACACTTCTTTGGGAGAAAATATTTCTTGGAATCTTATCACAGGAACTGTGGATTCGTGGAAATCAGCTCTAATAGCCAAATATTGCAACGCCTCAAGGTTACGATGTCTTGATGTCTTCTATTCCCCTCTCCCTAGTTCTCCTATTTGGCACCTCCTAAAAAATGCCTTCCCCCTTATCAAATCAAAACTCCCCTAGGCCTTGGGGAACGAAGAACACATAAACGTATGGACCAATGGTATATTAGATCTCGAACCATTGAATAGTCAAGAGTCTCTCCACCCTCTAAAAGACTGTTGCTTTACCGAAGGTATCTTTCTTCTCAAAGATTTATGCCTTTGGAACTCTGATGGGGAATGGATGAACTGGAAATTGCCAAACACTCCTGACCACTTGAGACCTTTGATCTCCACCTTTTTCAATAATTTATTTGGATGTGCACCCACCCACCACTCCTTATCCGAGCCCTGTATTTGGGGCTCCAGAATTTTTTTAGTCAAAACCGATTAGTCTCTCTTGGAATCTTATGATCAAGGTCCCCCAGTCTCCAAAATTTGGAATCAAATCTGGTTTGACCACTCTCTGCCTAAAGTAAACATATTTTGTTGGTTGATGGTCCATGGAAAAATTATAACAACAAAAAACTTGTAAAAACGCAGAATTCAAGGCTCCTCTTGATGCCCCTTCTGTCTCTCATCCTCCAAATCCATTTCCCACATCTTCCTCGAGTGCCCCTTCTCTTTCGAAATTTGGAATCTCCTTTACCTTCCCCTCTCTCACCCCCCTCCCCCCGAGACTTGGAATGACCTTTTCATCTCGTGGAAACAAAGAAATGTTTGCAACTTCAAAAACAAGAAACAATTCACTCTCCTCTAGAGACAAGTCCCCAAATTCGTTTGTTGGGAACTCTTGCTTACTCGTAACAAGGCCATTTTTTCTAAGAAGCTTCCCCCCCATAGTGCATATTAGCCAAAATACGTGGTTTAGTTTATGAAGTCTTCACGCCCAAAGAAATCATATTTGATATGGCAGGTACCCTGGAGTAGAGCGAAGAAGATTGGATCAAACACATTCTACGCCCTCCCCTCCCCCATAATCCATCCCTCAATCCCAAAACGAGAAATTAATAGGCAAGGCAAGAAATTATACCTCTATGATAATGACTTTCCCCAATGCAAAATACAACAATCCTCTTAAATTCTTTTCTTTAACGGAGTTGTGACAAGTAATCCAGGGGAGACAAGTGCAAGGGGAGTATTGTTCAACTCTGATGGACAAAAGATTGTGGATTAATCTTGGGGACTTAGGAAGACCACTAATAATAAAGAAAAAAGTATTGTTGTTTACATGGGACTCCAAATTGTTCAATCAAGAAACATCCATACCCTCACTGTTATTGGAGACTATTAAATATTAATACATGATCTCCCTGGACACTTAAACTCTACCATCAAAATCTCTAGTGGCCTTCACACTTGAATTAAAACCCTGAAACGACAATTTACCAAGACCCATTTCTTCCATATCCTCCGCTCTCAGAACTAGTAAGTTGATCGCTTAGCTAAATCAACAAAGACTCTGGAATAGGGTCAACTCTCAATCAACCAATATTTTTCTCATGCTTCTCTTCCTTAATTATCATTGTCTTAGACAAATCCCCTTCACAACTCTAGACCTATTTACTTTGAACTTTACCCCAGACCTATCCCCCTCCTTTTTTCCCGATCTTCC
>JZKD02S1079000.1:8430-19425 GCA_000966675.3 Picea glauca | reverse complement strand
AGAAAGAAACCATAAGTAATGAAATCCGAATCCTAATTGAAGATAATGAATCCATAGACAAGAAATATATGAAAAAAAATCAAGTAGAAAAAAATATTTAAATGACGAGGCCAACTCATAATTTGATCTATTACAAGGATGCAATTATGACATTAAAGGAAGATTTCAATAGAAATTTGGCAAATATGCAAGAAAATATATAAATAAAGGAATACCCAACATGTTGAACCGTAGTGACACCCCTGGTAAAGATTTTATAGATTCATGTGTGACCAAGAAGAATTATTTAATATGGTAGGTGAGGTTTTTATAAAACAATTCAACGAAAAATTTGGGAGAGTTTCCATGGGAAGAAGAAAGTAAAAGGAGCCAATGTTGTTAAGAAAAGTGGAGAATATGGTGAATAAATAACATTTAGGAAAAGTGGAGAATATGGTGAAAACATAAAATTTAAAAAAAAAATTGATGGTTTCAATATCAATTTCACCAAAATAAAACTAAAGTTTCCATATGAAGAAGAAAGTAAAAAGAACCAATGTTGTTAGGAAAAGTGGAGAATATGGTGAATAAATAACATTGCTAAAAGAATTATGGGTTCAATATCAATTCAACCAAAATAAAGGTAAAGACATATTAAACCAAGGATGAAGAAAATATTTGATGAGAGTTGTTTAACAAAAATAGGAGGTAGATTATAGTGAGTAAAAATTGGAAGAAATAAATAAGAGTAAATATGGGAATTTTTTTGCAAATGGGCATTAAAATATGATAGACGATAGAGAGGAACATGCTAGAGAAGGAAAGGATAATAAATTATTTTAGATTTATCAAGCTATTAAATTTGATGGTTTGTAGGAAGAAGTAGTGAATTTCATAGTTAGTGAATATCATAGAGGAAAGATTCAATTAAATGAACACATTGAAATCAATGTTAAACTTATTAAAATAATTGCATGCCTACTATATAAGAGATAAGATATTCTTAATCCATAGATGACATAAGACTGGATTGAATTTCAAAATAGCCAATACTAAGAAGTCAAAAGGGTTGTTAATCAATCAAGTCATATATGAAGAAATCAAGTGGAAACATATTATTGTATCTTTATGTTTCAGCAGTTTAGGATGAGCATCAACCATTGTATTAAGTATACTATGAATAATGAGAGATAATGTCAAATAAGGAAAATTATAAAATTGGGTTGAGCATGTAGCCAATATTTTCAAGAAATATCATGAATATTCTTAGGGAAACATATTCGTATCATCCACTTTACTAATATATATCACCATGGAGAAGATAATCCCTATAGGAAAATAATCATCTACCTTGAATGACATAGTGAGTATGTGGAAATACCAATGCTTTTCCAATGTTTGGAATGGTAAGAAAACAAAATACACACTCTAATACATGTTTCACGAATGGTATAAAAATGTAAAACAAAATTCTAATAGATGGATGGTTTGGTAGTTATCAAGGATATGCCTACCATCAAATGTTGATGTAAACTTTTTTTCATTTTACTAAATTCATGTACATGTATGGAGTTTGTGATGTCAACCATATCTTTCAAGAGCTATCAATAAAGTATAATAGTATGTTTATCATCTTCAGAAAAGAAAAATAAATGAATCAAAATATTAGCATCCCATTCAGATGAAGGTATCAAAGAAGAAAATGAATTTTCATAGTATACAATAAAATTTATATCCCCAAAGATATCCATACCATGGTTGGATAATAATAAAAAAAGGATGTTAAATTAATAAAGTTGACCAATCAACCAAAAAAAAATCATTAGTATTTCAATCGATCAAGAAAATTAATTTTTGAGTAATTCATAAGAGTTTGAATCTTCAAAGCCTAAGTTAGAACAAAAAGTTCTATAAATAGAAAGAAAATATTTATCAATAATTAGAAAAGTTATGAATTTAGAAGCATATTAAATAATCAAAAAATAAATGATAAAAAGAAAGAAAATACATGACTTCAAGACTGAAAAATATTTTGAAGAGGTCATGAAAAAATCAAAGAAGATTATTACTAAAGTAAAAAACAGAAATATAACTCTAGAAAGACAACCAAGTGATGCAGTAAAGAAACAAAAGGTATGAATTAGTGATTAGAATGGATATATGGGCATCTATAGTTTGAAAAAAAAAACCATTCAACAAGGTTCCACCATAGTCGAATAATAATACCAAAGGAGCATTCATTCACATTAAAAAAAACCCAATGCATAGTCAATCATAGTAGAAGATGAAATATTAAAGAAACAGTGAGATCGAATAATTATTAATTCAACAAATAACCCATTAAGAGAAAAATCAATAGAGCCTACAATAATTAACAAGAAATAGTACACATTGATCATCAAAGATATTTGGGAAAGACTAGAAATGAAGAGATTGAGAAAAAGGGAAATAAATACAAACCAACATCAACAATACAAAACTCGACCACTCCATAGAAGGAGACAAAACAAAAGAAAACATGGAAATCATAAAGTAGGAAACCAAATTACTCTACCCCAAATTACTCTATCTAGTAAAGTAACCAAACAAACCAAAGTGAGAAACAAAAAATGGAAAATATGAAATCACTTAAATAATTTAAATTACAGTCAGATCAATTAGGTATATCAGTGTTCTCTTTTCTCCTCAAAGATATTGATGATGAAGAACTACACACAATATACATAGAAATTGATAAAGAAAATCATAAAGGGAGGAGTGCATCAACTAAGAATTAAATTAAAATAAATAAAAAAAAAAATAATCTTGAAATACATTCAAGGATAGAGAATCACATGTGCCTAATATCTCCATAAGTTTGAAATAAGCCAACTCATTTGACAAGTTGAAAATTTCTGCACTAGAATTAATCAGTTGATATGCAAAAGTGATTGAAGAAGACACGAATCTAAAGAGGGATCAAATTATCACAATCCTTCAACTAAAGAATAGAATATTTCAAAATATGCAATAAGGAATTAAGAATATTGAGGATAAGGCCAAATCAACTAGTACTATGTTAGATAATTGGTTGTCATCTTATGCCAATATTTTTGTCCAAATAAAAGTGAAGCAAGATTTAGTCAGACAATTAGAGGAAAGAAAAAACATAACTACATGTCTTAGAAGCATATATGGAAGAGAGATATTTCTAGAGTAATATAAATAATTAACATAAAATTTATAAATATAAGAGAGATTATAGTTCCAAGAAGCCAAAATTGCACAGTAGTAAATTGACAAGGAAATAACATAAATCTAGGAGCCTTATCACCAAGTGTTACAAATGAAGGAAGAATTAGAACTAGCATAATAAAATATATAAATTGCACTTCTTGTCATCAATATTAATCACCTTAATGACATGAAATGTGACGACATAGTTGCAAAATAGGCTTTGGAAGAATTAGGAAATGTTGAATATTAAACACTAATGCACACCATATTTATTAGAATTGTGTAGTTGTTGCGAGGAAAACAAAAGAAAAAGAGACAAAAATGATATGGATGCAAGTAGAAGCCCAATTCTATCTATTAAGTTCATCCAATTCCATAAATTAACCAATCATCCATTCCTTCAATACCAGTAGAAACAAGAAACATACATTTATACTAATGAAAGTGAAGATAATTTTGATATGTAATTTTGTTCAAAAATTCCATCCAATTCATACTTTCATTGGGATGAAAAAGACTTTAAGATTGGGGGAGATGTTGTAGGATTCTAAATCGACTAATCGACCAATATAAGATAAATTAATTTTATCATATGTAGGAATAAACTAATAGTCGAGATGAAGAAGACTTTAAGATTGGGGGACATGTTGTAGGATTCTAAATCGACTAATCGACCAATATAAGATAAACTAATTTTATCATATGTAGGAATAAACTAATAGTCAAGTTTGTCAACTATTAGGCCAAGGTAGTTACAATAGTTATAACTATGTTTCCTCTATATATGAGTATAAATATGCATCAATATGTCATTGTACATCAAGAGATTCAAACATATAATAAAGTGTACATGTTGTTGGCTCTATAGTTGTTCTATACTCATCTATGTCTACATATTGTAGATAAATAAGTAAACTATATATAGTTCATTGTTTATGATTAACTACATTAAAATGTAATTCTTTAGATTACAACAATAACTAAAACCATTATAATGTACATCAAGTTCTATATAGATTTAAAAATAATTTTAACTCAATAACATCTAATTGTATTTATAAATTATGAATCCAATTATTCTATTAAAGATACATATTCTATCATTGCAAAAATGAATCCCCTTAATAATTTTGTTGGAAAAATTCTAAAAAAAAACGAGAAATAAACATAATTAATTGAAATACTCATACAAGAAATAAAGGAAACAAAGTTTTGGTTTAATAAAGTACCACTCTTCTTTATTTAATTTTATATTAATGACCAAACTTAAATTAATTTATTATCTTGTCCTATCATATTAATGATAACCTACTTTAATTTATAAGTTTAATTCACTCTACAAATTCTAAACTTTACTAAACTTTACTAGAGTATGGATCCTCCTACTAGAAATCACCAACAAAACAAAACAATAATATGACAATCAACATTGATTTGTTGCATTGACATTTCAAAAATAACTTCTAAACGTATACCCTATTTTTTTTTTCCATATGACATACAAAGTATATTACTTATGGCCAAATACATACGCTTATGGAAAATTCATATGTGGACCTTCTTAAGCATTGAGGCGTTGGTCAGCACTACATATTTTGACGATGGAATGAAACATGGTTGGATAAAAAGACTCCCAAAGCTCAATTCTTTTAAGTGGCCTTTATATTCTCTTCGATATTTTTGCCAATATGTTCATATTTCTCGAACTTAGCCACATAATGAACAAATGAACCTAATGGTAGATAGAAATACACACTACTTCAATGATTGCAACAAATCTATCTACATCTATCTTGTTGTTAGACTTGACGTCACTACAATAATAAAAACTTGATCGTGTTATACCCAATTTATGAAATTGAGTAAATTTGGGGATTTGGAAGGTGGAGTATGAATTACAAACGATTTCAACAACCACAACAATAGTTTATGCATAGTTTTTTAGTACTTTATTCATTTAAAATTAAATGGTTTCTCATTCATTGCAACGCACAAACTAAATCCTATTAACTACTATCATCAGGGATGATTTTAAGGGTGGAAATTTATTTTAAAATTTAGAAATTTTGGCGAATCTTAATAATCCTTCATATGCCAACTATAAATGATTGACAATATTTTTGTAAAAATATTCAAATTTCTAAGGATTATATATAGTTTTTATAAAATTTTGGCGATTTTTAAGGTAAAATAATTTTATCCTATAGAATTTGGGCAAATCGTTTTTAAAATAGTGAATCTCATTTTTTGGAAAAACCTTGAAAAATTAACCCATGAACAAAATTTAACCCCTAAAATCATCCTTAAAATCTATCATTAAATAATGTTAGGAAAATTTCATACTTGAACGATCGAAAATATAATAGACAAATATAATAAAACTAAAAATGTAAAAAAATATGAGATCATCATGTCTCTCTTGAATTGATTTTTTGAGGGACTATAATATGGAAGATTAATGTCATTGAAGTAAAATTAAACCTACTTACACTCCCAATAAAAAAACTATAAAGAAAATTATATCAAATCAAAATTATGCAAGAAAGACATGTTTTAGTCGAAACTTTTTTTCAACTTTGTGTATTTAATTTCCTATATTATTATTGTTTTCTATATCTTATAATAATATTATTATATATAATTCTCATAGTATTATATATAAATCTCATAATAATAGTATTATAAAAAAATGCTTAATATACACATTCGAAAGTAAAAAATTAACATTTTTTGCTTTCTCATTTTGGGAAAAGAAAAATCTCATTAAAAGTCTAAATTTTACAACCACTATTTTATTCTACATTTAACAAAATATTTGTTGTGTTCAAAAAGTGAAAACATAACTCCCTCACTACTACACATGAAGTGTTTCAGTAACCTAAATTATACAACCACTATTTTATTCCACATTTAACAAAATATTTGTTAGGTTCAAAAAGAGAAAACAAAACATAACTCCCTCACTACTACACATGAAGTGTTTCAATAACATAGGTTATTGGAAATAAGTGTTTATGGTCCTCACCACTCTATCACCAATATGTTTCTAATGTTATAAAATGTGTAAACATAAAGGGATTGGTATTTAAATATATTCAAGTCTCTTTAAACCTACGTAAAATTGTCGAAACTCTTAAAAGGGTACTATGCATTAATTTTCCTGTACATTGAAAAACAAATCGCATGTAGTCTTCTCTGAAATTAATCACATGTATTACATAGGATTTATTTTTTTATATTCCTACCATATAGCTTATACGGTGAATGATTGATCATCCTTGTTGATCATTACTCTTACCACCGGAACTAGCACCCGTGTGAAAAGTATCAACACATGTGCTAACAAGGGAAATAAAGTGGAAAGTGCACCACTGCCACTTCAATACACTTTTCCTTTCACTTTATGCCAACTCCTAGAAGCCAAGGCGAGAATCCATATTTGAACAAGTAAAAATATTTAATTGAGTTAAAATCATGTAAGCTTGCAATT
This sequence comes from Picea glauca, assembly GCA_000966675.3. Lineage (NCBI taxonomy): Eukaryota > Viridiplantae > Streptophyta > Pinopsida > Pinales > Pinaceae > Picea > Picea glauca. Next base: position 12,740 of record JZKD02S1079000.1, on the reverse strand, counting down.
CACTTTAATGAATCCAAAATATATAATACAAGACCATTCACAAGGACTCCAATAAATGATTAAATGCATTAATGATAAAAAATTAAAAACAATAGCAATAACCACAAGTATATTCCACTTGAAAGAGAAGGTTATCAGCTAGTGGATGTGTGTGCCAAATATGAAATGTAAAATAAGCAATGTTAACAACTCCAAATTTTCATTTTATATCTATCACTCAATAAATGGAACTTCAAAGAGGTGTTGATGTGTTTTCCTAACACACATCAACTAGATGGTTGGGGTGCATATTTGAACCTATGTCTCTTTCAAATGGAGACCTATTTTTTTTTCAAATTTGGAAAATGTCAAATATCCTTCACCTATTGATCATAAAGACCCAACAAGTTTTAAGAATTCAAAACCAATTTTAGTATTGCAACTCTTCTTCAGGAAAGGCCAACATAGATAGTTTCTCTTTGAAACAAAAATATGAGAAAATAAAATGATACTAAAATAAATAAATTGTTCATGTCCATATTTTTACTGAATATCCATATGTGTTAGCTTCATCCAACATATTACAAAATAAAAAAATAGAGGTCATATGACCAAGTTATCTCCATTTTCCCCCACATTATGTTTCCCCATACTTATCTATTTTCCTTATTCTCCACTCTCCATACTTAGTTGTTTTCCTCATTTTCTTTCATCTCTTCTTGCTCCATACATAGTCATTTTTATTCCTCTCTTTTACTTACTCTTGATTCCCCTCTATTTTTATTACTCTCCATACTTAGTTTTCCTCATTTTTCTTCCTCTCTACTCTCTACACTTCCATCCTAGTCATTTTTATTACTATACATGCTCTCCATACTCAGTTATTTTCACTACCATTCATACTCTCCATACTTAGTCATTTTCACTACTACTCATACTCTATACTACTACCCATACTCCATACTTAGTCATTTTTATAAATGAAGATTCATAAGTCCTCTCATCACCATATTCCATCACCACAACCCCACAAGTTGCATTTCCTCAATCTTCAATTTGCACCTTGATTAACGCATAACCCAAATTGCACCCTCATGACTTGGCCATTTTTACTAAGTTTTACACTTACTTTTTACTAAGTCTTACACTCAATTTATTTTTTACTTTTCAATGTGGATGCGACATCCCATATTATGATTTTTGTACATCACCATTATGATTTATATACATGACCTAACCCCACAACCCACATTCTCGCAACATTCTCAACACTTATTCATTTTACTAGTTTTAGACTTAGTTTATTTCTTGACTTCATGGTTTTTCCATATCCCCCAACCTCGCAACCCGCAACCCTACAAGTCCAAAACACTGTAAGTGTCTCCATACTTAATCATTTTTACTACTTCCCAACACTTTGCCATTTTTACATTTTCACTAAGCTTTACTGACCCGTATTTCCTCTTACCCACATTTCCTTAACTCTGTTGATCCGGATTTTATGAGTAGAACGAAATGTATACAGATTATTAAAAGATGCTTAACATAGAATAACGGAGATACAGTAAAACTGGCTTTCTATTCAATAAGGAAATAAGCTGAAACTGTAAAATGCAGCGGAAAACAAGCTTGTTGGAATGGTGGCGGCTTATCTCTGAGAAGAGATGTGATGACTGCGCTCATTCGCAAGAAGATCATTACAATGAGGCTCTGAAGGCCTTTTTTACAATAAACAGGAATGTCAAAAACCCTAGAAATCCAAAAACCTAACCCTAGGAGATGAAGCATCAAAAGTCATGTGGGCCCCATTTGGGTAAGTTAGTCGGTCAACTTCCCAGGGTCGTAACTTTTGCATACGATCTCCATTTTAAGCGCACGATAGCCCGTTGGAAAGGTCTATCCAAGGAACACATATTTTGGTCTCATTTAATAAAGGGCATTTTCGACTGTGCCAATGTCTAAAAACGTTGTTTAGGGCCTCAAAATGGCCCCGCAAGTCAGGGACCTGAAAACTAGGAAACAAAATGCCAAACTAGAAAACTGCCAAAATGAACCAGTTGGAATAGGTGGGAGGCCACCGATATCCATATCGATCAATCCTCCCCCCTTAGGAAGCAATGGTATGCATTGCGTTGAGTTCCCCCATCAGATGAGGAATTTTTTGCTGAATTTGGCCCCGGGTGAGCCACTTGCCTTAGTGCAGGAGCTGCCCTACTTTGACAACTCGATAAAGTTGGATCCTTTGCTGTCGGGTCCCCTTGATCTGTGTGTCCACAATATGATCACTGGATGCCTATTTCATGTAGTCAGGGTTGATTTCTGTTGGTGTCAACTGCTCTGCGATCTATGAGGTGTCCAATAATGGGGGGAAATATGGCCGAAGGAGAGCCACGTTGAAGACTGGTGCAGGCCAAGGAAAGGGGAAACATTGAGCACAAAAGCATTGTCACCCACAGCCTTGGTGATGGTGTATGGCCCATACCGAAGTGGGCGAAGCTTTCGATGGGCCCTATAAGGCGTTCTTTCTGCAAGTGCAACCAAACTTTGTCTCCCACCTGAAACTTATGTGGCACTGCTTGTACTTTCCATTGGACTTTTGTGAAATATCCTGAACCTGTTGGCGGATGTGATGGATCCTCTCAATGAACCAGGTGGCTTTGTCAACTTCTGGTGCAGAAGGGGAAGATTCGGTCGAGGTGTTCGCCAATGGTAGTGCAACATCCATGGGGCCTAATGGTTGGAATCCCAACCCCACCTGGAAGGGGTTGTGGCCAGTTGAGCTATGAAGGGCTTGGTTGTAGCTATGCTGGACATAGTGAATAGTCTCATCCCATGTGTGGGGGTTCTTGGAATTGTACATGCGCAGGATATGTACGATCATCTGATTGACGACCTCAGTTTGGCCATCTGTCTGGGGGTGGAAGGCAGTGGATTTGGTGAGCTTGGTATCCAAAAGTGACCAAAGGCTCAACCAAAATGTGCTGAGGAACCGACTGTCCTGATCTGAGACAATGGTTTTTGGGATCCCAAAAGAAGATCTTGGTAGTGGCCTCTGCAGTGATGTTCTTCTTGCAGGCGGCCATAATCGCCATCTTGGAAAAGCGATCAACAACCAAAAAAATGCAATCGTTTCCCCTCTTGGTGGACAGGAGGTCTGACATGTAGTCCATGGATATGGATTCCCATAGCTTTTCAGGAGTATGAAGAAGGGCGTACATGCCCTGTTTCTTAGTGGTCAGTTTGGTAATAGCACAGGCGGTGCAGGATCTGATATACTTATCGACATCCTGTCGAAGTTTCGACCAGTAGAAATGTTTTTGTAACACTTCCACTGTCTTTTCGATGCCAAAGTGTCCTGCCACCCAACTGTAGTGAGCTTCCTGGATCATCTTTGTGCACTCGCTTGATGGAATGCAGAGATGGCCTAGACGACACAATAACCCATCCTGAAGATGGAAATCAATGACCACTGAGTTTTCTCCCAACATTTGGTAGGTGGTGGAGAAGTCAAGGTTTGTCTCATAGAGGTGGGGCCATCCAAAGGTCTCATGGTTGCAAGAGTCTAACATCGTGGTGAGTGTCGCGACTAGAGGTCGATTGAGGAAATCGACAAATCGGTTGGTACTTCCTATTTTATACTTGATGATGAGGTGGAACTGTTGTAAGTATGTGGACCACTTTTGATGGCGGTCATTCTGCAATTTGCCTTGGGTCTGCATGAATTGTAGTGGCTGTGATTAGTGTGGATGATTGTCTCCTTCCCGAGAATGTAATGTCTCCACTGGTGGTAGGCTTTCACAATGGAGTACATTTCTTTGTCGTAAGTAGGGTACTTACAGAAAACATCTGATAGCGTCTCACTATGATATGCCACAGGGTGGCCATGTTGAGTCAGAATGGCGCCCATAGCATAGTCTGAAGCATCTATCTCGATCTCAAAGGGTCATGATGTAGGTCCGGTAATGAAAGTACAGGGGATGAGCATAAGTGTTGCTTCAATTCATAGAAGGCTTGTTGTTGGGACAGGCCCCACACAAATTTTGCCTTACCACCACCCCTAGTTACTTGGCTGAGGGCCCATACAATATGAGTGAATCCCAACACGAACCTGCAATAGAAATTGGCGAGGCCCAAGAAGCTTCGAAGCTCAGAGAGTGTGGTTGGGGCTAGCCAGTCATGGATGAACTGGACCTTGGCTAGATCCACATGCACACCATGCTGATCAATGATGTAGCCTAAGTAGTGGACCATGTCTATGCCGAAGGAGCATTCTTCTAAGTTTTCATATAGTTTGTGCTACCGCAGGGTGTGCAGAACATGTTGAATATGTT
>JZKD02S1078999.1:1757514-1795133 GCA_000966675.3 Picea glauca | reverse complement strand
AATGCTTGAGTACTTCAATCAAAGGAATTATGTTTGTTGAAGGTCTTATGCAGATTTTCGAGGGTGTGCTTACCCAATGCATCCGTATTTAAATCATCTAGGTTCAGACGTGTGTCGAGGACTTCTAGAATTTGCAAAGGGTCGACCACTAGGAAAGACATGGATTTATTGGCTTAAGATACATTTGGCCAACTTATATGGTGGTGGTGTAGACAAATATTCTTTTGTGGTCCGACTAACATTTGTTATCGAAAAATGATATGAAAAATGACTGTGATGTTCAGTCACTTAATATATCTACTACATGGATTAACTGTGTATATGACAATTAACATTGGTTGTTATTTGAAACTAGATGGATTAGTTGTATATATAACAATAACATTGGTTGTTATTTGAAACTAAACTTGGAATATATATGTGTTGTATATCTGTAGGACAAATTTTCTATAGTTGTTGAAGTATTTAAATTTGTCTTTTTCCACCCCTTGTTCTGACCGAGTATTGGGATATTGAATTTTACATGGTTTGGCATTTTCAAATGTCTTGGCATGAGAGATTATGAGCTTTATATCTGGAGTCCAAATTTGTTATGGTTGTTTCGAATTGCTACAATTTGCATTCTATGAATTTTCTATTCTACTCAATGTATATATACAGAACACTTGCATGCTACATGTGAATTTATTGTGCTAGCCAAAGGATACAAAGAAATACCTGCAATGACTTCAAGTTGTATTATTGATGATATAATTGTCTGCTAAATGTCAAACAAATTGTTAGAGGCTTCAGTGAAGGCTCTGGAATTTTTGTTGCTCAGCTATCTCATTGGTATATAGGATCTTGTATTAAATGGCACTTGTTTCGACATACCCAAGAAAGTATAGTATTATTTTGATCCTATCTAAAAACAAAGACTTACTCTCTAGTATATTTTTGCAGTCTTATTACGCATGATTGCACTTGAGCTTTTGGACATTATCTCAACAATTGCGAGTTCATGTGATAACACACCCGAGACATATCCTAGTGATCATAAACCTCATTAGACAAGACCCCCTTTACCATTGGAAGTTAGTCCTCCTCCTCAACCAACCTTTCCTAAGACCGATGATACAGATTTAAATATTGATATGGCTAGTATCTTAGCAAAGGTTAATGTACCTGTCCGTCTTAGTATTGATATTATTTTTTTTTTTAAATACCTACAACATAGTCTCTATTGCGACATCTTGGAGTGTCGCTCCCATAGCAACCACGTTGGAGATGATACCTCTTAACATCTCTCTTCCCATGTTATAGATGTCTCTCTTGCCACCTTTAAGATGCTGGTCTTGCCACATTCAGGATGTCTCTTTTTCCACGTTCCAGACGTCTCTCTTGCCACATTCAAGATGTCAATCTTGCCACATTCCAGACGTCGCTCTTGCCATGTTCAAGATGTCAGTCTTGCCACATTCCAGACACTGGTCTTGCCACATTCTAGATGTCTCTCTTGCCACATTCAAGACTTCGGTCTTGCCATGTTCAGGATGTCGGTCTTGCCACGTTCAAGACGTCGGTCTTGCCCCTCCAAGATGTTGCAATAACAACGAAATCTATGTCATCAGAAAAGAGACATCATGTGAAATGAAGTTTGAGGGGGTCTATTGTTTGTCATTCTCCTGATAATATAAAGTGGCAATTGCGTCAAACATGCCGTCGAAATTTGACCCAAATGTACTAGTGAGATGGTCATTTGTCATAAGCTCTTAAGGTAATGGAAGATGCTATGAGTTCAGGGGAACCAAGTTTCTGCCATACATTTTTGTACATAATGCATGTGGATGCACCTTCGTCGATGATGCACCAATGAACTGTAATGTTCCGAATTTTCACTGGTATTTGAAAAGAGATTAGAGCAGGGAGGCAATGTTCTCTGCTGTCGAGATCAAATGTGATGAATTGAGTATCTGCGGGGTCGACTGCCCCCAAGGCAGAAAGTAGTGATTTCCGCTGAGTGGGACAAGTTTGAAGGACTTCTAAGACTGACATGGAAGCCGAGGATTATGCTAATTCATCAACCAAATTGTAATTATGAGCTACCCTAGCCTATGGGTTGTGGACATTCCTGCACAATGGGATGCAAGGGATGCAAAGAGGTGTTTCTGCGTTCAGGTGAGGAATCACCAATGAGGGTCCCGTTGGTGCTGGGATTGTCTCTGGGGGAATGGGAGGATACTCGACGAGTGCCCGATATTGACAACTACATGTTTACAGAAGGATTTCTTCCTCACTAGTGAGGAGGATAGTACAATCTGCGGGATTGTTTGGATTAAGATACTGTCCCAACTGTGGTGGGGTAGGCTGCATGTCCTGTTGGGTGTTCATCTCACCCTGGTGCGGAATGGGATTCTGCAGCACGACTGGGGGAGGTTGTTGCATGTATTGTTGTGGAGCCTGCTGAGGGATAGGTGGTGCTAAAGGATGTGGTACACTTCTTGAGTCTTTCATCCGTTTAAAATCAGTGATTTGGGGGCAATGATGAGTATAATGACCGAACTCACTGCAAAGGGCACAAGAGAAGGTGGTTCTAATACTATTGTTATTTCTCCCTTGATGTTTGTTTTTATTGCCCCCCTGGGGGTTCTGATTCCCTTGGTTCTAGTTTCCCCCAGTAGGTTGGTTTTGTTGAGGGTGATTCCCGCCTTGACTTGGGTTGCTATTGTTCCTGTTTTTTCCTTTCTTTTTGGCATTATTCGACGGATGGGTCAGATTTTCCGTATTCAACTATTCAAAATTTTGATATTGTTGAATGGGAGAGGATTGAACAAAAGTCACCCCAGCGTGAGGGTGTCCTTGTGGTGGGGCCATGGGTGGTGGAGGACCAAGAAATGGAAAGTATGGATTCTGTGGTAGTTTTCATCCATAAGGTACATAGGAAGGCGTGGCGCTTTTGCTAGTACTTAAAGTATAAGCTGAGGTAGATGGAGTACCAGAAATTGTTTGGATAGGTGGATGTAGTGTGGGTGCTGGTGGTAGCCCACTGATGGGTGGGGGAAGGGAAATAGGGTATGTTTGTTGATAAGGGAGTGGAGGATAATAAGGGGTTCCTCCATATGTCGGTGGGTATTGAGGTGTGCCATACATTGGTGGTTGTTGGGGTTGTGGTGCGTGGTGTTACTAATCAATCCATCTGCTGAATGAGACATCTCGGGTTTGTCATGGCCAAATGGCACGAGTTTTGGGAGATCAAGAAGTACTATGTATAAGTACCCTGATTGTGAATCGATGAGGTCGTATTGTTGAGCCTTACTGATGGCTTCTTCTTTCGATTGAGGGAAGGTGGAAGCCACATCTTTACCAAGGAGTGAGACAAGTGATCTGAGAATCTAATCAAGACATTGTTGTTTGGTGGTTTCTGCTTTGCACAAACTACGTTGTCGACGTCACTCGTGAATGTGATCAGCAATATGTGTGGCTGAGGTTTGTTTAAAATTAGAGAGTAGTTCAAGACCATTGTCATGGCGAATTGGTAATTGGAAGAAGGTCAAAAAATCTTTGGCCAAGGACTCAAAAGTTGCATGGGACCGTGATTTTTTGTCTACATACCATTTGGCTGATGGGCTAGTGAGCATGCGTTGAAATAATCGTAGTCAGATGGAATCATCCATAATGTTGTTGGAAGAGCACCATAAGTGGAAAGTCATGACATGGTTGGTAGGGTCATCCTTTGCCTTTCCCTTAAACTTGGGGATGTCTGAAGGTAGTTTGGTAGGCATTGCAGGCCATGTGGGGTCATGCAATATAGGATCATTTGTGAGTTTTCTTAGATCTAGTATGTTAAGAGAGGCAAAATATGGCATTTGGAGTGGTGGCAGAGGATTAGTTCCAGCCATGGTGTGAGTGGTTTGTGAACCTGACCCTTGAGGGGGACTAGGTGGTTTTGTACTTCACCCATGAGAGGAAGTTGGCCCCCCACTTCTGTGTAAACGAGAGTGAGTGGACTGTGGACCTTGGGAATTGGACCCAAGTAAGGTGGAACCAAGAAAAGATGATCCTAAGACAGTGGCACTCATAGGAGTGTGAGAAGGTGGGGTCGATGAGTTGGAAAGACTAGTAACTCCCCCTAGAATAGGAGGGAGGTTTAGCAAGCATCTGGAACGACGGGGGTTCTGTGGGTCCTCTATGATGTGTGACTAGTTGAGTCGATGTGTACAAATTGTGGTGAGAGTAAATAAATAAACAAGAGCCTTTGTTTGAAATTTTTTGAACTTTACACAATATATATATCTGAATCAAAATGTAATCAGAAATGCATCATACATAAAGTGTTTTGAAAAAGAATCATATATGTGGATAAGTGGGTTTTGTCCACATGGGGGATCAAAGAAAACAAATTCTTGTGTCCTAAAAGATGTAACGTCCTTCCTCTCAAATAGCACTGGAGCTTCCAATAGTACTCAGCAGTGGGGTCTGAAGTCACCGGAAGAGAAACTAGTGAAGGATGAAGTAATCAGTTATAATGAGGGGTAAAGGGGGCATATCCTGAAAGAGATGGTGATATTTTCCAATAGCCACACAAAATCTGATCAAGGTGCAATTGCAGACCACAATTTCCACCTAGGTAGATGTCCTAAAATTTGGTCACTAGGTACCTCGGTCAAAGTGTGACAATTAAATTTTTGGCCTAAGAAATGGGTCATGGGATGGATCTCATCCAAGAGGTGGGTGCCTCAAGGGTGGACACACAGCACAACCAGACCTCATCCTTCAACCCTTCACGGGTATCTCCCTACCTTATGGTGTTAGGAATACTTGACTTAGAGGATTTACAGTTCCCTATTTGACAACTTCTATTGTTTTGAAAATGTGAGAACCAGATAATGAGGATTTATTTGGATGCCTATACCCGAAATCCTACCTAGACTAAAAAAATTCTTTTGGCACCTCCTGTGGAGGAAAACTTAGTGAGTTTTTAGAAAAAATTTAGATGTGGTTTGTTTGAGAGATTGGGGGTGTGAGCCAATCTCGTTGAAATTAAATGGGAGTGGATTGTTTCGTCAAGAAAAGGGTGGGGTGTTTCAAAATCCCTTTGGAGGAAACTTACTTTGACCTCCATGTTTTCGAGATGAAAACTATGTGAGTGATAAGTGACTTTTGTGTGTGAATGAGTGAAAAGTGTGCCAATGTTTTAATGAATTAGGTGTCACCTTGCTGCATGTGAACTTCTCTTGGTCCTTACAAGTGTTGATTACCTAATTAACTAAATTCTTTTGGTACAAACTTCCATAATTCAAAAGTCCCTAGGAACCTAGCATATGGACATGTGGGTCCTTTAATATTCCTTTAACTCCTTATTGTGATTTAATTTAAGAAATATTTGAAACTATCCTAGATTGTGATCATGTGGGCATGTAAGGGCCCATTACAAAACCTTTAAACTTCCCTAGTGATTTAATCTAAGAAAGTAAATTTCAACACTATCCTATCTTTGTAGCATGTGGGCATGTATGGGCCTGTTACAATCTTGAGATGTGTTTGAAAAATAAACTAAGAGGAGTCCAGAGGAGGTTGTTGTCCTCTGCTAAAGGTTTTAGTGTTTTTTAAGAGAGGTGAAATTGTCCTACAACCTCTTTCTAATTCTCAAGGTCACTTTGAAGTGCGAGACAAGAGCATACTAAACGATTGTTATCCGACTTTTGGTCCCAATGCAAGTTTTATGTGATTAGAAATGATTTACAACTTACACTTTTAGTCAATGCAAGCCATCCATGTGGAAAAATGAAAGCAAAAGAGGAAATAATGATTTTAAACCCCCTAAGTGCCTATGTGTTTTGACAAATCCTTTTATATGGAGAGGGACCTAAGTGTGGTGCAGATCACAATATGCATGAAATCACTTTTAAGAAGGCTAGGGGCCTTCCCCAAATCACAAAAAGGCTTGGAATGTGTATTTTTCTGCATAGGTGTGCGAGTCTCAGAGTAGACAGAGGTGCATTGAGCACCTGTGTGAAAACCGAAACAAAATTTTGGGCACAGGTGCATAGAACAACATAGTAATTTTGGTGCACGTGTGCACGATGTGCGACTGTGGGCCAATAAACCCACGCACAACTGACACACGGTCGTGAAGAAAATTCTGGATGGAATTCTCTCAATTCAACTTTGAATTGGATGTTTTGTAGGTTGGCTTGGGCCGGTTAAGGTACCTGTAGATTAAATAAACCAAAACAAGAGCTAGAAAAACCGAAATGGGGTAGGAAATTGATACCTTTCCTAAGTGGAGTTGCCAATCTATTGCGCCTCTTTTGTCACCTAAATGAGCAAAACAGAGGTGCTTACAAGCTTAGTTGGGTTAGTTAAGCAAGACAGTAGTAAAGGGAAGGGTTAGATAAAGAAACATAAAAGAACAAACTAAGAATTAAACTAAGAAATAAAAGAACAACTAAACTATTGAGCATAAGGACATAAGAACAAAAACCCAATAAGACTCATGTCATCAATGGAAAGGATTATATTAGTGAAAGAAAACACCAAGAAGAAAGAGGACTTTGGGTCCGTTCTTCCTCCAAGGGAGGGATCATGGACCCCCACAACTAAGCTCTTCTTACAACTTTGAAAGAAATGGTGAAAGAATCCCAAGCTAATCCACTCAAGAGGTGATATGGATTGCCCAATCTAATGATGTTAGTATACTCTTGATGAGAAAAGAGGATTCCCCAAGAGAATAGTAGCAGCATAACCTTGCAAATGAATTCCTTGAAAATGAAGTGCACCCATGGCCTTGTTTTATAGCACCACTTTGAAGTATTTTGCAGCCAGCTTATAGTGTGAAAAGAGGCTATTTAGGGCATTTTTAGGTCTTTGACCAGCCACCCAGTCGGATTCAACTGAGATTTGGGCATCAAATAAACTTGGAAGCTGAACCAAAAGTGGGTGGGAGGCTGACCAATCTCATAAATGGGTTGTTTTTAGATGTGCACAGCTTTTAGCGACCACAGTCGCGCATTGTGCACATGTGCACTTTTTGTGCGTTTCTGGATCGCGCATGTGCGCGCGCGCCCTATGTAGTCATAGTGCGCCTTAATTTTATCACTGGTTGTATAGTTTTGGACATTTTGGAAATTCTTTTGTGGTAATTTTGATCCATGGGTGACCTCATAACTGTTTGATGATGTTGGATTGTTGTAACCATTTACGGACGAAATTTCAGTGATAACACAAACCAACAACCACACAACATTCATATAAACCATTTTCATAGTGGAAATAACATAATAACATAACAAATAACTTATCTGTTAATAATTAACCAACTGGTTGTGTATGAAGGTTGTACCTCCTAGCCATATGCATTTTTTTTCATTTTCTCTTAACAAATGGCCACCCTTGAGCTGAGGCTATGAATCCACAAGGATATCTAGCTCTCTGGCTATCCACTCTCCACACATGACATCCCCAAAACTTGGGTTGTACTCCTATAGAGGTCCCAATTCACCAAATCTCTCTTCCCCACAACCTGCACCACCTAAGGAATGTATCCCCTTCATTTCTCACAGTCCCTCAAGATGTACAATTTATTTATCAGAGCCTCTACTGTACTCAGTTGGCTAGGAATAACTTAGTTGGGGATTATATGAACTCTCATCTTCTTAAGAAGTTCTCACAACATCCTTCACAAGGCTCTTGATTCATTTCCTTAACAAGAAAATGCACTATAGGATTACAACATATGTTATAGGAACACAGACTTCTTTTCCAACATAACCATGACCAAAAAACGAATACCTCCAAGAACAATATGGCTATTTCTCTTCCTATAATTCAACTCTCCTCTTTCTAACCAAAACCTACATGTAAAACTTGTCCTTGTTCTGCATGTGAATTTCCCTTATTCTCCCTTGCTTGCTTCACTCTCACTCTTCCCAAAGATGATTGTATTTTGGCCCATGCTCCCCAATAACTATGGTATGTGACTTCACACATCCAACATTTTACACGAGTTTAATGATTGGACTTGAGAACACTCAATATCAATTTAGAAGGTATACACAATGATAACAATAAATCATAAATGTGGGTTTAGATTAATACCCATGAATAATCCCCCGTTGGACCCATCTTGTGGAATCATAGCACCCCATCATTTTCATCCCTCTCGTATCACATTCAATGATTATTTATCTTATTAATTATTTAAATGTTTGTAATATGCATCTTGGCCCCCAACCACATTAAATCAATAGGTCTATTCACCCCAACATATTGTCTCACCAGCCTAATTCACATTAATACAATTATATTATAATTTGTGGGGATTAAAAATGGGGATGTTACAAACAATTTCAACAAATTGTTTGTTTATGGTCTCTGTTGATGGGTCCAAATGGATTTTCAAGTAGGTAATGGAGAATGCTCGATGCAAGGTCCCAATTAGACCTACTCTCATTTGGTGTATCATTTCTGACCAGTATGCGAGCCTAGTTGCCACTAAGAATTGAAATAATGAAAAAGGGAAAGACAATGAATTGCCCCCCCAAAGAGTTCTAATTAATTCTAAACCTAGTCTAAAATGAAAACCAAATAATCTACAACTACTTCTAACCTATCCTGCAGGAGAAAAATTAATAAATGAGCACAAAATTAAGTGATATTTTGATAACAAAAATAGTTCATGACAACCAAGAATATGTTAACACAATAACATTTTAGATATCATCTCAAATAGTTGAAGAGGATACCTATAAAATCATCTCTATACTCATTATAAATCACAACAACATGATCATTCTAAATACCAATAACATAAACAATTCATACGATCAACACATAGAAAACTCAAGCAACAAATAAATGTATAGAGTAGTCCCAAAAACATTTGCAAATAGTTGTGACTACAAAAATGGCTTATGCTCTTCATACATACATAAATAATATTATTATCAGTCTATGCAATGGGAAAAGGTCCCCCATTACATTGAATGACTCCTCTTTTATAATACAAGAGAGACTATTTAGCTCTTATGAATGTTCACTTCATTTTCCCCTGGTTGTGTCATTTTACATTTTGAATTTATTTTAAATTTTCAAAAAATAAAATGTGATAGTTACAAATAGAATTTGAAGATACTCTTGAGTGGTTATTCTTTCCGTAAGACATTTCACAAATGATATTCATTTAAAATATCATTCACTCAACTTTTTGGTGTTATCCTATGTTCCTCGAGTTATTCTGGGAATTTCTAGTGTTAGCTTGCTTAATAACATCATCCTTTCTTCTTCTCCTCTATCTCATCATTCTATCATTCTATAGAAGGTCTGATTTTGGTTCCTGTAGCTTGATTTGTGACTACTTGAACACTGCACAACTCGCTCTTCAATTAAAATCAGGCCTCTTCTATTTTCTATATTTTAGGAGAACTTCCACTCTCAATCTATCAACATTTTTTGTTCCATAATTTTCTTATCTCTTCTAGCTTTCTGGTGAGCTATCATAGGCCTGATTTTGTTATATGTAGCCTTAGATATAGTCGTTCGAAGTTTTCCTAGTCAATTTCCCCCAACTTTGTGGCCAATTATTCTATGTAATTTATGAGGTTTTTCCTTTACTGTTTTGGATTGAATACCTCTCCCACTGTATTCCTCTACTCGATGCCTTTCTAGTGAGGTATCATGGGCTCGATTGTGACACATGCAGCCCAATATATGGTTGTTTGAAAAATGGTGCCCAACAACCCTTCATCATGGATGTGGGTGAATCTAAGTCATTGATCCTTAACCTGAAAATAACATTTATCAAAGACATGTATAAGGATAACAAAAAGGATGACATTTCAGAGGCTCGTCAGTAGTGTTTCCATAGACACCACCTCACCATGCGTGAATTATGTGGCCTTATATCCCATGTATTCAATTTCTACTAAGTACCATTTGTAGCCATGCTTGCCTTCTTGGGACATAGTCTCAACAATTAACTAGGTTTTTAATCTAATGGGAAGAAATGGAGCCTATTCCCCCCCCTATTGGTCCAAGTGAATGTATTAACATACATTCTCTCTAGGATTATGTTCTTCCCCCAAATAAAGCTCTCCTAGAGGTTATGATCAATCAAACATTCACTCAAATATTTTTTTCCTTTTTAAATATTATCTTCTTAGATTGGACCCATTTGCAATTGAGTCTGGCTTTGATTTTCCTTCTAAGTATATCTCTTTGATTATAGATCCTCAAGCATTGACATCTCTAAGTCTCCAAACTCTGTCATCGAGCTGCAAGTTAGTCTTTCTTTTAGGTATCTTCTTTTTCATATATCTTCAAGTTTTCTTTTTGAGCTTGAATTATATGATTATCAATCCTCAAGTTTACATTCCTAGATTGATCTGTCTGTTTGTATATCCTCGTAGTTTCATGTTTCTAAGTATAATATCTTTCACAATTCCTTAAATCCTTATAATATTGGGTATATTCTTGTAGACTCCATCTTTGATTTCAACATTGATTTTCCTTTCCAAGTCCGAAGTCTTTGCTTCTAGTTCCTCAAATTGTGGCAGTGTTTAATCTTCATTAGTAGACTCCCCAATTGAGATAGATACTATTGAATATATCAAGGTTGAATATGTTCCCATCCCTGTTAATTGTTGGAGATATTACACAATCACATAGAATTATTTTCCTAAGTTTTACAGTCCAATGTTGAGAACGATTCCTTAGATGAGAATATTCTCTCAGCTAGAGAATATTTCCCTGCAAAATAGGATGTTCCTCTTCAGTTCAGAGTTAGTTGCACTCACTTATACTAGTGGAAGTCACTCATGCATGGAAACATCAATTTTATCACCAGGAGTTGCATGTGTCTCTCTCACTTCCACACATGTGTCTCAATCAACCGATGATTGCATGGATCGGTTAACTATGACTAGGTGGCAGTTCACTCTAGTGTCTATCAGTGAGTGTCTATATCTCTCTAGGACACTATTATGGTGCATTAGTTACTCATGTATCATATATCTATTGTAAATTATTCACTCTTTGAGTTTGGAATACGGTTAATGAGAATTCTTCCATTCTTTCTCTCTTGCTTCTTCTTTTATCAATTTATATCTGCAAATGTGTGTGCTATTTTCTAGCTAGATCTATTCTATGTAGGTTCAACACATTTAAATGGTATTAGAGACAACGAAATGCTAAGAAAAAGATACACCAAATTTATTTTTGCAGGTACTGAATATTGAAGAACCCATAAAATATGGAATCTATGTTTTACTCGCTGACAATACTTCTCATGCCTCATAACTATTTGGAGTGGAAGCCAAAAATTCTTCTTCAGCTCAGATGCTCTGCTTGTACCAAATAACTATGGCAATATAAGTAGAGCCTGATTCCACCGATGAGAAAAAAGACTTTCTGAATAGACAAGATATGGCTATAGGATGTATCTACATGTATGTTTCTCCTGAACTTTTCCATCAAGTATATGAAGAATCACAAGAATAAACTCCAAATGAATTATGGACTAGATTGGAGGTTCTATTTGGGAATAAAGAAAATTGTGAAGATTTCATGCAGGAGGTTGAACAGATAGATCAAGAAGAAAAGCCATCAGAAGAGCAAGCCTCTTACTATGAAGAGTCTTCTACAAAAGTATTTGTACAAATTTGTATTCCATTAATTGAAGATGATGTCTACTCCATTTGATATTTGTTTTCCAAATTTCATGTGGAATATATATGGGATGCATCTCAGGGGTCACATGTAGACACTTTTCCATGTGCAATGCATGCATCTCAGGAGACAAAAAGGAAGCCATGCACATTAGACTCAATTATGACATTTTCTAAGAAAAAATTGCAGAAATAAATTGTATATTTGGATTTATCTCGGGAAAATATCCAATTTCAAAAAACAATTCATCTGAAATGGAGTTCAGGAAGTGAAGTTATGATCATTTTAAAATAAAAAAAATTTCAGCATTTTTCTAGAAATGGTCGCACGATTTTCAAATTTTCATCCAAACTTTATTTGGATCTTCTTCATTACAAGAAGTGAAAGTGGATATGTGTGGACATCTCAATGGTGCATTTACCTCATCATATCTATGCAGACATCTACATCTTCAACAAAATCTTCAACAAGCACAAACTTGCACAATTGTGAGATCATCTTGGAGTGAAGGACAAGGTTTCTTAGCAACTTCTTTTTGTTCCTTCTCATTTTTTATGCATTGTAATTTGAGGAGGGGGGTTTCCCATGAGGTTTTCCCTCTTTCCTCATTTATTTCAGTGTATCTTTTGTACTTGGGTACCTAACATGACCTCATTGCTAGGACCCATTCTTTATTTTCACCATAGTGATGTTCGGGGGGGGGGGTGTTGAAGTTACTTCACACGCACCTAGGATTTCTTTTTCCTAAGGTTTTTACTTGTTTATTAGTCATTATCCAGTCTCCTATATTTTAGGAATAATATTCCTCTGGAGAGAATATTCTCTCCAGTTTGATCAATTGAGTGGAGTCTAGATGCTACATTGGGATTATCACAATGCATCATTGGGATCATCACCAACTAATGCGCGTAGTCCTTGGGATAATCACTTCACTATGTTTCAGTTAGTTAATTGAAGACTGATAGACTAGTTAACTCAGACTAGGTGGCAATTCACTCTCGTAACTACGTGAGAGACTAGACTAGGTGGCAATTTACTCCTGTAACTATTGGTGTGTGTCCAGATCACTCTATACCACCACGATGGCGCATTAGTTACTCATGTATCATATGCCTGTTGTAAAGTATTCACTCTTTGAGTGTGGAATATGGTTAATGGGAATTCTTCCATTCTTTCTCTCTTGCTTCTTCTTTCTCAATTTCTCTCTACAAATGTGTGTGGTATTTTCTAGCTAGATCGTATTTTTTTTATGAATTGTAATTTGAGGGGAGTTTTTTCTAGAACTCTGTATGTATATATATCTACGTAACATAAATTTTATTGCATGCACATTATCTTGCACAATTAGAGGTCAAGAAAACAAATTTTTTTTTTATATGAGGAACACATTTATAGAAGATTCTCATGGATCTTATATCTATGAGGAGGAGGTTACTAGGTTAGAGGTCCACATGTCTACCTAGGAAATGATGAGACATGGTATAATGGAAAAAGAGGTATGAAAGAGAATATGAATATGAGAAGCCTACAAGGAGAAGTGTGGAGGTATAGAGAAAATAATGAGAAGATTATGAAATCTTAGGAAGAGATAATACATAGTATAAACATGTTCCATACACAAGCCAATCAAGAATCTGGCACAAAGAAAATGGGTAGACATGTGAAAACATCCAGATCCCATAGTAGAAGGGATGATCATGGGAATAACATGAAGTCAAGGAATATGATCAACCGCCATCATTCACTAGAACAATCAAGTAGAAGAGCTCATGTGAGTTTAGGGCCAGGGAGAATACCAAGTGTATCTCCTGTCAAGAGGCATAGGATAAGGCATGATGTAGACATATTTCAAGGTGAATTAAGGAAAAACATGTTATATTTTATTTATTTATAGAGTATTCGACTTACCATTGTTCTTTTACTTCATACATATCATGTACTGAGTAGTAGTAGCATAAGAAAGAGACAAAAAGAACACAATAGATTTATATTGGGAAAACCCTAAATGGGGGAAAAACCCAAAAACCTTTCTTAGATATATTTTGTTCACAAATTCCAACCATTCACCAGCTCTCAAGATCCACAGACAACATATAAACCCTAACACTAGGCTAGTGCACCTCTAGTGCCCACAGCTACATCAACAACACAATACAAGAAGAGAGCACATCCTTAGAGAGATAAAGCACAAGATAAAGTAGCCACCAAGAATAACTAAATATCCCAACTCTGTGTCTCCTCTTCCTCCTCAGACTTGCACACCTTTTTGTTACGAGGAAAATCTCTCTATGGCTAGGGTAAACCACAGCATACAGAAATGTCTATAGAAATCAAATCTTTTATCTAGTATGTTATATAATAAAATATGCTAGAAAGACAAGATAAAAGGCCTACCTCGTCCAGATGTTTGATGAAGTCCACAATTGAGCACTTGACCCAAAGCAATTTACCTACAACTAGTCCTCAAAAACCAAGAAAAGCAAGCATATAGTGATATTATATGATGTTAGCACATTCAATAGCATAATTCATTAGTAAACATGACAAATACACCCATGGAATAATAATTCAAATATTTACAAGATATCAATTGGATGGGAAAATAGTATTTCTATTAATATATGATCAACAAAAGTGAAAATGTTACAGACTTCCATGTCATCATGGTTCGGAACTGAGAAACTAAGTTCCTTCTAGTTGAGCCTCCACCACTTCAATCCTCCACTAAATGCAAGCTCATAATATAGAAGCAATGAGGTTCTCAATCAATCAGGGAAGAGCTTGGGTGATGAACACTATGTTCATACTTAAAGGACAAAGGGATGCAGACTCAATATGAAGTAAATAATTTCTCCAGTGTAACTTTACTCTCAAATTGGAATTCTTTCTCCTCTTTCCATAGCTCCAAATTGACCCCTTTATAGCCTTCAAAATGGAACTGAAGTGCCGAGTCAGAACATTTCTAGTATATGGAAGGCTAAGGATCAGAGATCTCTTGTGATGACATGGAAACCAGACATTAATTTTCATTTTCTGGCACAAATCCCGATGTATGCAGGGTGTAGTGGAGCAGCCTGTGTATACGCATGTTGTATAGTAGGCAAGATGCATACATGTGGAAAAATATGTATTTTTGGCTTTGGATTTTACAAACAGGGATGATAAGTCTGCATAGGGAAATGGAAAAAGGCCCTTTGTGCAAGATTTCATAGGGTGAGGAAAATATTACAAAAATAGATGCTCCCTAATGTGTGAGGTTAGATGAGTATCTGCGATGGACGAAGTACATTATTACAACCCAGAAGTGGAGTGATGGGGAACCAACTGGAAGAACTAGTTTCTCATTACATTATGTACTGACTTTGTATACATGGCTGCCAATAGAATTACACTACATATCCATGTAAAAATATACCAAACAATTGTTCATGGCCATGAATAGGAAAACATAAGTATGGTTACATGCCAAAAACTACCATAGTCAGAAACAAGGTCCAATAGAACCAGTCTCAAAACCAATCTGAAGATATATGTATAGAATGGAGTACAATCTAATCTCCCATGATCACTGAATTCATATAGGTACTGGTCCAATGAAAAGGAAGCAACAACTCAGGAAAGTTGTGACCACATACTGATGTCTTCAAGTCTTCTATACAATCCTCCAAGGGTGCAAGTCTACATCATGTGAATAAAGGAGTTGAGGTCGAACACAATGAGACATCGTTTCATTTTCGTTCATTGAGGTATATCGTTAACAAACACGAGACAACCTACCGATAATGAAAGTAGGTATCAAGGCACCGAGTACAATGTTACAAGTGTGAATAAAGGATTTGGTGCCGAACACCTAAAGAATCCATCGTTCAGGAGACATTGATGTATTCCCAACTGTCGATGATGAGAGAACCTGCCACTAATAACTGCAAGACTCAAGGTACTCATAAGAATCTAGGTCTCATTTCCATAATAAATGAGTTGAATTCGATGGAAGGAGACCCGCTTAAAGGAGAGCATTAAGGCATCTCTCATCATTCATCATGAGGTACAAAGCAGGAGCTTCATGATTTGGAGGAAATTGGATGAAGAACATGTTCATGAACCAACGACCCTGTGTGTATTTCCCGTGTGCCAAGTGCAAGCGGTACATGAAAAATACCCTATGAATAGCAGCCAATGATGAAAACTACTGACAAAGGCAAGGAAAACACCAATAAGGATAATGACATCCAAGACACTACACAAATCCCAATGTGCGAATAGATGTCTTGCCATCAAACACAAGGGAAACCACCCAGTCAATGACCAATGATGAATTGTCGATTGCTAGGTTCAAGGTTAAACACCAATAATGAAAGTAGGACCAGGGTGCATGATAGGAATACAATATCATGTTATTATGCAACAAACTGAGGGTATGGCCGACATGCAAAGTCAAGAGTTCTAAGAAGTAGCTGACACAGGTTGATAGACTTCCTTTGAACAAGAGCATGAGACATATGGAAGACATAGGAAACATAGACTCAATGATGAAACCATGAGATGCAAGAGGCATCAATCAAGTTCTCCATAGGGACTAGAAGAGTAACCATTCGGTAGATAAGACTCTGTAATGAGCTCATATTCCTAAGGCCATGCTAATCCAAAAATTATGATGATGAATGGACTCAAATAACTTTTTTCTCTATTCAAAGGCAACACGGTTTCTGCCAATATAAGATAATACTCCCTTTCCACCCGTTTTTTTTTTGTTTTTCATAACAAATGAATGCTATGATACAGAGGAGGAAACGAGTGTCACAAGTAAGCAAAATTAGTTCCAACAGTGGAACATACTTATGCCCAATGCAAGAAGATGAATGCGAGATATGGACACTCAGGGGAAGGTTCCCTCATAGGTACAAGGTGTCAAATTGCGAAGGATATAAATGAGGATCTGCTTGGTTGAAGATGCAAAAACTACCAAGGAAAACGACTTATAACGCAAAGCGAGAACTGGATATATGCTCAATACTGGAAGCAAGGGTATGAGATGCAATCACAGCTTAACAAAATTTCCTTTTTTATGTCATTTAGTCTACTTGGTGTGAAAGAGGGATAAACTTGTACCAAATAGACATCCTTTCAAATCCAATTTACGAGTGTGAAAAAGACAAATTTCACTCAACAATCTTTTCTCTTTTTGAAGATGAGTTGGAAAAGATCTTAAATTAAACTTGGTTGGGAGTCCTCTAGGTATAAGGTAACATGTTTATGAGTGAGAAATGAGGCTCAACATAAATTCATGTACTAGCTATAAGGGACTCCCGGTACTAGGAAAAATATTTACATGGGAACCAAATGCAGTGGAGGATCTAAGTAGGGCACCCATGTTTGGTAAATCTCTACCACATGATAATGACACTACTTATAACAGATGGAAGATTTTGTGTCGCAACAAGTGGGTTCATACCTAAGGAATGAAAAATGACAGTTATAGGATAATGCGAAAATTCATGATGGAATGGATACCTATCCTATATGTTGGGTGGTTAAAATACCTGCCCATGGTGACGTACGAGCAACATAACATTGAAATCTACAAGAATCCCTGGTGAAAACTACAAAAAACCAACTCACTCCACTTCTGTATTAGTCCATTAGGCGAAAAAATGACTCAAAACTATAGAAAGTGGGTAAAAAATGTTATAAATAGTAACAAAAACCAAAAATTACTATGTCATTTTGATTTTTTACCTAAATAGTGAAAATTGGACCAAAATACCTCCAAGATTCAACTAGTGATTACGGGAGCATCAAGCAACAGAATCAGAAACCATTTGGGCTAGGTAATTCCTCTTCCCCTCTTCTTCATTTCCAGTGGATTAAATTTTTAAATTAGGTTTCAAATTTTGATAAATTATGGTGTAAATTGTGTAATTCGGTGTACACAGGTTGTCCCTTATCAGGTCACATATACAATGGGTTATACGCACCTATGCAAAGTACAGGGCACATAAAACCAGCCCTATACATGACTATAAGTGAAGCCGCTTGCGTACAAGCACAAAATCAATGATTTCTATGGCTACTAACTCAAATTTTGACTTTTATTTGGCAGGATGGTACTTGAATGGAGGGAAAGAGAGTACAAGGAGGTTGATGCTTCTATGGACAGAGATTTGGGGGCCCAAATGGTCTTGAAGAGATCTGGCTTATATAAATTTTGGGCACTCAAAGGGATGAGTGCTTGGGTGAGTTTTCTTTAGATGCTTATGGGTTACTAGGACCCTCAGAGTGAAAGATTCAATCTCGATGGGCAACCATTGAGAATTGAAGTAGAGGATATCTACTTTTTGATTGGACTATCACGTCGAGGTCAGTTCGTAAACCTAAAATCACGGGGAGCAGGGAGTGGAATGAAAATAGAGGAGTATATAGACGCCCACTGTGTAGAAGGGAATCCTAAAGTCGAGAGTCAACTCCCCATCTGAGCGATAAATAATATCAGCCTCAATATTATTGTCCTCATATTGACCAAGATCACAGGTTCAGATTCATTGCACCAGGCATCGAGGCCGCTCATGTTCTATGCAGCAGAGTGTTTGAGACCCATAGTATATGACTGGTGTACCTCACTACTGGAAAATATGAAGAGCCAGTTGACAGAGTGAAAATAGGGGAGTAAGAGGAATTTTGGGTTTGCCTCTATCTTATGTAGTTTCTTCTTCAAGTGGGTTCTAGTTTTGGGACCTAGAATCAATATTCTTTTGAGAGGACCTCATGATCCAACCATGGCATTATGGACCTAGGTAATGAGACAACAGGGGGAAGGTAGGGTGCCCACACCCTAGAGCGAGGATTTCTTCTATTGGTGGAAGCAACATGTCATTTATTTGGATGACTATCCCTATGTAGGGATCGAATTCAAAGGGGATATAGACATGCCACTCCCACCAAGGACCACATTTGGGGACATAAGTAAGTCAAATGTTTTTAAATATTTCATTTTTTTGTATTTTTGTATAGTAGAGAAAAAAAAATTTGGATGATGCTTAAGTACTAACTAGATGCTTGTGTAATGAAGACATGGGTCTGCGATGGCTGAAAGGGCTTCCTTGACATCAACGGAGGAACCAAGGAGATGAGGCATTAGGAGGAGAAGCTGAGAGAGTCCTATAAAACGTGCAGGGAAACCTGTCTCATTTGACTCATAAGATTCCCATGGTTCAGGTAGAGGATCTGTCAGAAGCCATGTAGTGGCAAGTGGTTGGTGTGCCCAGAGCTTGGGTGTGACTCTTTCGGCGTCTCGCAAATGTCGTAGTTTGTTACCATGACACACATTTGGTGCCACAAGCGTAGATGTCATGGATATTGTAGTATTGATTGTATATGTGTATTGAGGCTATTAGCCCCAATTTTGTACTATAAACACCATATTTTTTGAAATATATATAAAACATGGATCTTTGGCTTTACTTACATTTACAATGTGTACATTGATGAGATGGTTTCTTTGCTTTAGTTATGTGACAAATACCAATCTAAAACAAAATTAGCATAAGAATTGGATACATGATTAGAACTTCTAGGAATTTGATAATAAGTAATAAAATCAAACTGTCATTCTAAAAGACGTACCCGTAGGAATCATCAGAGTAAAGTAGGATCACACATACGGTAACTATCATTCAAATGACATACTACTAACTGGGAATCTAGGTGAATCACTAATGAGAGAATACCATGTGAGATAGCATTGTGCAAAAGTTCTATAATGATGCTATATTTTGTTTTGGACTAATCAGGAAGTGCGGACACAAACATATCTCCCTAGTTTCAACTTGAAACTAGAACAAAACAAGACAAAATATAGAACTTTCCCTAAGTTTTAATTATCAAGCATACTAACTAACAAGAGATAAATGACATACCTTTGAAATGTCGTTTGTCCTCGCTAGTATCATCGTCACTCCTTTCCAAGTCTTATGGGATGTTGAACCTATAAAAATACACAATCCAACGAAGTGAAAGAAACAACATATACTCAACAAAACCTATGTATGTGATCAAGGAGTAATACAATAAAATAAGAACAATTTTATGGGAAAGAAATATATTGTTGTATTAGAAATATAAAAAGGAGAATACAACCAATGCCTTGATGTTGTAAGGTCCCTTCCAACATTTACTTTATTCCCACACACTTCTTTCTCCATGGATTCTAAGATCAACAATCTATCTTGACAAAGAAAATAGCAAAGCTACCAAAATTACTCAAGCTCACACCAAAAGCTATCCAACTAAATCCAAGCTACAACACAACTAACTTTCTCTATGAGAGCTCCTCTCTTTTTATAAGCTAAAGAGAATAGGGTGAGGAGGTTAATATGATCCCACTAAATCAGAAAATCAAGTAATATCCAAACCGATCGGAGGCCACCTCACCACAAAAGCTTATCTTTCTAGAAGCATCGAGAAGATGCTAGTTTTTCCCACGTATGAAAATTGTTGCACCCCTATAATTGAGCAGAGTGCGACGACGTCGTAGGCCAAGTTTAGTACATAAATCAATGATCTAGGATCATCATAGCCATAGAAATGATCAGGGTGTGATGATCCTCCTTAATAGGGATTTTACAAAGTAAAAGATAACTTTTTCTCTCAGGCAAAGTTCTTCTCCCTTCTTTCCTCAAGAATTCAAGCCACTGATACTTCTAAAGACAAAGGATAGGATTACATAATTAACGATCATATGGGTGATGAGAATAATGTGTAACAGAGAACCCCCCAAAGTATGAAGTTAGAACAGAGTGATAACTGAAATACTTTGTCGAGTGTGTGTACGGAACAAGGAACATGCCAGTCGAAAACCTGCCAACACATAAGGAAATACAGTACAATAATGTATCATCACTGAGGTAGGAATTCCCATACTCAAAATTCAAGTGAATCAAAGAATAAAAGCTGACATGCAAAGACTGATGTCAAGTAAGACAGGCCATGGCCACCAAACATACACCATGGATCCATACCATTATAAGTCAAATTTGAACATAGCCACCAAACATACACCATGGATATATGTGTTAAAGACTCAAATTTGAACATAGCCACGAGACATAGACTATGGATCTATTCCACAGTATAATCTGAATACACTCCAATGCAACCAAAATCTATGAGAAAAGATCCATGGTCTTCATATCCATCACTCTATAGTACGAATCTAACCATGCAAATACATGTGTTGAAGTCGAACATGGTATAACCACTTGATTACCGGTCATTAGTGTATATCGTTAACAAGTGCGAGGTAAATCACCATTAATGTCAATGAAAATGTAAGGTACTCTAGTACAATCCAACAAATGTGAGTTAATGAGATGAAGTTGAACACTCGGTGCAATCTCTCGATCAGGGGTCAATAATGAAAACCCACCGTCGAAAGTGAGGAAACGTGCCATTGAGGCATGCAAATTCCAAGGTAACAATTAGTTTCTAAGTCTAATTCCTAGATAATTAGTTGAATTCGATGGGAAAAGACTCGTCATAGGAAGGCCTTAATGTATCCTCCATCAATGACACAAAACTAGTAAAAATATTTGAAGTAGATCAGAGTAACAAGTGATTCAGGACTAACATAGGGATGGTTGACGCAATAGAAGGCTTAAGGACTGCAGAAATGGCTGACGCAATAGAAGGATTTCCAGGTTGAAATTCTCTTTTAACATATTGAAGACACAACATCTCTCTTGGAAAAACTAACTCAATAACAGGGATCACAGACCAATTTATAATCTTATAAAGGATTATGAGCATGAGACAAGTAGATTTTCCAACCTAGAGATAAAGCAAGTAAAAGGGTGTCATGTTCAAAAGAAAATCTTCCATAGAATACAGGTTTAGATACATTTCTCTCCCAATTTTCCCCCTCCATTTTTGGCGAGTACCTCATTTTTTTTACACAAGCTTGAGGAGAATAACATATGCTTGAACTGTAAACTCATCCTTCGGATGAGTCCCTCAGAGTATGTTTAACGAACCTTAGGAAGGAGTGGTTCGATTCCATATGGGCATTTCAATGTTTGTTTTACGAGTCCAAAGAAAGTAAACTCAGTGATTTTTCATATTTAGATAGTCTAAAAAACACTTAAAGGAAACTCTAAAATGTCATTTTTCATAAAATAGTTTGGTGAGACCGAAAAAGAGATAAAATACCACTCAAAAAAAGTTTTCTTCAAATACTTTAACAAGCGTGAAAAGAACAAGATCGCTCAGAAATATTTTCATGTTTAGAGAGTCTGAAAAGAGCTTAAAGGGAACCCCAGGGGGTTCCTTTTTTGTAGAACCTTTACGAGTCCGAAAAAGTGATAAAATTTTACTCAATTAAATTCTTAGGTATTTACGAGCATGAGAAAGAACAAAGACCGAGCTTAGGATTTTTTTCATTTTTACGCAATCTTAAAACAAAACAAAAATAATGCTTGGGATAGATTTTATTTTTACACAAGCTTAAAACTAAAAAAAACTATGCTTGGACCTGGTTTCATTTTTACACAAGCTTGAACTAGAGGAAACTATGCTTGAGGTAGGTGGTTTCATTTTTACACAAGATTGAACCAAATAAAAGTATGCTTATGACTTTCCAACGTAGAATCTAGGGATGGTTGGTACTTAGCCCCCAACGTAAGAAGCGAGCAGCTCTAACTTCAGCTTGAAGTCCAGAAGCTGAAAGCATTTCCCCCCAAGCTTTGGTTCATCCAACGACACAGGAGGATGAAAAGAAGATTAAAATACTATACATAATGAAGTACTTGACTAAATCAAAGAGGGGGGAAATCTATTTCATTTTTTAATGAGCTTGACACAGGAACAAGAACTATTCTCATGAATCTAGGTTTAATCCCTGGACCTCCGATTCATTTTTTAACGATATTAACACAGAAACAATAAGTATGCTCCTAAGCTTTGTTTCTTTTTTTAATGAGGTTGCTATAGAGACGCAGAAACTATCTTTGTAGATGGTTTCATTTTTTAACGAGCTTGAAATCAGAAAACCATGCTCAAATCTGGTTTCATATTTTAATGAGTTTGAAATCAGGAAACCATGCTCAAAACTGGTTACATTTTTTAATGAGCTTGAAATCAAGAAACCATGCTCAAATATGGTTTCATTTTTTAATGAGATTGAAATCACGAAACCATGCTCAAAGATGGTTTCATTTTTTAATGATATTGAAATAAGGAAACCATGCTCAAAGTTGGTTTCATTTTTTAATGAGCTTGAAATCAGGAAACCATGCTCAAAGCTGGTTTCATTTTTTAATGACCTTGAAATCAGGAAACCATGCTCAAAGCTGGTTTCATTCTGTAATGATATTGAAATCAGGAAACCATGCTCAAAGCTAGTTTCATTTTTTAATGAGCTTGAAATCAAGAAACCATGCTAAAAAGACTCTTCTTGATCATGGATTCCAAGAGGACAATTCTCTAGAAGGACACCATGTTAAGGGACAAAAATCTGTAACAGCTTCTAAGAAATCTTCACTGGATGAAATAAACACACTCTGGAAGGAACATGTGTCGAGGGCCATGATAGGGGGAAGGAGATCAAGCTCCAATATCCCAACCGAAGAGATTACCATGTCAACTACCAGATCCAATTCATAAGGGAGTGATCTTACAGTGAGAGGCTCATCTGCATCGATAGTTGAAGGCATGGGAGACAACGCCACATAATTGATTTGTGGCAGGGGAGATATCGTCTGCATATAAGAACCATTTAGGGAGGTCATCGAGTTTATGGTCAAGTCAGGGCCAATGAACGAAAGTTGATCAATAGTCACAATTATTCCATTGTGAGGGAAATATATCACACGAAAAAGAGTGGACATGATATCTTTCATGACATAGACGTAATATCGCCCAAGGAGTAAATCGAAATACAAGGGGTCTTGGAGTACCATAACATCAATAAAGATAGTTTTCCCTCCAAAAGTTACAGGAAACTGAGTAATGGGTTCTAAAGGGTGATTGGTTCTTTTGTTAAAAGCTATCAGATTCTGTATAATTGGCACAAGCTGAGGATAACCCAAATCTTTCCAAGAAATAGAGGACAAAATACTAACAAACACACCTTGATCTATAAATGTATGAGGAATTTCCTGATCACAAACCTGTATGGTGATCTTGAAAGGAATGTGAGAGGGAAGATGAGGTCCAGTTAGTGCACCCTTATAAAAAAGGATGACCTCATTACTTGGAGGGGTTCCATGGGAGAAGAAGGAATGCCCCCTAGAATGATAGATTATGTATCAAAAAGAAAAATGTGGGCAGTATCATATTTACTCTCTAGTGGGAGAGTAGGATCGACCTATGACGAGATCATATCGACCACTTGAGTTGCATTCTCCAAAGGGAGAATGGGGTCGACGACTACAAATGGATCAACCGCTTGGGTTTCACTCTCTAACGAGAGAGTGGGATTGACTGATGATGGGATTGGATTGACCACTTTTTCAACTGATTCAACTAAGGATGTGAACAAATTGACTACCTGATCGACCGAACTGACCAACGAAGGGACCAGATTGATCATTCCATCAACTACAGGTGGGTCGAGAGTAAGATTGTGATAAGAAACTAGAAGTTGAAGTTGGGAAACAATCATGTCTTCCAGTAATTTTGAGGCCTTTTCCATACGAGGGAAAAGGTGAGTTTGATGATTCCCTCCGCATAACCTACATGGGAACTTGACTCTACTTTTCTTCTTCCCAACAGTATCTTGACTAGTTGACAAGAGGTCGTCAACATGTTGTTCAGAGGTTGATGACATGGGCTGGAGAAGGTTTGTAGACCATTCTTCTATAACCTTGGATAGACCAAGGAAATCCTTAATAATATGGCTACCCTTATAAATATTGTAATGGTACTTGGGCTTACGGGTTGTTTGGGTGATCTCGACATCATCAACACTCCCAACACAATTATCAGTAACTGGTGGTTTTGAACATGTTTGGCAGTGGTTGGAAGTTTGGATCCTTTATTATTTTTCTTCTTCTTAATCTTCCTTTTCTTCTTCTTCTTATCCATTGGGTTACTATCTTTAGAGCTTTCACTCGACGAAAAAGATGAAACGAAAGAAGACCTTGTGACTAAAGAAGATGAAGGAGATATTACTAGTGAAGAACGTGAAGGATCAACATGAGGTTGATGTTCTTGGGGGGAGGTTCTTACAACCGAAGCACTAGCTGCATTCAGGATTACCTGAGTGGAAAACAACCATACAAGTAATCCAATTGTGAGACCTGGAAGGCTCAAAGTAGCAATGTAAGGAGGACCAATGTTTTTGTAAGAAGGAAAAACAAAAGGTTCCGCTGGAAAAGGGGTTCCTTCATTGGTCGTTCCAAGAAATGATGCCATTAAACATAAATCCAACATAGATTATGCTAGGGAAAACAAACAACACACGCTAAAAATCTAGGAAGAAAACAAGCAAACAAAACCTTCTTATAATGAATGCACTAGTTGGTGATGAAATCCAATGTCACTTGAACAATGTAAGAAAGGGATGATATAGAGCGGGTGGAAAAATTACATTGATGACCTTCTTAATGGACTTACACCTTGCTGCAAGATCCCACATATAATCATGGGTATACCCTCTAAGGAACCCGAGTGAGTTTTTCCAATGTAGATTCTAGGTATAGCGAAGACTTTCCCCTTCACCGTCACCTTGTGTAAAAAACCTAAAGAGAAAGGCCACTAAGTTTACCAAATACAACAATGATGCCTGGGAAAATAGTCGACAGTCTGATCCACATGCAAAGGCAGGGTATCTAAACCCGAAATCAACTTGAGAAGGTCCCCACAAGATTTTCTTCTCAAGTGACCCCCAATAATACGCACAATATCTACACTAAGACTAACAAAGAAGAGTGAGTAACTCTGTCGGTCCTAATGCGACCTTGTGATAGACCCTTTTGTTAGAAGGGATTCCTAGGACAAAATGTAGCAAGTGGATTTCAACACTCCCTAACTCAATATTCTATGTTTTTTTACATCTTTGGAAAGTTATCTTTCACACATATTCCAAAGCCCTACAACTAATCTAATGTAGGTTTGCTACTAAAAAACATAAAAATGTGTAATCAATTTTTATAAGCTCTTTATTTTAAGGCTGGTATTTACTCAAGAGGGAAATGGCGTGGACTAAATGATGTTTTGACCGACTCTAAAAAATGCAAAGAAATGGGAATGAAAATATTTCACTTCGATGAAAGCTATATTACAAGAAGGAGAAAACGTTTTTCATTCCTGATGCACAATGCCCCAAAATTTTTAAACTCATCAATATCAATTTTTTTTAAGAAATGAGCTAAAGAGATCGACCATGAGGGGGAATTGTTTTTAAGAATTCAATATCAAAAATGAGAAAAACCATGCAATTTCTCTACTTCAAATGCAAATATGCCCCCAATCTAATGCAAAGCAAGAAATTAAATTTTTTGTTTCAAAGATAGCTAAAAGAAAATTCAATTTTTTCAAGTAGACTATAATCAGACCCAACAAATCACCCCAAAACCATATCTAATATATGGGCAAGAAAAACCATCAAAAATAAAAAAAATTCACAATCGTCGCAGACTATAGACTAACACAGCATGACGATCCTTGATCGTCGCATGCTAGAGAACAAGTACAGTGCGATGACGTTGCACTGTTTCAAAAGGTAGGGTGTGTCGATCCTATATTGTCACACTGTCTCTCAAAGTAGGGTGTGATGATCAAAAGAAAAATGGAAAAAATAAAAAGAAAGAATTTTTTTTGAGTGAGGTTTAATAGTCAAAGAGTCAAGTTGGATCTCCTAGTGACTCAAAAAACAAAACCCAGGAAATCAAAGAAAGAAATCAATACAAACTAGGAAAAATAATTCATTTCACATTATGGTTGCCAATTTTGTTGTTGGACTAATTGGTAAGTGCAGACACAAACAGATCTCCCTAGTTTCACCCCGAAACTAGAACAAAACAATACAGAATATAAAACTTTCCCTAAGTTTTAATTATCAAGCATACTAACTAACAAGAGATAAATGACATACCTTTAAAATGTCATTTTTCCTTGCTAGTGTCATCTTCACTCCATTCCAAGGCTTATGGGATGTTGAACCTGTAAAAATACATAATACAACAAAGTGAAAGAAACAATGTATACTCAACAAAACCTATGTATGTGATCAAGTAGTCATACAATAAAATAAGAACAATTTTATGGGAAATAAATATATTGTTGTATTAGAAATATGAAAAGGAGAATACAACCTATGCCTTGATGTTGTAAGGTCCCTTCCAACATTTCTTTTCTTCCCACACACTTCTTGCTCCACGGATTCTAAGATAAGAAATATATATTGAAAAAGCAAAGCCCAAAGCTGCAAAGATTACTTAAGTTCACACCAAAATCTAGCCAACTAAATCCAAGCTACAAAAAAACTAACTTTATCCATGAGAGCACCTCTTTTTTTATAAGCTGAAGAGGATAGGGTGAGGAGGTTAGGATGATCCCACTAAATCAGAAAAGATAGTAATATCCAAACTGATCGGAGGCCACCTCACCATAGAATCTTCCTTCTAAAAGCATCGATAAGATTCTCGTTTTTTCCATGTACGAAAATCATTGCACCCCTAAAACTGAGAAGAGTGCGACGACATCATAGGCCAAGTTTAGTATAGAAAGAAACGATTTGGGATTATCGCACCCATAAGACTCGGCAGGGTGCGACGATCCTCCTTAATAGGGTTTTTAAAAAGGAAAAGCCAACTTTTTCTCTTAAGCAATGTTCTTCTCCCTTCTTTCCTCAGGAATTCAGGCCATTGATCGTTATAAAGACAAAGGATAGGGTTACATCATTAATGGTCATAGTGGCGATGAAAATAATGTTAAGACTTTTTGGTTAAAGAGGTAAGATCTTAAAGATTTGTGCTCTGATAAAAATAAAGTATGTATTTTTGGTTAAAAGGTAAGATATTAAAGCTTGGTGCTTTGTTAAAGGTAACATAAGTGGAAATTTTCATTTCAAAATCTTCAACAATGCACCAGCAAAACCCTAACTACCGACCCTTTTGGAAACACCTGCGAAGTAGATGAAGTCTCACCCAAGGTAGAGGCAGGGGTGGTTGCAAGACTCAAATGTCTGCAACCTTAGCTAGGACACCAATCCATGATTGTAACACCTTAACAAAACACTTAGCAATTATAGTTCATCAATATTCATATTTTAGCTTACAATGTAGATAAACCCTAATAACATAGCAGCGCAGTATTGACCGAGACCTGGCATGTTCAAGCACTAAGCACATAAACATAGATTAGATCTAGCATTCGTTCATATTATTTAGCAGTAATCTATCATATTAGATTCATATAAGCATACATCAATGCACTAAGAATTTAACCACATAAACAAGAGAACAACCATAAAGAACAAAGCTAGCACAACACAAGATATACATGGTACACCCCCACCCTGGGGCTACGTCCACCGACTTTTCTTATTTATTTATTTTTGTCAATATTCTACATGCACAGAGCCATGATATCTTACTCTGCAGAGGACATGAGATATGCAAACTTTGCTAGATCCTCCTTCCTTGAGTTACAACAAAAATCCTCTTCACGGTCACTTACAATCACTTGCACTTAGCTCTACAAGTCTCACATAGTATGCACAAAGAATTTACAATCACCGACTGCACTTAGCACTTATCACAAAACCTCTCTTCGATCACATAGATCGAGCTACTTCCTACATCACCTAGATTTCTATTTATAGATTACAAAAAGGCCTAAACATGGGTAAACCCATGGGCTGACATCCCCATACCTATTACATAAGCCCAAAATCCAAAAATCCCTAACCAAATGGGCAGAGATCCCGTGATATCTGCTTCAACTTGCGCTCTGCCTTCGACGGCCTATTAAAGTCCCAAAAATATGTCAAACATGACCAAGGATCCTCAAAAATTGGTTAAGGGCCAACAGGCCCCAAACACTCACCTGTGACTCGTCCCGAGTTACTTTGATCTGGGTAGTTCTGCTTCAAAGGCCTCGAGCTTGACTCGAGATTCTTCGACCCATTGCTATGTCGTGGACTCCTACTCAACAAACTCTTGGATAACGGCTTTGTTGATAGGTCCCTCTAAGCACAGTTCAGCTATAGTGCCGACTTGATCCAGTTCTACTCTGTGGCCTTCAATCTTTGTGAAAAGTTGGAAAGCCTTGTCCTGTATAGGTTGGAGCCTTTGTGTCACTTCCATGAATTTTATCTGAAAGGTGTGGACCTACTATTGAGCAGTGCATTGTTCTTGGGATCGCTTCATTCTCTCAACTACTAATAGGGGCTTCAATTGCACCTGTATTGTTTCTTCTTGTTGCTTTTCTTCCTAGAGTTGTGACTCCAACGCCTTCAATTCAGGATCCTAAGTGAGTCGCTCATAATTTTGGGCACTGCAATCACTTAGATCTTTACATTCCATGGTGAGGACCTTGATTCTCTCAACTACGATTTGAGAAGTTGCTTCTCTTTGATCTCGCACATCCTATGGAGTGCTTGACACTGTTTGTAATTCTAAGTTTGATATTCTTTATTGTAGCTGTTGGATAGCTTCTAAGAGCTATGCTACTTGATGATCCACTTGGTCTTCTGCTTTTGGTTCTAAGCCTATCACAAAGAGAAGTGCTATGTCGACTGCTTCTTTGACTCCGAGTTGCTCTGCGAGCAACTGTTATTTTTCTTGCTGGATTTGTGCTTTCACCTCTTCAAACTTTGTCTGGAGAGAAACCTTCTCCTGTTGCATTCAAACTTCACGTACCCCCTTCAGAAGGTACGCAATAATCAGGGTGTAATCAAAATATCTTGGGACACTATCATGACTCATCGTGCCGACCATAGGTGGGATATAGTCAGGTAGGATGGTCAAGATTAGCTTCGCATTGGCTAGGTCATCTCTATTCTTGGTTCTCTTTTTTGCTGCAACTCAGGATGGTTTGGATCTGTGAGCGGTGGATGGAGAGGCTTGCACTCCTCTCGTTGATGATGCTTTAATACCTATGGACATCACTTTCTCAACCATAATATCGATTAGAACTTCTTCGACGACTTTCTCTATGGCACTGAGCTCGTCTGACATGCATGCTCAGATCAGGTAACTCGGGTGGATGGATGAGTGCTCAAAGAAATAGAATCGGTGTCGATCTTATGAAACACAACATAGTAGCAATGGATTGTCTAGTATACAATTTGCAAAAGTGTTTTCAGTGCAACTGTCGACGGACTAAGTAGGTAACGGTGTAACATATCTCTCCAATGGATGAGAGGTCTTCATCAATGCAGTTATGTCCATTGCGGCACGGTCTGGTGGCGATATTTCTGGCCATAAATGTCATTATAAATTTTTGGCATGTCAGTCTAATAGTTATAATGTTTCCAATGACTATATTGCTTCGCCATGGAAAAGTGCCATGTGGCATTGTTCTGATATCTCGACAAAGTTCCAGTTTTTCAAATTTTCCTTTTGCGAAGTTCCCTCTGGAACCTTCTATAACTTTTTAAACTTTTCTCTCTTCTTACTGAGTTTTCTATCCTTCTTCCCGGTGATTTTCGTCTCAGTATTCCTCTTTCCATTCTGATTCCTATCTCCTTTTGGCATAGTAAGCTTACATTGTTCAGATTCTTTCAGAAGGTCAGAGAGTAATATGTCTTCTCTATCTGGGGTACGTGCTTCAGTATTCTATGAGTCTTCATGTGTTCTTTCAACTTTGACATCCAAGTTTCTGGTTCTAAGTAGCTTCGATCTATTCTCATGTTCTTCAATCAAGTGTGCTATCCTCCTAGTTATGAAATATTTCAATTCTTGCTTCTTCTTCTCTAATACTTGTTCTTCTTTCCTTCTGGCCTGATCCTTTTCAATCCAAGGTTTTCCTATTAATATAGCAAATGGGGCATTATTTTCAATAAATTTAATAACCTCAAAATATTCCTCTGTCGAAGTTCCATGAGAAATCATAGTTATATGGGTGAGATTTCCACATAGGGTTATCATCTTTCCTCTAAATAATCCTATTCCTCCCAATGAAGGAACCATAACAGTCTTTCCTAAAATTTCCCAAGTTCTTTTTGTCATGATATTCACCTATGTTTCTTCATCCATAACAGAGTCAATGTCGAAGTCTCCTAATCTTGTTTCTATACAATCTTTTTCTTTGAAGATCTCTGATAAGTTGATATCTTTGTGATCATTCAAGGTTTCTTTTATTTACAATAATACACTCTATGATTCTTTCTAGGGTTCTACCATGGTCACAGTTTCTTGACCTTTCTCATGGTGTTCTTGTCTCATATTCATTATTACAAGCTTACAAATCATTCTAAGGAAATCTAAAACTTCATGGTCCATATGTCTACAACAAAGACAACTAGGTATTCTATCAGGGAATTACTTAGCAATATGTCCCGGTCTTCTGCATCTGTAACACAAGGTTAATCCTCTCCTTCTCTTAGATGATCCCTGGCCTTTCCTGTACTGCACACTAGGATCATAGTAGCTAACCTACAAAAATTTCTTTCTAGGATCGTGCATCCATTTGTTAGTCCAAACATTCTTTCTATGCATAGGCATAACATATCTTTCACTATACTTATCATATCTATTCATATCAAATATTCATTCTTCTAGCTGTTGTAATAGATATCAAAATCGAACGGGTTTCCCAAGGTTCAAGAACAATCAAACCAACGAAATTGGAGGCATTTAGGGGTGGCTATATGAGCGATGTCAGCGGATGAATATATATCAATCAGAGAAGTACCAGAGTCTTCTACATTTTACCATGATGGTCTAGCCATGGATTTTCTTAACTGCAAAGATAATTTCTGAGTCTCCCACTAGAGTTGGAACAAAATGGCATGCTTCAAATCTTGGACTTGGGACATAATTATCTATGCCAATGGTCAGATATATAGGTTCTTGGCAGTCTGCACGAATTGAGAAACCTAAATTTACATGGGAATCCTATTTGTGAAGAAAAACAATATCAAGAGAAGGTCAAAGAATTACTTCCAAAGATGTGGATTCTCGATGCACATACAATTGTGGATATCCAAAAGCATCAGAACACAAACATGATGTCATCGAAAAGAAATAATCCAATCAGAGAATGTCAAGAAGAGGCCATCGAGGATGCTAATGACACAAGCAAGAGGGTAATACCTCATCAGAGTGAGGGAATTGAGGATAAAGTTAAAAAGGAACAGAAAATTGACAAAAATGAAAGTGAGGAAGACAAGCCTTTCATTGATTTCATTGCCTCAGCACAAAAGATAGTAGAACCAAAGATTGATGCAGCTATTACAGACAATAAAGGTTACATTCAGTAATATTCATGCATCTTCCACAGTGAGTGCCTCAGATGCATCTACTTCTTCGATCATTTCTGATGGGGAGCTTGCCTATTCTACAAATTTTTCTCAGTGCAACAGTAGTTTTCAGGGTGACAAAGAAAACCAACAATATCAGGTGGGGCAATTCTGTTGTGGAAGTTATACGAGACACAAGATTATTTGGTGTTGTTGAGAGCATACGAGGGTATATTCACATATCAAATTTTACAGAAGTCGTTTCCTATCTACATGCATGAAATCTATTCACTGAAGTATTTTGGAGTAGAGGAGAATCCGCTATTGAATGTGCCCAAGAGCATAAGCGCACTTCCTAAGTCGCTACCTATCAACTTGTTGATTGCTAACTAGTGCGACCAACAAAAGACCGCATCTACATGGAGGAATCACGATCTTCTATTTTCATGCCACCACTTGTGAAAAAGCCCGCAGATGTGTATTCAACCATTGTTGGTGAATCAAATTAAGACCTGGGATAAGGAATTTCTTGTGATGTGTTGGTTTGGTGCAAAAGCCCTTTTTCATGAACGAAATCGAGACCCGGCATAAGGAATTTGTTAGTGTCAA
Organism: Picea glauca; assembly: GCA_000966675.3. Taxonomy (NCBI): domain Eukaryota; kingdom Viridiplantae; phylum Streptophyta; class Pinopsida; order Pinales; family Pinaceae; genus Picea; species Picea glauca. The sequence continues at coordinate 1,762,483 of JZKD02S1078999.1, read as the reverse complement.
TCTAGCCACTTTGTTCAACCTGCTGACTCATTGCAACTGGAGTTTGATCACCTCAGTGCATCATCTTTTGAGCTGCAACATGCATTTTGTTTTGAGTTCCTGTGTTGTTTGAAGAGGCGCGCCGAGATCATTGCATTGGAGAGGTTGCGCCCCCTAATATCTTATGACGTCGCGAACATGAGGTGAATATTGTTTGGGTTCTACAAACTTTAGAAATGTTTACAGTGGGAGTTCTGTTGTGTTAGCACCCAAGAAGTTCTGTAGAAATGTTTTCAGTGGGAGACCGCAATTTGTTGCTACATTTTGTCAGTCAATTGTTGGTGATTGTGAGCCCAAATATCTTGGGTACATTTTTATAGATGCTGGATTTCCTTGTGACTTCGATCACATCACTTGTAATGGGACAAATGATAACGACGCCTACGCGGACGATGCAATCTCCTCCACCTGATAAAAATCTTGTGGTGCCTGGATCAAGCCTCTAAATCAATAGAAAACTTTTACGTCCAGATAAATGTATTTTGGTCTTAAAGCATCACGTTGGCGGAAAGTTATTTTTCCCTAGAGCATACCTTCTCATCCAATAATTATCAGACAGTTCAAGCTCTTAACACCTTCAAAAATATATTTAAACCTGAAACATTGGATATCCGACCCTTGCTAGGTGATAACGGATCCCCTAGCATAAGAATCTCCAAAATAAATTGCCTCGCATGCTACATTATTAGAAGCCGCTGCAACAAGACCAGGCGCGATGCTCAGGATCCGACTCTGAGAGACGAATATTATGGTAGGTGGTGTTACCCATTCGTATGATGACTGGATGCTACCATTCGTGTAATAATGGGGGACATTACTCTTCGCCAGGCGCTCGTCAGTGATGGTGCAGACATGTGAGCGTTATCATTCTATGGTAAATGAGGGCATTATCATTTACCTGGTGACCGTCAGTAATGGTGTAGAATGTGGAGGGCAAGGCAAAGTGTAGTTGAGATGCTTTAGGCTGAAACGAGCAGCCCACCTGTCGAGATACATCTCCTACGAATTTGTCTCACTGACGAACACTCAAACATCACAAGAAATTGAGTATTGTCCAATACCATTGATTTCAGAAGATATGGCTCCTGGTACAAAGGTTTGTTTTGAGGGAATCACTTCAGTGAAGAATGGAATATTATTGCTGGAAAGTCGATCATTAAATGTATTGGGGGGTTATGTGCAATCTCTTTACGGGGAATGGGAAATAGAGCGTAAATATTCAGTATTTTCTCGTTCTTCATTGAATTCATCTCAAGTTCAAGGCTCATCAGGTCCACCACCTTTCGAAAGGTTGAACATTGGAACATCTCCAGCACAAAGTAGTCATAAGGCAGAATTGCAGGTTCACAAGTCACATGGTTCTCATGGGGTGATTTCACAAAGAGATAAACCAATGGTGTCAAAGTTGACCAACGAGAACACAAGTACAGATGTGATGAAGCCGAGTGCTGCTACTGTGAAGCTTGGTGGAAAACTACTTGATACAAGCACATATCAAATGAAAGATAATCCAGGTCCTTTGAAGAATGGGAATATAACCATGGAATGAGTGAGAATAGGATATGAAGTGTACCGGCCAAAAGCATCCCATCACAAACCAGTAGAGAGCTTGCAGTTATGTGAAAAATCACTGGAAAATGCTTCTATTGGCTCTGATACAGAAACAAACTTACTCACAGGGAATCAAGAACCAAAGTTTTCTGAAGCAGACATAAAATCTACTGACATTAAAACCAACAGTATGCCAGCTGAATTGAGAAAAAATGATATTCTCGAAAGAGGGCAACCTGATTCAATAAATCGCAAAATGAATTTGGGTGCTGCCACACATAGCAAAATCTATACATCCTGCTATATGGTGTGTTTTTATGTCTCCCGTACTTTGTTTGGAATTGAAGATATATGGCCAATGGATGCTAGGAGGTCGTAGGAGATTATCTGAAATAGCCAATCCTTCAAACTATTTGTCAATTGTGGGAAACTTTGTTGGGGCATTGCTGGGAGCAACGACTAGATGGAAGGAGCGATGGTTCAAGAAGCCTGTGGAACATCTGGCAGACGCACCTAGCATTTGCATAGTCCAGAGAAGGCAAACCGGTTCAGATTCTCAGAATACCAAGAGTTTTATTGTTTCTGTTTAAAAGACTGATGTATGTAACATAAATGAAGGGGGGGGGGCGCATAAGCGCAGGACTGGGAGAAAAACCTCTGTCAAGAGAGTTTCATTGTAATGACTGAGTTTCTTGTAAAACCAGATTGGAGTAATAATGAATATCTATTGCTTGCGACTGTGAGATTCATCATAGTCGATTTCTTTCAGCTTGTTTTATTCTCCTTCAGCTGTGTTAAATATGTTTTGAATTTATTTGATATGCTCCTTACTCACAGTTGATGTGTTACCATAACCTTATGTCTTCCTTAATCTGCATTAATTTTTTTTTTCTTCTAACCGATGGGCTTCGTTATACTTTAGTATGACCACTACTATAATGAAAGGATTTGGGTTTTCTTGCAATTGTTTATTGCCTTTCCTCTGCACCAGCTATCAGTTGTGTAAGACCAATCTGCATTTTCAGAATTCTACATATGTCCTTTGCTACGTCGGCCTTTCCTTTTTCTTTCCCCTACTGCATCATGATTTATCAAAGCGCTGAAAGATAGAATCACTTTGCCTCACTTTCCACAAGTTAATTGATCTCTGTTATTGTCTCTTTTTCTCTGTTTTCATTTGACTCCATGCCCAATGGAACTTTTCCATGGTTTAACACCCAAACTCCAAAAATCTAAGACCATCGTTTACCCATAAATCTGCCCAGAATTTCACGCTTACTTCAATTTATTTCGTGACATTTTTCGAGAGATCCCTCTCAGGTTGGAAGAGGGCAGCTTCTAATCCAAAGTGGTTCGAGGTTGCCTCGGGATTGATTTTCTACAGCCCATTTTAGTTTCGAGTGTCAACATTTTGGCACCGTTGCTGGGGATGAAGGATGAGGTTATCTTCTCTGGGGTACGGCAAAGTTCATATCTATCTCTTGGTGGTGAACAAGCGATAGGCATTAAATTGGCTGTGATCATTCACTTGGCGACTCCTTGGTTCGTAGACTCTACATGATTTTGTTGGTGACTCCACTGGTCTCAAATTTTGAGCTCGTTCGCTGCTCGAATTGCTGCAAGTTTTTCTCCTCTGGACTTTACAAATGTTTATGGCTTTCCAAACACTGTACCAGACATTAAAATTTGGGTAGATATCCTTCCTAAATTTGGGGAATATGAGGACGACAATCCTGGTCAACATTTGTTTGAATTCCACAAGCTCATGGAGGAATTAGATGTACTTCATGAAGATGTCCTCATGAAATTATTTATGTTTTCATTGGAAAAGGATGCTAGACTCTGGTATAAATCCTTACCCCATTCTAGTATTCCTTCATTGAGATGCTTTCACACACTTTTCAATCAACATTGTAAGAGGATATATTCTGCTGAAATCCTTTTTGAAGATTGTTGTGATACAAGTCCTCTTGATGAGGAGGAAGAAAAAATAGAAATTTTTCAAGTTGATGAAGATGAGCAGTATGAGGAAGAGTTGGCTCATAAAGATGTTGGATCTTGTGAACTTACTCAAGAAGAAGATGTAAATCTGTTTTTAAATGGTGACAGTCAGGTATTTCATGGAACCTTATAGGAAGTTAGTGAACCTATTTATGATGATTTCCTGCCAGAAGATCAGATCGTAGACTCTACCTTGTTTCATGAAAAAGATATGGTTGCCATGTTTTATGATCCTTAGCATCATAAATCAGAACATGGAGTAGTCCTGGATGTTTTAAAACCTCAGTATGATATGTTTTTTCAAGACCCTTTTGCTGAGATTTTAGATTCATTTAATGGAGGAGTATGCTATGTCATGAGCATTTGGTCACAAGAATTGATGAAAGGTTTGCAAATCCATGACCACCAACAGGTCGGATGGGGATTGTCAATTTCTTTTCACAGCCTGATCGAAGAAAGTGTAAAAAAAATTCCAATGAGAAGACAATTATTGGATTGGCTTCACTGGCATTTTCGTATCATTTGATTCTGGAAATCTTTCAGCAGTTAGAGTAGGTGATGTATATAAATAAGCTTCACTTCAATCATCAGATTATGTTTTTAGTTTAGTTTTGAATCTAGTATGGATGAATAAGCAGTTTTTCGTTCCTCTAAGATGCAAGTAAATTGACAGAGTTCCAGATTCGATGATTTCGAGAAGCCAAATGGATGGAGGAACTTGGTATATGGTTCTTGGAACTTTCAGGAAAGAACCATCCCTATTTGGAGCCAATGTTGTAACAGATATCAAAATCGATTGTGTTGCCCAAGGTTCAAGAACAATCAAACCAACGAAATTGGAGGCGTTTAGGGGTGGCTATATGAGTGATTTCAGAGGCTGAATATATATCAATTAGAGAAGTACCAGAGTCTTCTGCATTTTACCATGATGGTCTAGCCATGGAGTTTCTTAAATGCAAAGATAATTTTTGAGTCTCCCACTAGAGTTGGAACAAAATGGCATGCTTCAAATCTTGGACTTGGGACATAATTATCTACGCCAATGGTCAGATATACAGGTTCTTGGTAGTCTACACGAATTGAGAAACCTAAATTTACCTGGGAGCCCTATATGTGAAGAAAAACAATATCAAGAGAAGGTCAAAGAATTACTTCCAAAGATGTGGATTCTCGATGGACATACAATTGTGGATATCCAAAAGCATTAGAACACAAACATGATGTCATAAAAAAGAAACAATCCAATCAGAGAATGTCAAGATACAAGATACCAGATATATAAAATATGCAGAACAGAAATGAAATGCTAGAAATAATAGAATAACAGTAAAATATCCAGCATAATCTTCACAATACACAGAAATGATATACGAAATAG
>JZKD02S1078999.1:1725972-1752151 GCA_000966675.3 Picea glauca | reverse complement strand
GGGAGACCGCAATTTGTTGCTGCATTTTTTCAATCAATTGTTGGTGATTGTGAGCCCAAATATCTTGGGTACATTTGTATATACACTGGATTGCCTTGTGACTTCGATCACAACAACTGTACTGGGAAACACGATAACGAACCCTATGCGGACAACGTAATCTCCTCCACCTGATAAAAATCTAGTGGTGCCTAGATAAAGAATATAATTTAATAGAGAACTTTTACGTCAAGATAAATGTATTTCGGTCTTAAACCATCACGTTGGTGCCAAGTTATTTTTCCCTAGAGCATACCTTCTCATCCAATAATTATCGGATAGTTCAAGCTCTTAACACCTTCGAAAATACATTTAAACCCGAAACATTGGATATCCGATCCTTGCTAGGTGATAATGGATCCCCTGGCATAAGAATCTCCAAAATAAATTGCTCGTCATGCTACATTATTAGAAGCCACTGCAACAAGACCAGGTGCGATGCTCAGGATCCGACTCCGAGAGACAAATATTATGGCAGGTGGCGTTACCCATTCGTATGATGACTGGATGCTACCATTCGTGTAATAATTGGGGACGTTACTCTTTGCCAGGAGCTCGTCAGTGATGGTGCATAAATGTGAGCGTTATCATTCTATGGTAAATGAGGGCGTTATCATTTACCCGGTAACTGTCAGTAATGGTGCAAAACGTGGAGGGCAAGGCGAAGTGTAGTTGAGATGCTTTAGGCTGAAACGAGCAGCCCGCCTATCGAGATACGTCTCCTACAAATTTGTCTCACTGTCGGACACTCAAACATCACAAGCAATTGAGTATTGTCCAATACCATTGATTTCAGAAGATATGGCTCCTGGTACAAAGGTTTGTTTCGAGGGAATTGCTTCAGTGAAGAGTGGAATATTATTGCTGGAAAGTCGATCATTAAATATATTGGGGGGTTATGTGCAATATGTTTACGAGGAATGGGAAATAGAGCGTAAATATTTAGTATTTTTTCATTCTTCATTAAATTCATCTCAAGTTCAAGGCTCATCAGGTCCGCCGCCTTTCGAAAGTTTGAACATTGGAACATCTCCAGCACAAAGTAGTCATAAGGTAGAATTGCAGGTTCAAAAGTCACATGGTTCTCACGGGGTGATATCACAAAGAGATAAACCAATAGTGTCAAAGTTGACCAACGAGAACACCAGCACAGATGTGATGAAGCCGGGTGCTGCTACTGTGAAGCCTGGTGGAAAACTACTTGATACAAGCACATATCAAATGAAAGATAATGCAGGTCCTTTGAAGAATGGGAATATAACCATAGAACGAGTGAGAATAGGATATGAAGTGTACAGGCCAAAAGCATCCCAGCACAAACCAATAGAGAGCTTGCATTTATGTGAAAAATCACTGGAAAATGCTTCTATTGGCTCTGATACAGAAACAAACTTACTCACAGAGAATCAAGAACCAAAGTTTTCTGAAGCAGACGTAAAATCTACTGACATTAAAACCAACAGTATGTCAGCTGAATTGAGAAAAAATGAGATTCTTGAAAGAGGGCAACCTGATTCAATAAATCACAAAATGAATTTGGGTGATGCCACACATAGAAAAATCTATACATACTGCTATATGGTGTGTTTTTATGTCTCATGTACTTTGTTTGGAACTGAAGATATATGGCCAGTGGATGCTAGGAGGTCGTAGGAGATTATCTGAAATAGCCAATCCTTCAAACTATTTGTCAATTGTGGGAAACTTTCTTGGGGCATTGCTTAGAGCAACGACTGGATGGAAGGAGCGACGGTTCAAGCAGCCTGCGGAACATCTGGCAGATGCACCTAGCATTCGTATAGTCCAGAAAAGGCAAATCGGTTCAGATTCTCGTAATACCAAGAGTTTTATTGTTTCTGTTTAAAAGACTGATGTATGTAATAGAAACGAAGTGGGGGGCGCTTAAGCGCAGGACTGGGAGAAAAACCTCTATCAAGAGAGTTTCATTGTAATGACTGAGTTTCTTGTAAAACCAGATTGGAGTAATAAAGAATATATGTTGCTTGTGACTGTGAGATTCATCACAGTCGATTTCTTTTAGCTTGTTTTCTTCTCCTTCAGCTGTGTTAAATCTGTTTAGAATTTATTTGATATGCTCCTTACTCACAGTTGATGTGTTACCATAACCATAAGTCTTCTTTAATCTACATTACATTTTGTTTTCTTCTAACCGATGGGCTTCGTTATACTTTAGTACGACCACTACTATAACGAGAGGATTTGGGTTTTCTACAATTGTTTATTGCCTTTCCTCTGCACCAGCTATCAGCTATGTAAGACCAATCTGTATTTTCAGAATTCTGCATATGTCCTTTGCTACGTCGGCCTTTCCTTTTTCTTTCCCCTACCACATCATGATTTATCAAAGCGCTGAAAGATAGACTCACTTTTCCTCTCTTTCCACAAGTTATTTGATCTCTGCTATTGTCTCTTTTTCTCGGTTTTCATTTGACTCGATGCCCAATGGACCTTTTCCTGTGTTTAACACCCAAACTCCAAAAATCTAAGACCATCGTTTACCCATAAATCTGCCCAACATTTCACGCTTACTTCAATTTATTTCATGACATTTTTCGAGAGATCCCTCTCGGGTTGGAAGAGGGCAGCTTCTAATCCCTCGGGATTGATTTGCTGCAACACATTTCAGTTTCGAGTGTCAACATTTTGGCACCGTTGTTGGGGATGGAGGACGAGGTTATCTTCCTTGGGGTACGACAAAGTTCATATCTATCTCTTGGTGGTGAACAAGGGATAGGAATTAAATTGGCTATGATCATTCACCTGGTGACTCCTTGGTTCGTAGACTCTACATGATTTTGTTGGCGACTCCACTGGTCTCAAATGTTGAGCTCGTTCGCTGCTCGAATTGCTGCAAGGTTTTCTCCTTTGGACTTTACAAATGTTTATGGCTTTCCAAACACTGTTCCAGACATTAAAACTTGGGCAGATATCCTTCCTAAATTTGGGGAATATGAGGACGACAATCCTGGTCAACATTTGTTTGAATTCCACAAGCTCATGGAGGAATTAGATGTACGTCATGAAGATGTCCTCATGAAATTATTTATGTTTTCATTGGAAAAGGATGCTAGAATTTGGTATAAATCCTTACCCCATTCCATTATTCCTTCGTTGAGATGCTTTCACACACTTTTCCATCAACATTGTAAGAGGATATATTCTGCTGAAATCCTTTTTGAAGATTGTTGTGATACAAGTCCTCTTGATGAGGAGGAAGAATAAGTAGAAATTTTTCAAGTTGATGAAGATGAGTAGTATGAGGAAGAGTTGGCTCATAAAGATGCTGGATCTTTTGAACTTACTCAAGAAGAAGATGTAAATCTGTTTTTAAATGGTGACAGTCAGGTATTTCATGGAACCTTACAGGAAGTTAGTGAACCTATTTATGATGATTTCCTGCTAGAAGATCAGATTGTAGACTCTACCTTGTTTCATGAAAAAGATATGGTTGCCATGTTTAATGATCCTGAGCATCATAAATCAGAACATGGAGTAGTCCTGGATGTTTTAAAACCTCAGTATGATATGTTTTTTCAAGACCCTTTTGATGAGATTTTAGATTCATTTAATGGAGGAGTATGCTATGTCATGAGCATTTGGTCACAAGAATTGATGAAAGGTTTGCAAATCCATGACCACCAACAGGTCGGATGGGGATTGTCAATTTCTTTTTACAGCCTGATTGAAGAAAGTGTAAAAAAACTTCCAATGAGAAGACAATTATTGGATTGGCTTCACTAGCATTTTCGTATCATTTGATTCTGGAAATATTTCAACAGTTAGAGTAGGTGATGTATATAAATAAGCTTCACTTCAAGCATTAGATTATGTTGTTAGTACAATTTTGAATCCAGTATGGATGAATAAGCAGTTTTTCGTTCCTCTAAGATGCAAGTAAATTGACAAAGTTCCAGATTCAATGATTTCGAGAAGCCAAATGGATGGAGACACTTGGTCTACGGTTCTTGACACTTTCAGGAAAGCACCATCCCTAGTTGGAGCCAATGTTGTAACAGATATCAAAATCGATTGTGCTGCCCAAGGTTCAAGAACAATCAAACCAACGAAATTGGAGGCGTTTAGAGGTGGCTATATGAGTGATGTCAAAGGATGAATATATATCAATTAGAGAAGTACCAGAGTCTTTTGCATTTTACCATGATGGTCTAGCCATGGAGTTTCTTAACTGCAAAGATAATTTCTGAGTCTCCCACTAGAGTTGGAACAAAATGACATGCTTCAAATCTTGGACTTGGGACATAATTATCTACGCCAATGGTCAGATATACAGGTTCTTGGCAGTCTGCATGAATTGAGAAACCTAAACTTACATGGGAATCCTATATGTGAAGAAAAAAAATATCAAGAGAAGGTTAAAGAATTACTTCCAAAGATGCGGATTCTCGATGCACATACAATTGTGGATATCCAAAAGCATCAGAACACAAACATGATGTCATCGAAAAGAAACAATCCAATCAGAGAATGTCAAGAAGAGGTCATCGAGGATGCCAATGACACAAGAAAGAGGGTAATACCTCGTCAGAGTGAGCGAATTGAGGATAAAGTTAAAAAGGAACAGAAAATTGACAAAAATGAAAGTGAGGAAGACAAGCCTTTCATTGATTTCATTGCCTAAGCACAAAAGACAGTAGAACCAAAGATTGATGCAGCTATTACAGACAAGAAAGGTTACATTCAGTAATATTCATGCATCTTCCACAGTGAGTGACTCAGATGCATCTACTTCTTTGATCATTTCTGATGGGGAGCTTGCCTGTTCTACAAAATTTTCACAGTGCAACAGTAGTTTTCAGGGTGACAAAGAAAACCAACAATATCAGGTGGGACAATTCTATTGTGGAAGTTATACGAGACACATGATTATTTGGTGTTGTTGAGAGCATACGAGGGTATATTCACATATCAAATTTTACAGAAGTCGCTTCCTATCTACATGCGTGCAATCTATTCACTGGAGTATTTTGGAGCAGAGGAGAATCCGCTATTGAATGTGCCCAAGAACATGAGCGCACTTCCTAAGTCGCTACCTATCAACTTGTTGATTTCTAACTAGTGCGACCAACAAAAGACCGCATCTTCATGGAGGAATCACGATCTTCTATTTTTGTGCCACCACTTGTGAAAAAGCCCACAGATGTGTATTCAACCATTGTTGGTGAATCAAATTAAGACTTAGGATAAGGAATTTCTTGTGACGTGCTAGTTTGATGCAAAAGCCCTTTTTCATGAACGAAATCGAGACCCGTCATAAGGAATTTGTTACTGTCAATCCATCCACTTTGTTCAACCTGCTGACTCGTTGCAACTGGAGTTTGATCACCTCAGTGCATCGTCTTTTGAGCTACAACATGCATTTTGTTTTGAGTGCCTGTGTTATTTGAAGAGGCGCACCCAGATCATTGCATTGGAGAGGTTGTGCCCCCTAATATCCTCTGACATCGTGAACCTGAGGTGAAGATTGTTTGGGTTCTATAAACTTTAGAAATTTTTACAGTGGGATTTTTGTTGTGTTAGCGCCCAAGAAGTTCTGTAGAAATGTTTTTAGTGGGAGACCACAATTTGTTGTTGCATTTTGTCAATCAATTGTTGGTGATTGTGAGCCCAAATATCTTGGGTACATTTGTATAAATGTTGGATTGCCTTGTGACTTCGATCACAACACTTGTAATGGGACAAACGATAAAGATGCCTACGCGGATGACGCAATATCCTCCAACTGATAAAAATCGTGTGGTGCCTGGATCAAGCCTCTAAATCAATAGAGAACTTTTACGTCCAGAAAAATGTATTTTGGTCTTAAAGCATCATGTTGGCACCAAGTTATTTTTCCCTAGAGCATACCTTCTCATCCAATAATTATCAGACAGTTCAAGCTCTTAACGCCTTCAAAAATATATTTAAACCTGAAACATTGGATATCCGACCCTTGCTAGGTGATAACGGATCCCCTGGCATAAGAATCTCCAAAATAAATTGCCCGGCATGCTGCATTATCAGAAGCTGTTGCAACAATACCAGGCGCGATGCTCAGGAGCTGACTCCAGTAGATGAATATTATGGCAGGTGGCGTTACCCATTGGTATGATGACTGGACACTACCATTCGTGTAATAATTGGGGACGTTACTCTTCTCCAGGCGCTTGTCAATGATGGTGCATACATGTGAGTGTTATCATTCTATGGTAAATGAGGGCATTATCATTTACCTGGCGACTGTCAATAATGGTGCAGAATGTGGAGGGCAAGGTGAAGTGTAGTTGAGATGCTTTAGGCTGAAACAAGCAGCCCGCCTATCGAGATACGTCTCCTATGAATTTGTCTCATTGAAGGACACTCAAACATCACAAGAAATTGAGTATTGTCCAATACCATTGATTTTAGAAGATATGGCTCCTGGTACAAAGGTTTGTTTCAAGGGAATCGCTTCAGTGAAGAGTGGAATATTATTGCTGGAAAGTCGATCATTAAATGTATGGGGGGGTTATGTGCAATCTCTTTATGAGGAATGGGAAATAGAGCGTAAATATTTAGTATTTTCTCATTCTTCATTGAATTCATCTCAAGTTCAAGGCTCATCAGGTCCGCCGCCTTTCGAAAGTTTGAACATTGGAACAACTCCAGCACAAAGTAGTCATAAGGAAGAATTGCAGGTTCACAAGTCACACGGTTCTCACGGGTGATATCACAAAGAGATAAACCAATAGTGTCAAAGTTGACCAAAGAGAACACCAGCACAGATGTGATGAAGCCAGGTGCTGCTACTGTGAAGCCTAGTGGAAAACTACTTGATACAAGCACATATCAAATGAAAGATAATGCAGGTCCTTTGAAGAATGGGAATATAACCATAGAACGAGTGAGAATAGGATATGAAGTGTACCGGCCAAAAGCATCCCAACAAAAACCAGTAGAGAGCTTGCATTTATGTGCAAAATCACTGGAAAATGCTTCTATTGGCTCTGATACAGAAACAAACTTACTCACAGGGAATCAAGAACCAAAGTTTTCTGAAGCAAACATAAAATCTACTGACATTAAAACCAACAGTATGCTGGCTAAATTGAGGAAAAAGGAGATTCTCGAAAGAGGGCAACCTGATTCAATAAATCACAAAATGAATTTGGGTGCCGCCACACATAGCAAAATCTATACATCCTGCTATATGGTGTGTTTTTATGTCTCCCATACTTTTTTTGGAACTGAAGATATATGGCCAGTGGATGCTAGGAGGTCATAGGAGATTATCCGAAATAGCCAATCCTTAAAACTATTTGTCAATTATGGGAAACTTTGTTGGGGCATTGCTTGGAGCAGTGACTGGATGGAAGGAGCGAAGATTCAAGCAGCCTGTGGAACATTTGGTAGACACACCTGGCATTCGCATAGTCTAGAGAAGGAAAATCGGTTCAGATTCCCGGAATACCAAGAGTTTTATTGTTTTTGTTTAAAAGACTAATGTATGTAACAGAAATGAAGGGGGGGGGGCGCATAACCACAGGACTGGGAGAAAAACCTATTTCAAGAGAGTTTCATTGTAATGACTGAGTTTCTTGTAAAACCAGATTGGAGTAATAAAGAATATATGTTGCTTGCGACTGTGAGATTCATCAAGGTCGATTTCTTTCAGCTTGTTTTCTTCTCCTTTGGTTGTGTTAAATATGTTTGGAATTTATTTGATATGCTCCTTACTCACAGTTGATGTGTTACCATAACCTTATGTCTTCCTTAATTTGCATTACATTTTGTTTTCTTCTAACCGATGGGCTTCGTTATACTTTAGTACGACCACTACTATAACGAAAGGATTTGGGTTTTCTGCAATTGTTTATTGCCTTTCCTCTACACCAGCTATCAGCTGTGTAAGACCAATCTGCATTTTCAAAATTCTGCATATGTCCTTTTCTACGTCGGCCTTTCCTTTTTCTTTGCCCAACCGCATCATGATTTATCAAAGTGCTGAAAGATAGACTCACTTTGCCTCACTTTCCCCAAGTTATTTGATCTCTGCTATTGTCTCTTTTTCTCGGTTTTCATTTGACTCCATTCCCAATGTACCTTTTCCTTGGTTTAACACCCAAACTCCAAAAATCTAAGACCATAGTTTACCCATAAATCTGCCCAGCATTTCACGCTTACTTCAATTTATTTCATGACATTTTTCGAGAGATCCCTCTCAGGTTGGAAGAGGGCAGCTTCTAATCCAAAGTGGTTCGAGGTTGCCTCGGGATTGATTTGCTGCATTCCATTTCAGTTTCGAGTGTCAACACTAGTTGTGCCCTATTTTTCAAGCTAAGGTAAAATTTATCAAACATATCTAGATTCATACTTTTGAAACAGAAATTTCCATTTATCTTACCTTTAACAAAGCACAAATTTTTAAGATCTTACCTCTTGAACCAAAAATGCTTAGTTTATTTTTATCAGAGCACAAATCTTTAAGGTCTTACCTCTTTTCTTCATATCTGACTTTTCTTCTTATCACAGAGCAACAGATCTACGCATGGAGCTTTCTTTTCTTTAGTTCCCAACAATCATAGTTTTAGGTCCCGAAAACGGAACCATTTGTTGGCATAGGGGTAGACCCAGGGTTCAACACTTCAACAACGCACCAACTAAACACTAACTACCATCCCTTTCAGCAACACCTGCGAAGAAGATGAAGTCTCACTCGAGGTAGAGGTAGGGGTGGTTGTAGGACTCAGATGTCTACAACCTTAGCTGGGACACCACTCCATGATTGTAACACCTTAACATATCACTTAGTAGTTATAGTTCATTAATATTCGTCTTTTATCTTACAACACAGATAAACCCCAATAACAGAGCAGTGCAATATTCACCTAGATCTAGCATATTTAGGCACTAAGCACATCAACATAGATCAGATACAGCATTCATTCATATTATTCAGCACTAAGTTACCATATTAGATTCATCTAAGCATATATTAGTGCACTAAGCATTTAACAACATAAACAAGAGAACAACCATAAAGCACAAAGCTACCACAACACAAGATAAATGTGGTTCACCCCCACCCTGGGGCTATGTCCACCAACTCTTCTTCTTTATTTCTTTCTGTGAATCTTCTACATGCATAAAGCCATGATATATTACTCCACAGAGGACAGGAGATCCGTGCACTTCGCTAGATCCTTCTTCCCTGAGTTAAAAAATAAAGCCTCTTGACGACCACTTACAATCACTTGCACTTATCTCTGTAAGTCTCACACAATATGCACAAAGAGTTTACAATCACCAACTACACTTAGCAGTTAGCACTTAACACTTATCACAAAACCTCTCTTCGATCACATAGATTGAGCTACTTCCTACATCGACTAGCTTTCTATTTATACATTACAAAAAGGGCCTAGATAGGGGTAAACCCATGGGCTGACATCCCCATACCCGTTACATAAGCCCAAAACCAAAAATACCCCAAAATATGGGCCAAGATCCCACGATATCCACTTCGAATTGCGCTCTGCCTTCGACAGCCTATCGAAGTCCCAAAAATAGGTCAAACATGACTAAGTATCCTCAAAACTTAGTCAAGGTCCAACAGGCCCCCAACACTCACCTGTGACTCATCTCGAGTCACTTTGATATAGGTAGTTCTGCTTCAAAGGCCTCAAGATTGGCTCGAGCTACTTCGACTTGCTACGTCGCGACTTCTTTCTTGGCAAACTATTGGATAATTGCTTCAATGACAAGTCCGTGTAAGCGCAATTCAACTGCAGTAACAACTTTCTCTAGTTCTGCTCAGCGACCTTCAATCTCTTCGAACAGTTGGAAAGCCTCATCCTGTATAGGTTGGAGCCTCTGATTCACTTCCATGACTTTTCTTTAAAATGTGTGGACCTACTGTTGAGTAGTGTGCTATTCTTGGGATCGCTTTATTCTCTCAACTGTTCAAAGGGGCTTCAACTGCACCTGTACTATTTTTGCTTGTTTCTTTTCTTCCTAGAGTTGTGACTCTAGCGCCTACAATTTAGGATCCTCAGTTAGTCGCTCATAATTCTGGGCACTGCGATCAGTTAGTTGTTTACATTCCATGGTGAGGACCTTCATTCTCTTAACTGCACTTCGAGTAGTTGCTTCTCTTTGATCTTGCACATCCTGTGGAGTGTTGGGCACTATTCATAATTCTAAGTCTGTTCTTCTTTGTTGTGGCTACTAGATAGCTTCCACGAGCTTCTCTACTTTATGCTCCACTTGGTCTTCTACTTTTGGTTCTAATCCTATCATCGAGTGAAGTTCTCTGTCGGCTGCTTCTTTGACTCCGAGATGTTCTGCGAGCAACTGTTCTTTTTCTTGTTGGATCTGTGATTTCTCCTCTTCAAACATTGTTTGGAGATAAACCTTCTCCTACTACGTTCTAACTGCATGTACCCACTTAGGAAGTTATGCAGTAACCAGTGTGTAATAAAAATCTCTCAGGACACTATCACGACTCATCATGCCATCCAAAGGTGGGATATAGTCAGATAGGATGGTTGAGATTAGCTTCGCATTGTCTAGGTCATCTCTGTGCTTGGTTCTCTTTTCTGCTATAACTCGGGATGGTCGAGATCTGCGAGTAGTCGATGGAGAGGTTTGAAATCCTCTCATTGATGATGCTTGAATACCTATGGACATCACTTTCTCAGCCATGAGATCAATCAGAACTTTTGCGACGACTTTCTCTGTGGCACTGAGAATGCCTGACATGCATGCTTAGATCGGGTAACTTGGGTGGATGGATGAGTGCTCAAAGCAATAGAATCGATGTCGATCTTACAAAACACAACACAGTAGAAATGAATTGTCTAGGATACAATTTGCAAAAGGGTTTTCAATGCAATTGTCGACAGACTAAGTAGGCAACGCTGTAGCGAATCTCTCCAACGGACAAGAGGTATTCATCAATGTGGTTCTATCCATTGCGGCGCGGTCTGGTGGTGATATTTCTGGCAATAAATTTCATTCTAACCATTCGGGGTGTCAGTCTAATGATTATAATGTTTCCAATGGCTATATTGCTTCACCATGGTGAAGTGCCATGTGGTGTTGTTTTGATATCCCGATGAAGTTCTAGTTTTTCAAATTTTCCTTCTGTGAAGTTCCCTCTGGAACCTTCTGTAATTTTTCAACCTTTTCTCTCTTCTTACTGAGTTTTATATCCTTCTTCCTGGTGATCTTTGTCTCGATATTCCTCTTTCCATTCTGATTCCTATCTCCTTTTGGCATAGTAACTTCACGTTATTGAGATTCTTTCAGAGGGTCGGAGAGTAATATGTCTTCTCTATCGTGGGTAGGTGCTTCAGTCTTTTGTGAGTCTTCATGCGTTCTTTCAACTTCAACATCCAAGTTTTTGGTTCTAAGTAGCTTCGATCTGTTCTTATTTTCTTCAATCAAGCGTGTTATCCTCCTAGTCATGAAATCTTTCAATTCTTGCTTCTGCTTCTCTAAGACTTCTGCTTCTTTCCTTCTGGTCTGATCCTTTTCAATACAAGGTTTTCCTATTAATATAGAAAATGGGGCATTATTTTCAATAAATTTAATGACCTCAAAATCTTCCTCTGTCGAAGTTCCATGAGCACTCATAGTTATCTGGGTGAGCTTTCCACATAGGGTTATCTGCTTTCCTCTAAATAATTCTATTCCTCCCAATGAAGGAACCATAGCAGTCTTTCCTAAAACTTCCCAAGTTATTTATGTCATGATATTCACCTATGTTTCTTCATCCAGAACATAGCCAATGTTGAGGACTCCTATTCTTGTTTCTATGCACTTTTTTTCTTTGAAGATCTCTGATAAGTTCATATATCTATGATCATTCAGGGTTTCTTTTATTTGTAGTAATACAGTCTCTGATTCTTTCTGGGGTTCTTCCATGGCCTTAATTTCTTGATCTTTATCATGGTCTTCTTGTCTCATATTCATTCTTTTAAGCTTATCAATCATTCTAGGGAAATATAAAACTTCCTGGTCCATAGTTCTACAACAAATACAACTAGGTCTTCTATCAGGGCATTCCTTAGCAAGATATCTCGGTCTTCTACAAATGTAACACAAGGTTAATCCTCTTGTTCTCTTAAATGATCACTAGCCTTTCCTGTACTGTGCACTAGGATCATAGTAGCTAACATGCAAAAATTTCTTTCTAGGATCCTGCATCCATTTGTTAGTCCAAACATTCTTTCTATGCATAGGAATAACATATCCTTCACTATTCTTATCAGATTTATTCATATCAAATCTTATTTCTTCTAGATGTGCCCTATTTTTCAAGCTAGGTTAAAATTTATCAAACATACCTACATCCATACTTTTGAAACAAAAATTTCCACTTATCTTACCTTTAACAAAGAACAAAGCTTTAAGATCTTACCACTTTAACAAAAAATTCTTACTTTATTTTTATCAGAGCACAAAGCTTTCAGGTCTTACCTCTTTTCTTCAGATCTGACTTTTCTTCTTAGCACAGAGAAACAGATCTATGCATAGAGCTTTCCTTTCTTCAATTCCCAACAATCACAGTTTCACATCCCGACAACGAAACCTTTTGTTGGCACAGGGGCAGACCCAAGGTTCAACGCTTCAACAACGCACCAACAAAACCCTAACTACTGGCCCTTTTAGAAACACCTGTGAAACATATGAAGTCTCACCCGAGGTAGAGGTAGGGGTGGTTGCAGGACAGAGATGTCTACAACCTTAGCTGGGACACCGATCCATGATTGTAACACCTTAATAGAGCACTTAGCAGTTATAGTTCATGAATATTCATCTTTTAGCTTACAACGCAAATAAACCCTAATAACATAGCAATGCAGTATTCACCTATATCTAGCATATTTAGGCACTAAGCACATCAACATAGATCAGATCTATCATTCATTCATTTTATTCATCACTAAGCTACCATATTAGATTCATCTAAGCATATATCAGTGCACTAAGAAATTAACCACATAAACAAGAGAACAACCATAAACCACAAAGCTACCAAAACACAAGATATATGTGGCTCAGCCCCACCTTGGGGCTACGTCCACCAAATCTTCTTCTTTATTTCTTTTTGTCAATATTCTACATGCACAGAGCCATGATATCTTACTCCACAAAGGATAGGATATTTGAGCACTTCGCTAGATCCTCCATCCCTAAGTTACAGCACAAAGCCTCTTCACGGTTGCTTACAATCACTTTCACTTAGCTCTGCAAGTCTCACACATTATACACAAAGCATTTACAATCACCGAGTGCACTTAGCACTTAGAACTTAACACTTAGCACAAAACCTCTCTTCGGTCACATAGATCGAGCTACTTCCTACATTGCCTAGCTTTCTATTTATAAATTACAAAAAGGGCCTAAACATGGGTAAACTCATGGGCCAACATCCCCATACCCGTTACATAAGCCCAAAACACAAAAAACCGTAAAAAAAGGGGCCAAGATCCCACGATCTCCGCTTCGACTTGTGCTCCATCTTTGACATCCTGTCGAAGTCCCAAAAATAGGTCAAACATGACCAAGGATCCTCAAAACTTAGTTAAGGGCCAACAAAGCACAAAGCTTTAAGATCTTACCTCTTTAACAAAAAATTCTTACTTTATTTTTATCAGAGCACCAAGATTTCATGTCTTACCTCTTTTCTTTAGATATAAATTTTCTTCTTAGCACAAAGAAACATATCTACGCAAAAATATTTATTTTCTTCAGTTCCCAGCAATCACAGTTTCAGGTCCCGACAATGGAACCATTTGTTGTCACAGGGGCAGACCTAGGGTTCAACGCTTCAAAAACACACCAACAAAACCCTAACTACCGGCCCTTTCGGCAACACCTATGAAGAAGATGAAGTCTCACCCAAGGTAGAGGCAGGGGTGGTTGCATGACTCAAATGTCTACAACCTTAGCTGGGACACTGATCTGTGATTGTAACACCTTAACAAAGAACTTAGCAGTTATAGTTCATCAATATTCGTCTTTTATCTTACAATGCAGATAAACCCTAATTACAGAGAAGCCTAGTATTCACCTATATCTAGCATATTCAAGCACTAAGAACATCAACATAGATCAGATCTAGCATTCATTGATATTATTTAGCACTAAGCTACCATATTAGATTCATCTAAGCATATATCAATGCACTAAGCATTTAACCACATAAAAAAGAGAACAACCATAAAACACAAAGCTACCAAAAAAAAATATATATGTGGTTCACCCCCACCCCAAGGCTATGTCCACCAACTCTTCTTCTTTATTTATTTCTTTGAATCTTCTACATGCACAGAGCCATGATATCTTACTCTGAAGAGGATAGGAGATATGTGCACTTCTCTATAACCTCCTTCCATGAATTACATCACAAATCCTCTTCATGGTCACTTATAATCACTTGCACTTAGCTCTACAAGTCTCACACAGTATGCACAAAGAATTTACAATCATCGACTGCACTTAGCACTTAGCACAAAACCTCTCTTCGATCACATAGATCGAGCTACTTCCTACATCACCTAGATTTATATTTATACATTACAAAAGGGCCTAAACATGGGTAAATACATGGGTCAACATCCCCATACTCGTTACATAAGCCCAAAACCCAAAAATCCCTAAAAAAGGGGTTGATATCCCGTGATCTCTGCTTCGATTTGTGCTCCTCCTTAGACAGCCTGTCGAAGTCCCAAAAATAGGTCAAACATGACCAAGGATCCTGAAAACTTGGTCAAGGGACAGCAACCACATTATTCATGGATGGACCTAGGAATACACCAATTGAAGACACCTGTAGACCCTCTGGTGAGTAAACCACCCAAGCGGTGGAAGCCAAGTTCCTTGTATAATGACTGGCTCTGTCTGCAAATCCTAGGTAGACTGAAGATCTATTGACATCAGCCAACCAAGGGAAAACTCGATAAGTAAGATCAAGATGAAAATAAAGGGAAAAGATATATACACTAAATTACATTAGTATACAAAGAGTTCCTCCCAATCTTAGGGCTCAAGTGTAATATCTTTTCAGGTAGAGCATATTCTTGGGATCAACCAACATATTCACTTCATAATATTCTAACTCATAGGCTCATTTTTCTAAGACACATCGCGTGATATAAGGACTGTGCCACATGGGATTAAACTTTCCTTCCCCTAGTGGTTCTTTGGATTAATCATACAAAAGGACCAAGTCACCCTCAACGTACAACCCAAGACAGATAAACTTATCGTACTAGACCTTGATACATCTTTTCTTCACCACGATAGTCGTAGAGGCATATCGATGCTGCTCATCAAGACTCTTTAGGTTTACAAGGCATTTCTCGAGATCGGAAGTGTCAAGTAGGAGCGCGACCGCCAACTTAAGAGAATGGATTTTGCATTCAATAGGTAATATCGACTCCACATCGTGCACTAAATGGAAAGGGGAAAAACTAGTGGTAGTCTTCACCAAAGTTTGGTATGCCCATAGTGCGGGATATAGCATGATATGCCAGTCAGACTTACTCTCGCTGATAATTTTTTGCAAAATGGTCTTGAGAGACTTGTTGATGGCCTCTACTTGTCCATTTTTCTATGGGTAATAAGGAGAAGAATGACCATGTCTGAACCCTATCTTAGATTCTAGTTCTTCCATCATTTCATTTTGAAAGTGACTGCCATGATCAGTGACAATCTCACTCAAGATACTGAACCAGGTGATAATTTGATTGAATAAGAAGAAGGTAGCAGTATTTCCATCGGATCTAACTGTAGGCATGGCCTCCTCCCACTTAGTAAAGTAGTGGATGACCATGATAATGTGATGATTCTCCCTAGCCAAAGCTGGGTTGCAATCCATGAAGTCCACCCCCCACTTGGTGAAGGGACCGATGATGATGACTAGGTGAAGATGGGATGGATGCGAGCACATTTTCCGAGTGAAAACCTGGTAGGGGTGACACTTCTTAATCACTTCAATACAATATTTAAATATAGAAGGCCAAAAATAACCAGCTTGCAAATTTTTTTGGGTTGTCGCAAGCCCAGATAGATGACCACCACAAGCCCCACTGTGGAAATTGTTTAGGACTGACTCGGCCTCTTCGTGAGTTAAAAAATGATGCAATATATTGTCTATTCCTCAGCAATACAAAGTGTCACTAATGATAGTATAATTCTTAGTTTTGTACCTTACACGCCATCTGTCATCTTGCGAGAGATGTTGAGGAAACCTCAAAGTTTGAAGATAGAGAACAATGTCTCCATACCAGGGGTCAAATGAAGAGACAAGAAAAATGTGTTTTTCTGGAAACGAATCAATATGGATAACATCCTCATCTAATCGTGGAAAGTTAGATATTAACTCTACAAAGACTAGCGATTTCTTGGATTTCACGGAAGCAAAATCGAGATCAAACTCTTGTAAAATGACAATCCATTTACTATATTTCCCCCCTATGATATGCCTAGTAAGGATGTATTGAAATGGATTAACATCGACAACCATAGTAGTCTTGTAAAGTAATATATAATGTAGTAAACTTTGGACTACGTGGACGACATCCAAAGCAAGCTTTTCAACGTGAGACTAATTAAGCTCAGGACCGACTAAGTTTTGACCAATATAGTAGATGACGTGCTTGTGGAGGTCATCATCCTCCTGAACTAAAACCATACCAACCATCTCCGTATACGCAATGATATAGAGCAAGTAATCCCTACTATAGTCAGGAGACTTCAACAAAGGCATTGATACCAAGGCTTTCTTCAAAGCATCGAAGGACTCCTGGACTCGTTCATCCTAGATAAAAGGGTTGTCCTTCTTCAAAAGACATGAAACCCTTAGTGATATTGGCATAGTTTACTATAAACCAATGTAAAAAGTTATCTTTCCTATGTAAACCTTGAAGTTGTCTAATAGTTCGCGGGGGAGGCAGTTGAAGTATTGCCTCAACCTTTAATGCATCTACCATGATCATGGTCTCAAAAACTAGAAATCCCAAAAGATGACAAGACCTAATGCAAAATATGCACTTATGAGGGTTCAACCTAATTCTATAATAACGACATCTTTCAAAAACAAGCCTAAGGTGTGTAGCATGATCCGCTCTCTTATGAGAGTGAGCAGAAAAATCATCAAGGTAAGCTTCAACTATATGCTTAAGATCGTGAAAAGAGAAGGTCATGGCATGTTTGAAGGCTTCTCCAGCGTTTTTAAGGCCGAAAGGCATTTTTCAGTATGTGAAAGTACCCCAAGGACAAATAAATATCATCTTGTGTTGATCCTCAAGTTTAATTTGAATTTGATTATACCCTGAAAATCCGTCCATAAAAGAAAATACTTCGCTTCTCACACACTCATCGAGAATCTGATCGATGAAAGGTGTCGGGAAGTTGTCTTCAGGACAATATTTGTTTAGGTCACGAAATTCCATACATACACGGATGGTTTCTTGCTTCATATTCACAGGAATGGGATTGGATACCCATTCAGTCAAGGGAACTGGGTAGATGAAGCCAGCATTAAGTATCTTCTCCACCTTTTCCTTAATAGTAGGGTCTTTCCAGGGATTGACAAGTCTAAGACTTTTTTGAACAAGTTTAGCATCCAGGTAAGTTCTAATCTCATGCTCGACAATACGAGGGTCGATTCCTGGAATCTCTTCATATGACCAAGCAAATACATCTCAAAATTCCTTGAAGAGTTCAGTGTATATCAATATTTCCTTTGGAGAACAATCCACACCAATATGTACATTTTCGATCTTTCCATGGGTATGAGAGATATAGATCATGACGATAGGAAAAATACTCACCATATTTCCTTCGGCATAAATTATGTGTGTATCAAGTGGAACTACAACGTGATCGACTATCTCACTCAAAGTAGATTGAAATTCATCTTATTCGATTCTTTCAAGATCTAGGAGAAAATAAGAGCGGCAATGCATATCATCCCAAGGTTTGTCGGAACCATTCATTCCTTTGATGATAGATTCGCTTGAAGAAAAATCCCAATCAAGGCAGTCATGTGAACAAGACAACGAAGTGGCCCACAAGGGCCTAAGAACATGATCCTCCTCACCAGTCAGCAAGGTAACAGGATCAAGATCAACGGAAGAGTCAAGAACAACTTGATATGCAGTCTCTATTGTCGATAGTGGCATGGCCATTCCAGCATGCAACTGACCTTCACAAGATGAAGTTGGGGAAGCTAGGGTCCACATATCACTAAAATAGGAAGTGTAGAAAGGAATGGACTTCTCTGTTCAAATAGGCCTACTGGACATGGTGTAAATGTGGTGAGGTGGTGCCATGAATTCAAAATTACCCATAAAGAAAGAATATATTCCGACACCAATATTCTCAGTTGTCGATTGAGAATTGTTGATCGAAAGGATCGAAGGTCCAACATATTGTTGAAGAAAAATCTCCCTGTGAACAGGTAGATCTCCTCAAAGAGATAGACTCTTAACTCTAAGACAGAAAGTTCTTATCATGGTCACTGACTTCCTTTTATATCTAGGTGGACTAGTGTGTGAGGAGGAAGGAGAAAAGAAGTACCTTTTACCGATGTTTGTCCCTGCACGCTCTGAATTGAGCTCCAATCTTTTTCTCTTCGATAAGCCCTGTAGACAAACAAAGTACAACCACTTCCTACTCTATCAAGATTAGTCTGAAATAGGTCTATCTACTAAAGAGACAAATTCATGTGAGATTTCACACAAATTAGAAAGAAACAGGCCAAGCAAATTATATTAATGAGGACAAAACATTGCTTACATTCATAGATGGATTGCGGTAGTTTCGTCGAGTCCTCCTTGTCTACCCCTTGCTCAAAAGATCCACGATCTGAATGACAATAGCTCCACTGATTATCCTCCACTTCAATGTGTATCACTTATGAGATCATAAGTTTGGTATGATTCTTCATCCATCTCTCCTTTCACCATGAGAAAGCTTGCTTATATAGCCTTGGAGAGGCTCAACAACTTAAAATATCTTTGGGGTGAGTTGAGGATTTTCCTCCTTCAGTTAGGGATCTACCCTAAGATCATGGCTTGATTGAGGATTCGAATCCAACTACTTTCTAAGAGTGGAAATATCCTTCCCCCATTCTTCTCAACCAATCAACTATTGCCCAAAATAGGTAGCGCTCCCCTAAAAGGGCACTCAGAGCGTTATAACGCTCCCTAGTAGTGTATAGGGGAGCGCCAACACTCCTAAGGGTAAGAGCGCTCTTGCAAAAGGGCTGATGCATCACTATAACACTCCCAAATAGTGTATAGGGGAGCGCCAACACTCCTGAGAGAGGTATAGGGGAGTGCTCCCCTCCAGAAACTTAGTTTGTTGGGTGCTTTTAGATGGAAAGAGGTTCATAAGCTTGTTGACTCATTTCTCTTCTTTCAAATCAGATGTTTGAGGTGTTTCAAGTGTCCTTCTCATGTCATTATAGGCACAACATAGCCATCATGGCAGTGTCCTTTCTTTGACACTTGAGACACTTGTAAGCAAAATGTGACACTTGCGACACTATCGAGGTGAGTAATTTCGATGTGTAACAGATTGCCCCCCAAAGTATGAAGTTAGAAGATGAGAAGTGATAACTGAAATGTTTTGTAGACTTTCAAGCAAGGGTATAGATGTAGAGAACCTGACAAAAGCTACACACAAACATCCAACAAATATTATGACATGTTTCAAACCCAAGGCAGGCATACCTATGCTTGGATGATAAAGACTTGCAAGGTATAGCCGCCATAAAATACACTACGTATCCATAATTATATTGATAAAAAGGTATAGCCACTGAAAATACACTGTGGATCTATACTCCCATGACATGAATTGATCGTAGCCATGAAGAATACACAGTGGATCTACGAGATGACAAGACATAGCCATGACCAATACAAAGTGTATCTATGTGACGATATATGTGTCATTGTTCAAGAGAAACTCCATTGCAACTTGGGAAAAGTACATATCAGAGTGATCACTCAACCTAGGGTCTTCTTACCGATCCTGCTATAGTATGAATCTAACCATGTGAATAGATGTCCTAATGTCAAACATGGTAGAAACCGCTTGATTACCGATCAATGATGTAAACCATTAACAAGCGTGAAGGAGATCCCCATTAATGTCAATGATTCCCAAGGTACTCTAGTACATTCCAACAAATGTGAATGGATGAGTTGGATTCAAACATCCGTGGAATCATCCGATTAGAGGTCAATGATGTAAACCCGCTGTCGGACGTGAGGAGGCCTGTCATTGAGGCATGCAGGTCCCAAAGTACTAACTCATTTCTAAGTCTAATTCCTAGATAATGTGTTGAAGTTGATAGGAATAGACGAGTCGAAGGAGGGCCTTGATGTATCCCCCATCAATGACACGAAACAGACACAGACATGTAATTGGTAGATCAAATGAAAATGGATTGACATAGATATTGAGACAAGATATTTGTGATGGCTCACTCTCGAGGTGGATACTTCCCTTGAACACTGAGGCATAATAGCAGAAACATGACATGGACCAAAACTTGATGATGCAGTGGATGATGTGACTTACATTAGGTGACCCAAAGGAGTGAAAGAAACTCAAAGGATTGGCTCAGTGTAGAGGTTCAGCGGGTTATAATGCATACAAAAATAAAGTGCCATGTTCAAAGGCGACTCTAAGAGTTACTTGGTAATGTTCTCAAAAAACGGCTTGGCTTGCTTCTTTCAATTTCCCCCCCCATCCAAATAGACAAGTACCTCTTTTTAATTTAACGAGCTCGAGGAGGATAACACATGCTCGATAAAACTCACCTTCAGTAAGTTCCTCTTCCTTTGTTTAATGAACTGGAAGAAGTAAGGGTTTGATCCCATATGGGCCTGTCAATGTTTTGTTTAGCGAGTCCAAAGACAGAAAACTCGAAGGTTTTTCATGATTATAGAGTCTGGAAAAACACTTAAAAGAGAACTCTCTCGGTTCCTTTTTCGTAAAGTAGTCTGACGAGACCAAAAAAGAGATAAATTATCGCTCAATAGATGTTTTCTTCAAATACTTTAACGAGCGTGAAGAGAACAAGGTCGCTCAACAATCTTTTCATCTTTAGAGAGTCTAAAAAGAACTTAAAGGTGACTCTAGTGTTGTCCTTTTTCGTAATGTTAGTCTCGCATGGCCGAAAAAGAGATAAATTATCACTCAAAAGACGCCCTTTCAAACCGTTTAACAAGTGGAAAAGGAAGCAATATCACTCGACAATCTTTTCATGTTTAGAGAGTCTAAAAAGAGCTTAAAGGAGACTCCAGGGGTTTCCTTTTTCGTGTATCCATACAGGTCTGAAAAAGAGATAAAAGTCTACCCGGATGCATTCTCATGCATTTATGAGCACGAGAAAGAACAAATACTAAGCTCGGTATGCCCCAAGCTTGAAAGCTATTGGATTAACTCTAGAAATATCATCAAAGGCTAGAGACATGCCCTCCAAGTTTCAATTCATTCATCAGCTTTGAGGTCGTCACCAATTTCTCTAGTAGATGAGAAAAAGGAGAAGGGTGGATGAAAAGAAGGTTTAAGAGAGGTGACCGTTTCATTGTTTAACGAGCTTGACATAGGAAAAGAACTATGCTTAGGGCCTCTATTTCATTTTTTAACAAACTTGCCATAGAGAAGAGAAACTATGCTCGTGGTCTCTTCCTGATCATGGCTTTCGAGAGGATAACACTCTGGAAGGATACCATGTCAAGGGACAAAACTCGGTCATGGCCTCCAGGAGATCTTGGTTGGATGGAAGATAATAACTCGAGAAGGAACACATGTCGAGGGCCACGTTAAGGGTAAGGATATCAGGCTCCAATAATCCTACCAAAGAAATCACCATGTCTACTATTGGATCCAAATCGTCGAAAGTTGAAATCATGGGAGATGACGGAAAATCAACACCAGGAGGGGAGATAGACGGTATATCTGCCCGAATTTATTCATGAGGGGGAAGAAAAGAGGATCGGTGATAGTTATTATCCTGAGGTAACTGGTCAATGTGAAACATTTCCAAAATAAATTCATCTGAAGGAAAAGTTAGGGAAATCTAGTTGATCGCAGACGACAAGGAACTCAACCGTGATTGCATCGAGGAACTGTCAAATGCCAATAGATGTTGGGCATCCGACAAGGGAGAAGTAGATGGGATAGAAACATATGATGTCTCAGCTAGACTAAGTGGCACGGTGTCACTTAGTGCATCGAATTACAATGGACGAGTTACAATCCAAGGGTTAGATGATTCCAAAGATTGATAAGCCGCGATCGAAATCATATCAATGGTCGCAATATGATGTGTAGTCGGTGGAAGTGGTGTAGGGAAGGTACCCATGAGGCTAGAAAATTTCAGTAAGCCAACACCAATGCTTTCATATGTGATCTTGTGGTCTCCCAAGAAAGGAATATTGTTGCTAGCGGGAACGTGAGCATCGGTCATGCATAAATCCAACTGATCAATAGTGACAATTTTGCCCTGGTGAGGAAATTGTACACATTGAAAGACTGAAGAGGCAATGACAGTCATAGCATAAAACCAACTTCTTCCAAGTAACAAGCTGTAATCGAGGGGAGCATCGACCATATCGACATCAACAATAATAGTTTTGTCACCCAATTGGATGGGCAGGGACTGTAAAAGCCCATGGGGATGAAAACCTCGCCCATCGAAGGCGCATAACATCATTGGGGATTTGTTGAGTGTTAGTGATTTTAAGCCTTTCCAACACACTAAAGACATGACATAAGTTGAGGCTCCCTCATCCAGAATAGTTTGATGGATTTGTTGATTGTGAACAACAACATAAACTTGGAAAGAAAGTTGGTGGGAGAGTTGAGACTCATAATTATCCAGGTTAAGCATGATCTAATTGGATGACTTAGGATCAACAGCACAAAGAGTGGTCAAGAGCATTCTACGTTGACTGGGGCAATGTTGTAGAACTTCTAAGACAGACATAGCACACGATGCTTGAGCCAAATCTTCAACAATGTTGTAGTTTTGGGCAGCACGTGAACTAGGATTAAAGGTAGCTTTGTGGATAGTGCTCTTCGGAGGGCGTAAGATAGAGTCAAACGTGGGTTTTTCAATCTGAAGTGGTCCAGATGGAGGATTAATCGATGGAAGACTAATGGAGGATGATGATGGATCCGATAAAGTGCCAGCACCGTTAGTGTCTTTTCCTTTGTAGTGGTTACCTGGTGTGTCGTATGTCTTAGAGAGATTGGTCAAATTGATCCCATTAAACATATAAATATGTGCACTCGACGAGGCCTCATCATTAGGATTGCTAGAACTACCCCCAGGAGAGGGGGTTTGAGCAACCATGGATTGCTGCTGTGGAAAAGGTTGAGTAAGCACAGCGGGTTGTGACTTCCCTTGGAAAATTTTGCCCACTTCATTGCGAAGTGGACAATATCAAGTGTAGTGATCGTCACCACAAATGATACATGGGAATTTCAGTTTCCATTGTGGTTTCTTTTCTGTAGCAGGTGGTGGAGCTTGATTTTTAGTTTGTTCATTATTATTTTTTGATTTATTCTTTGTCTTCTTCTTACCTCCGAATTGTTGTGAAGGGGCATATTGAACTGCATTCACCTCAGAGATCTGAGTTTGGGGGGAGGTAGAGGAGGGTGTAGTCGACTTGGAAAAATATTGGGTTTTGACAGAACCGATAACACCATCTGCATGAGATGATGATGATGGCTTAGAAGGATCGGTATTAGCTCGAGCAATATTTGGGAGAAAATCATACAAAGTACCATATTGGGAATAAACCAAGTCTAAGTACTGAGCCCAAGCAATGGCTTGTTCCTCTGTGATTGCACCACCCATAGAAACATCGCGAGCGATTGGGGGTAACAGTGATTTAGTAAACCATTCTACCAATAGCATGTTAGGAATGACTGCCTTGATCATCCTTCATCGTCGCCTCCACTCATGAATATGGTCAGAGATATGCACAGAGTTAGTTTGACGAAGGGAGGTCAAGATTTTAATACCTGTCTCGTAGCAAATAGGTAGTTGAAAGTGTGTGAGGAAAGACATGGCAAGGGAATTGAAATCATGAAAAGAAGCACGTGGTAGTTCAATATACCACTTTGTTGCCGAACCAGTAAGTTTTCGCTGGAAAAGACGCAAACGTATAGAATCATCCATGAGGGAGTTTGATGAACACCACAAATGGAAATTCATCACATGCTTGTTCGGATCTTCGCCAGGGTTTCCGTCAAATTTTGGAATATCAGAAGGAAGTTTAGCTAGAATGACTAGCCAAACCGGTGAATGAGAAAAAGTATCATTAGTTAATCGAGACTAGTCTGGGAGATCCAGAGTCGCAAGGAAAGGTAGCTATTGGTTAATTTGTGAATGATATTGGTGCGGCATTGAAACACCAGTAAGACCATAGACCGGGTTCGGTGGATAGTTGTAACCAGTAGGTCCCCCTACATACGGTTGTTGTTGGCCAAGATAAGAAGGATTCGATGGTGCATGAGAAACATGGGCATAACCCGGTGGGTTCTGAACATTATAGGCCGGGTGATTTATTTTCCCATGAGGAGGATAAAAATTTTGGCCTTGAGAATGGTAAGGAGTAGATCCCGGAGGCGAATACACATGAGGCCCATAAGGAGGATAAGACTGTGGTCCCAAAGAACTCCAGGTGGTGTTTTGGATACCGCCCGGATAAGATTTCCCGTAAGATGTTCCAGAAGGGACAGGATTGGATAATCCTCCTAGTGGGTTATTATACAAGTGCTCCCTAATGTGGGGTTGGGTAAAAATGCCTCCTAAGGATACTCCCCAGGATTTTTAAGGGTTTCCAGTAAACGAGGGTTTCCCCCCTACCAGCGGTGGATTTACGACTAGGGTATAACTAGAAAATGGATGTTTCCCTCCAGGAGGAACATAAAAAGGGGACTATCCCCTGGGAGGGGTAGGCCCGCCATGGAAAGTTAGTCCTCTAGAACGGAAAGGTATGTTGGATGGTGGTTGCCCTCCAACCAATTATGTTTGGCCAACAGGGGTCTGTGTTCTCAGGTGAGAATATGTCCCAGCAGGATCATGTGGAACATGTGGAGATGTAGAGTAAAAGCTTGTATAAAAAGGGGTAGATATTGAAGTGCTTAGGGGATGAGTAGAGGTGATGAGTCCATCATTATGATGGACTTTTGCTGGTGTAGTAGTAGGGTGAATAACCTGATCGACTGGGTGATTCATGGTTTGACCGGATGGTCCTATTTCACTAGGAGGGTCATGAGGATGAAAGGGTTGTCGAATAGATTCGAAATGTTAATAGAGATCGTGTCCCGATGAAGTCCTCCATACAGAACAAGTAGGTGTGGGATTGGTTTCTACTGCAGTGCTAGGACAAACATGAGTCCTATACTCATCACCAAAGATTGGTTCCGTGGATCCCACATATGTTTTGGTAAAGATCCTCTCCGGTAATCGTGGGACTTCTTCGTCTATGACATTCCCAAGGCAGTCTAAATGAACCAAAAGTGGTTCAAGAGGAGTTACTGACACAGGTGTGGTGGGATTTTCAACTGTGATCA
Organism: Picea glauca; assembly: GCA_000966675.3. Taxonomy (NCBI): domain Eukaryota; kingdom Viridiplantae; phylum Streptophyta; class Pinopsida; order Pinales; family Pinaceae; genus Picea; species Picea glauca. The sequence goes on along the minus strand of JZKD02S1078999.1, from coordinate 1,726,492 downwards.
AAGCATCTTCTAAGTTATCTGACGGAGGAGCAATAGCACTCCCAGTGTCAGATTGTTTTCTACCTCTCTATAGTAGTTGTCTTCTAGAGGGTTAAGAGGTAAGGATTGATAGCCTTTCGGAGGCAGCCCTTGCATCCTACGTGATCGACGAAGACCTTTATCGTCTACAGGCTCAATTGTGGAGAATAATAGAACACACTGAAAATCTAGGGCCAACTAACAAAAAGAAACAACATGCACTAATAAAATCTAGGAATCAACCAAGCAGATAAAACTTCTCTCAATGACTGTACTAGTTGGTGATGAAATCCAACATCGCATGATCAAGTTGAGAAGGGGTTGGGATATGGTGGAACAGTTACAATGGCGACCTGCTTAATGGGCTTTCACCTTGGTGAAAGCTTCCACACTGTTAAGGTCCTAACCCGCACATAGGTAGATCAATGTATTCGGATGTAATAAAGGTCAATATTAATAAGACCTTTCAATAAAATAGAATAAGGCGGATGTAAGAAGACCT